>BMAU01020509.1:0-47174 GCA_019973935.1 Trichonephila clavipes
TTGCATCCATCACAAAATAACACAATTACCAACCTTGTAAATAAAAATCCTGTGGGAAACGTATTATACATTTCAAAAAAGGTCGTTTTCATTTCCAATCATTTTTTGAAAGGGTCACGGTGCTCAGCTATTTTCGACCGACTGTATCTGGGAGCTCTGGCTATTACGCGAAGTACTTTATTTTGAAGTCTTTGGAGTTCATTCAGATGGTTGTTGGCTGCTGCGCCTCATATGGTACAGCCGTTTGTCAGCATGGGTCTTAAATAGGTTTTATAGATGAAAGTATATTTTGAGCGAAAATTTCGATTTTTTCCAAGCAGTTCGATGAGAGAAAAATGTTTGGTCCAGTATTTATTGGTTATTTCTTTGAGAGAAGTGGGGTTGAAAAGTTATCTCGGCCTAATATTAAATGACAATATAAGAGGTTTCGAATGTCCAGTTAATTTGATCGTCGAAAAGTTTGAGCTTTGGAGGCATGATCTGGGCTTTACTGTCCTTTAAACTATTGCATTGGTTTTTTCAGTATTAATTGCAATTCTCCACTTGGTTAGCCAGGTTTCAAGTTGGGAGAGGTAAGCTTGTGTTGTTCGAACTGCTTGGTCGGCGGTTATACTATTGCAAAGTATGGCGGCATCGTCGGCAAAGAGGCAGACGGATACTGATGGATTGGTAGGAAAGTCACTGGTGTAGATGTTGTAGATCGTGGGTGACAAGATCGACCCCTGTAGAGTCCCAGAGGTGATGCCACGATCACTGGAGGAGGTACTATTGATTTTAACATTAAATGTTCTATTGTCCAGGTAGTGATGGATGATTTTGACGAGGTAGGTGGGAAATTTAAATTGAATCATTTTGTAAATCAGTCCGTCATGCCACATTCTATCGAATGCTTTTCGCATCAAGAAATATGCCGACGGTGTAAGTTTTCGTATTGAACCGTGAGTAAGACTCCTCTGAATCATCATGCCAGATCGGCCGTGTAATAATCCCTTGGGGATTATTTCAAGGGGAAATCCGTCACCCGAGCAAAGCAGAGTGCGCGGCAGATCGGAACTCGTTTAGACTTGTGTAAAAGTGTGTGCTGTTTTTTTTTTTTTTTTTTTGTGATGTAACGTGCATATGTTTAATTAATTGTTTAAAACTAATAAATTTGTTTGGCCAAAATCAAGGCTTGCTTACTCAAATGATGCAAACTTTACTGGCGCAGTCGGCAAAATCCTGCAAACATATTAAATTAACGTAAATTTTTTAAAAAAAGTAAAGCGCTCGTTTTTCACAAACGGAAGTCACTTTTGGAATAACAAACAAATAAGGTAAGAACCTCATTTTTATATAATATGACTCCTCAATTTGTAATCAGAGAGAAATAAAATATTAATTTATGTCAACGAGTTCTCGAAATGAAGGTGTAAAATGTTTTTTTTTTGCACGCCAGTGCTTACCTTCGTTTTGCCATATCAGTAATATAAATGGTAAACTTGTTTGGATACGGCAGTATTCGATACACTTAGTAAATAAAACGACATGTTTTAAGTATATTAGATAATTAAATTTTGTTGTTTGAGTACATCAGTATTCTACATGATAAATTTGTTTGAATACGCCAGTATTCGATAAATTTCGTAAATAACACGACATGTGTTAAGTATATTAGGTAATTAAATTTTGCTGTTTGTGTTCATCAGTATTCTACATGAAAAATTTGTTTAAATACGCCAGTATTCGACAAATTTCGTAAATAGCACGACATGTGTTAATTATTTAAGATAAGTAATTTTGTTTGTTGTTGAAATACATCAGTATTTTAAATTGAAAATTTGTTTGGATACGCCAGTATTCGATTAAAAGTATAAGAACCATTGTTATTTATATTATGCAGCATTCTTGTGTTAAATAAATTTTTATGTTAAGTCTTGCATACGCCAGTGTTCAACAAATTTTTTAGGGTAATAAGATTCGGATTAATTTTGAAGTTAGTTTCGTTTCCAGGTTATTCATATTTAGAGTTAATTTTTTTTTCTTTTCCCGCTAGAAATGTTAATTGAAATATAATGTATTCCAAAGACTATTTTTATGAGTAATCCGAATGTAGTAGCAATACTGTGAAATTATGATACATGTAAACCGTTGTAGTGATGAATCAGTAATAACCTCTACACCGGAAATCATTTTTTGTTGTTGTTGTGGAACAGTTTCTTTTTGATTTATTGAAGTATATTGCCATACATTTTTTTTTAATAAAATTTTTGTAGAATTGTTTGGGAAAAGTACTATTTTATAACTTTGTGAGACTTTGATTGGCTCTCATGTCATAAAATGTCATTCTAAAAAAAATCCTTACTTAAGATTGAGATAGTGGATAAATTGTGATTTTTTTTTTGTTCATATTTTACTCTATTTTATTTGTGATTTAATTAATTACGATATAAAATACTTGCATATATTATTACCAAAGGATTTTTGATTTTGTATTTGAGTACTTAGGATTGCATTAATATCATATGACATAACTTAAATGCAAAGTGTTAGTTCAGTTACATATTGAGAGGAGTAATTGTAACAAAAGTTTATTTATTTTTTCTTTTTCTGTCTCATTTTCGTGATTTTATTATTAAGTAGATAGGCAAACAAGTAGTAAAAAGGGCTTATTTAGGTAAGGCACGAAAGGAAGATCTTGGCTATTGGCAGAGGAGCTGAATCTTAATGTAGGGGATAATATGAAAATGGCAGATTTGAGTTACCACACTAATTATCACACACCCAGATCATGATGAGGAGTTTAACAAAAATCTACTCACAATGGTAGTAGAGGATAGAAAACTTCAAGAACAACAGGAAGTATTTTGAAAACAACAGGAATTTGAGAAAGAGAGGGAAAGGCTTGATCGCGAATTTCAGTTGGAAAATTATGATTAGAGAGTGAAAGGCTTAAGGGGTTAACTAGTACACCTAAGGCTAAAGTTAGCATCTATGAGTTAACTAAAGTTGTACCCAAATTTGAAATGAAAGATGGGGACATAGTTTTGTTTTTGACCTTATTCGAGCGACAGGCAAAGAGAGTTAGCATCGGAAAAAGACACTGGATATCGGCTCTTTTGGCTCTTATGCGAAGTGAAATTAACCAATTAATGGCTCGTGAAGCAGAAGAAAAATTTGACGACTGTGGTTATATTAAAGATCTATTGCTGAGAGAGAGAAACGTTTCAAACTTAGTGCAGAGAGCTTTCGGCAGAAGTTTGTAAAACACCAGCGGAATCCAGCTCAATCTTGCCGTGATTTTGTTTTCGAAATAACCAGCTATTATGAAGAGTGGCTTGGAGGTCTTGGCGTAAATGATTTTGAGGGGTTGAAGAACCTCATGATTACAGATCAGTTGAAACGGCGTGTCCTTGGTGACGTAAGAGAACAGTTTGTGACGACTGGGTTAAATCAATTGTTCCAGGTGACCTAGCTAACAAGCTAGATGAATACGAAAGCGTGAGGGCTAATGTAAAGGGTGCCCACTCGAACGATACCAGGTACAGGCCAACAAATAATAAGTTTGTCTCGGATAATAAGGGCGCTAGTCTGCAACCAAAAGATGCACCATTTTTTAGGAAAGCTAAATGGTAAAATCCTAGGAGGACCCACTGCTGTTTTTGGCGCCAAAAAATTTTTTGCCAAAAAGCGCCAAATTGAAGGTTTTCAAAAAGGCGTCAATGACGAAAAACTCTTGGGAAGCGCATGCGTCAGCGGGGATGAAATGGGCGTTTCGCAAAGATGAAAACGAATAAATACATTAAATTAATCATTATATAAAGAAAAACGGAGAAAGCAATGAAATTCATTTTAAAAAAGCATTCTAAAACCAGTGTGTACAACATGATTTACATTTTTAAAAAAGGACGAAAGGGGCGTTTCACAAATATAAAATTGAAGAAATACATGAAATCAATCATTTTAAAAAATTTTAAAAGGCACTTACCTTACGCTTGCATTTCGTCATGTTCCGTTGGTGGATACACCCTTGCGATGGATGCAAGGAATTCATGAAAATTGTCATCCACCAACTTGTGATCTATTCTTATTAACTTTCAAGTCATTCACCACGAACGCATTCATGCTCTTGCCAAACCAATATCTGGTCAAACGCAAGATAATTATTATAGCAAGTTTGCTTTCGCTAAACCAAGTGCCCTTTCTCACACTCCGAACAACGTCGTGGCGATTATCTTTCGACTGGTTGCGGCAACGCCATTCGTAGCCGTCAACCGTTCCCTTTCGTTCTTACAAACGCATATTTTTTAAACCTCGGACATTCATAACGAGAAGCAATTAAATTAGCTTTCATATACCATTCTAATGTCTCTTTCTTCCCCTTTGTGCCCAGGAGCACAAAGAAACCTGTCGTAGCCTCACTTTCAATTAATTTCCTTTCACACGCCATTCTTAACAACAACCGGTGGAGAGCAAACAAAGTCAAATGTCAAAATGACGTTATTTCGGAAAAGGCGAAAACGTTGTACTTTTAGGGTTGCCATTTTTTAGGTGATTTGAAAATCCAAATTTTTCGATGAAATGGAAGGGTTACCATATTGTAACCTTTATCGCTCAAAATTTGGCGACAAAAAAATTTGGCGACCAAAAGTGGGTCCTCCAAGGATTCAACCAAGCTAAATTACCGATAGTCAAACACGGGAACAAGTAAAGGGTTTAAGCCTCAATGTTTTGTTTGTGAAAACGTAGGACATTTGGCTCGAGAATGCCCGAAAAATACAAGAAAGACACCACCTCACAATGCCAGAAGTAACATAATTACTGCTAAGGGAACTGAACTAGAAAAACCAAAGAAGTGGTAACTGCTAGGGTTTCAATACCAGTCTCCGTTCCCATCAACACAAGGAATGAAATTGATGATCTTCAGTTAGTAGATATCAAATGTGGACAAACGTCCATAAAAGCGGTAATCGATACAGGAGCACAAATATCAGTCTTACGCGAAGACTTGATCGATAAAGGTTGTAGAGAAGGTGAGGGAACTATCCAAATCATTTCGGCATTTTGTGAAAAGGAAATAGCTGCTCTTAAATTATTTAACTTAAAAATAGATGATGGAAAGCATGGATCGGTTCCAATCATGTGCACTGTGTCCAAGAAACTTGTCAACGACATGTTGATTAGCGCCACTGCTTATGAGATTCTGTTAGAAAATGTTCAATTATTTGATTTTGAAAATCAGAGATTTTGAAGGCACTAAAGATAAAGTGTACTTATTAAATATATCATTGCAATAAAGGGTATTTTGTTTAAATCATGTGGAAAGAGGCCTTTTTTATGCTGCCCACCATTCACAGAAGTGTTTTTCCATTAATTATTGCCTCCATTACTGTTTGCTTATTGAAATACCTGGTTAATAATTTGCATTTTGAGTTAAAACTTTCAATAAAGTTGTAACGTGTTAAAATAGAGGAAAACTTTTCAACTAATATACTCGTTCTTAAATTAGAAAAGATATTTCTGTCACACTGCCAGAGGTCATTTTACATTGGTATAATGTAAATGCAATTTTCTAGTTATTTTTTTATCAGCTTTACAGATCATATGATTTGTAATTGTCTTTTTTCGTATAAATAATTGCTGGGCATGCACTGTATATCTTTTTTTTTCCTTTCGTGCAATTTGTCTTGTAATCATGAGAATTATTTAAATGCTGTGCTACAATTCTGTTAATGTATGTCATAAATGGTTTAATCGGTGAGGCAGTTTTTGAATATAGTATTCGTCCATGTGGTATCGTAAGTAATGGCATCTGAATCATATTTTATGAAAATGGACTAAATTCATGTGACGTCACGATCACGTGATTCCAGTTCACCTCTTGCGCACGTGCATGCGGCGTCATTTGTTTACATTACTATCTTGCTGTTAAACTTTAGTTAATTATTCTTTTTTGACGTTCAGAAAAGACATACTGTGCAGCATATGGATGCAATAACTCCAAAAAGAAAGACAATTGCAGAAACAAAACTTTCTTCCAATTTCCTTTAAAAAAATCCAAATTTATTAAAAACATGGATAGCAAAGATTAGACGGGAAAAATTCATACCTTCTTGTGCTTCTGTACTATGTTCGGATCATTTCGAAGAGGAATGTTTCGAATACCAAAATTTTACTAATCGCAGGCACTTAAAACCTGGATCAGTGCCAACAAATTTTGTGTTTACAAAAAGTCCATCTTTCCGAAGAATTTTGGAAAGATGCAAGCCCTCTACTTCTACTGAAATGTAAGTACTTCAAAATTTTTGCTAAGTTTAAGTCAAGTTTTTAAATAAGTTACGTAGAAAATACTTCAATGGTTAAATATCTTAATAAACTTAAGTTTTACTTATGTTATAAATCTTCAAAATAAAGTAACAGAAGTAATTCTGTACTTTATATAAAACTAACACTATCTAGAGTATACTTATAAATAACCATACGTATTATATTAAGACAAGTATATATACAAAGTTCACAGAAGATTATCTAATGTATTGTGTGCTGTTATTTTGCTTTCTCATTAAAAAAATAATAAAATACTTATGATAATAATCTGTTTCTGAATTGATGGAATAATTTAATTTTAGCCCCATTAATGTTTTTTTTATTACCATCTACAAAGTATTTTATAACAGAAGTCAGTCAGTGTTTACTTATAAAATTATTACTCAAACATGATTTAAAGTATTCATACATAAAAGTAAATGCATTAAAAGTACTTATATGCAAAATTTACAAATCATTTATAAAATATATTAATGTAAATGTTTTATTTTAAAAAATAGATGTGAACCACCTGTTTCAAATGAAGAAATGGGAACAGAAGAAATTCAGAGCTTCATACAGATTTTTTTTGCTATGTAATCATTAATTGTATGCAGTAAAGCAAAAACAGGTTTACACAAAATGCTGGAGTGCCTCCAGCAGGACAAGTACATGTTGCACTTATAACCTAAAGTTAAATAAATTTTAAATATTAAAGTAATAAATTTTAAAATTAGATTGCAAATTCATATAAGTTTTCGGTATTTACATATCAGTACTGACTAATACATTTTGAAAAATTTATGCTAAAGTTAATTTACAGCTCAGTTTAAATTCAATTATTTTAAATAAAGACCATAATTTAAAATTTAAATAAATAAATCATGTAAATGAAAATTTCAAATAAAAATTAACAGTTTATAAAAACACGTCATAAAGTATTTGAATTAAAAATACTATGCCTTATAAGAAAAATTACTAACAATTTGGGAGAATCTTAATGTTTACACAATATTACTCCTTATTGAATTGAAGTTTTAAATGAAAAATTTACATTTTTTTTCAAAATGGTTTGGCATTGCTTGTGTTTACTTCTAATGTGTTGGAATCAAATTAGAATTTACTCATAAATAGCAATATTATAGAATGACTAAAGCTTAATAATGCATATTCATTAAAATAGAAAACAATGAAATTGATATTCAATGCTACTCTAAAAAATAAGATTAAATATAGTATAAACTTATTAACAAATTAT
Source organism: Trichonephila clavipes (assembly GCA_019973935.1). Taxonomy (NCBI): domain Eukaryota; kingdom Metazoa; phylum Arthropoda; class Arachnida; order Araneae; family Nephilidae; genus Trichonephila; species Trichonephila clavipes. The sequence continues at coordinate 7,541 of BMAU01020509.1, forward strand.
AAACTTATCACTAATAATGTAGCTATTAAAAAATATAAATTAGCCCATTCACATTTCTTTTTATCTTTTTGGGGAATCAACTTTTAATTAAATAACTATCAATATTAATACATAGAATCCTATTTTGTATTTTAGAACAATGAGTTATATTAAAGCATAAAAGAGTAAATAGTAATGCAATTATAATCGTTTTAAAAAAAAAAAAGATCCTAAATTAAAACAAAATAATTTTTTTAACTTACCTGACAAGTTCTGATTTGAACAGATGGCTTGTACGTCACTTTCTTCATTTCGGTTTTAACAAAGCCTTGGAATAAAAAAATCATCATTCATTAAGAAATCAGGCTCAGTAAATGATATTTTGCTTATGAAATTAGCGTCAAATAATTTTAATCCTTTCGATATATTTGCAGCAACACTTTGATTTCCAGTGGTGGCCGCGGTAGCCGAGTGGTATAGGTATCGGACCGTGGCTTGCTTTGTCACGGGTTCAAATCCTGTACCACTAAAGACCCGCTGTGTATGGCAGCGATGCACGTTAAATCTGTCGAGAGCTGAAACGTCCTCCCGTTGTGTGGTGTGGTAGTTAGGAGAGGGGGTGCCAGCTCAGGTGTCGCCCACGTCACTTGACCATGGTTCAAAATTACGTGGTCCGTCGCCAAAAGCCCTCGTGTAGCTGAACAGTGCGACGTTAATATTCAATCAATCAATCAATCGATTTCCAGTGGCACTGGAAAACTTCGCACTGTTATTTAATATTTCGTGCAAATTGAAATTTTTCCAAAGAAGCGGTTTCGAACCTATGCTATGAGCCATTCTTGTGAAAAAAAATATGAAATAAAGAACTACAAAATTGATTAATAACTAAAATAACTAAGAGCTATATCTAAGTGAAGCAAGAAATATAAATAAATATCCCAGCTAACACTAATGAATACTTAAGTAGATAAATAAAGTAGAATAAAACAAAAAACTGTAAAATGCATATAGTTACCTCTTGTGTTATTTTTTTTTCTGATAATTCTACCACTTTAGGTTTTTATTATTATTAACTAGCATGAAGATGTTTTATAGAAATGAATCGACGTATTAGTGCGAGTTTATTTTATTCTTAAATGAGAAATTACTGCAACACGGAAATTCTTTAAATATTGTATGTAACGCAGTGTATTCATATAAATCTTAAAATAATCTATGTAATAGTTTTTTAAAAATAACTTAATTATCTTTAACCTATGGTTGAAATGTTTTTTCTTTGGTTGCTTATTGAAGCTTATATTTTTTGGTCAAACCCCCAGATGATCACTGTCCCTTTAACTGTTTCTCAGCATATCATATTGACATACCTGGTTGTCACATTGAAACCCTTCAAAGGGAGCATTAGTTGTTAAAACCAAAGAATAGTATTTTATTTAAAGGAATATTTTGGTGTAATACTTCTAACATTTATGCAGTTCTCAAGTTAGAAGAGACATCCCTCTCTGTATTAGAGTACATTTTAATGTGGTGTTGGAAAAATGGGGTTTTACGTTCTTTTTATTGCCTTTTTAACATTTTCATAAGATTGAGTGGTATTTTTTATTTATTGGTGTGCGTAATTTCTAGGTAAAGGGGACAATTATTTTTGGTTTCTATGGGGGAGATAGAACTTGTAATCCTGCAATTATTAAAATATTATATAAAAAATTGGGCTTATTTAGTGAGGTAGTTCTTCTGCATAGTAATTGACAGTGTGGCATTTTATTACGAGCATTTGATATTTGGAAGGAGATTAAATCTGTGTGGTGATTTATAAATGTATATTGTTATTTCTTCTGGTCTTTTTTTTTTTTTTTCTTTTCTAGTAATGCTGTCACTTTAGTTAGGTTACAATTTAACCATCTGAGTATACTTTTGAGAGAAGAATTATTTGTGATTAGATTTTAATATAAAATTAAATATTTTACTTCACACAGTAGATGTTGGGTTCTTTAAAAACATAAATTTACATTAAGTGTACTTAATGTTTTTAGGATTTCCTGCAAGCTGCTTGACTTTTTCTATTTGTTAGCTTAAAGAATAGAGCACCTTGCTTTGGAAAACTAAAAAAAAAAAAAAAAAAAAAAAATTGTTTTATATTTTTAACCACTAATAGAAGTTTACTTAAATGTATTAAGGCATATTATTTCAATTATTTAACATCATAAATCCTGCGTATGGCATTACTCTTATTTCTTTCTTGAAGGTACCTTAAAGAACAAGAGATAAAATTTGGATGCAGATGCTTGATGCGTGGAAACTAAGAATCACTTCCCCAGAAGAATGCTTGGTAATTATTATTTTTATCTGCATCTTTTTGCTGATTATTTCTTCTTTTAAACAGTTAATTTGCAAAAAGGAAATAATTTTTCCTTTGCTTTCTGCTCTCTCAGAATATAATCACTGCATCTCTTAAAGTTTGAAGTGATTTATAAACCTTATTAGAAACTAAATATGGGGTTTCTCAGTGTGTGGATAAAGAAAACAATTTGTGCAGGTGTGGTTAAAAACAGCATGAAATAATTATTTATGCACATGTCATGATTTGTCTCATGAAATCATCTAATCATAGTTCTCTGCCCCCCAATTTTGAATCAAATATCTAACATCTTAATTAAGAATTATAAAGCTTAAAATATATTTTCTTGTGCTTATTTTTTTGCTACTAGTAATATCGTGATTTTATGTTAAATTTTTCCCTTACCAATACAGTTTTTTGAAATGTTTAGTTTCATTGTTGAGATTTAGAATAATTTTTCCCCTCAAGTCCTGCAGCCGCCTCAAAGTGGGCTTTTTAGCTGGCGAGTGGGTGTTCCTGGGCGGAACGGGCGATGTACATCGAGAGTGTAATCTCCTTTCAGGGTCACCCAATGCGTGAAGGCCGTTCCACTGTGCTCAGCCGAGGTCTGCAGGTGAAGGAGCGAAGTCAGTCTTCTACCTCTGATGCTAACATCTAGTCCAGGTGCTCCAGATTTTTGGACTAACAGAAGCTGTCAAATTACCCCCTTTACCATGAACCTTACTTCTGTATCTAACCATTCTGCATCGCCCGTCGCGCAGGTTAACAAGGGCGCGTTCAGAGTTTAGGAAGAGGGCTATGAGCAAAAAGTAAGTTACAGAGTCTCCACTTAGTAAAATAAATTCACTAAGAGTACTTTAGGCCAATATAAATTGATTGTCTACCTATGCTATGAAGGTAGAACTGGACCAGCTTCTGGAACTCCCCGATACTCATAATGCCCAAATTATTGCAATCCAGGAAACCAAGCTAAAAGAACAAATGAAATTGAACATCAAAGAGTTCCACATAAATGGCTTGGATTGACCCAATCGGAGAGGCGGTGGTCTTGCACTCTTAGAGATGTAAAACATCAAAATATCGTTATACCACAGACGAGCACAGATCTAGAAATTCAGGGTGTCTCTATTTTCTGGGGTGAACATAAATTGAATATATTTAAAATGTATCATCCTCCAAATCAGGGTTGCTTGCCAGACTCTTTCTTAGATTTAGCCACAGACAATGTATCAAGCATTTTCATTGGAGACCTCAATGCTAAGCATTACCTCCTGGGGATGTTCTGTAAATAACAGTAGAGGCTGTGACCTCCTTAATGCAGCTGACGACAGAACTCTCATCTTCCTCAGTGATGGCTCACCAACACGCCACTCCTTAAGCTACAATACTGCAGAAGCCCTTGATATTGCTCTTGCAAGGCGCGGGTGTTTTTCCTTTCTGCCGCCGGTCCGTCTTGGGCAACATAGGAAGTGATCATCTTCCCATTAAAATTGAACTGAAAAAACCCCGGAAGGGCATTCTTACAAGAGAAATGTTTTGGAATTTCGGTAAAGCTGACTGGCCAGCTTTTGCTGAACTTACAGAAAAAGACTTTTCGTCACTCCCGCCTTCTCATCAACTCAATTTCAAAGCAGTTGTTATTCGTAATGCAAAGGAAACCATCCCTAGAGGGAATTTCAAGAGTTTTAAAGCTACCTACATGCACAATGACCCTTGTCTCAGAGCTCTAGTTGAGATAAAAGAGACAGACTGTTACAAAACCTCAAATATACCACCAGCGACAGTATCCGAGTTGAGTTTAGCAAAACTAATGCAGAATTTAAGCGTCTGTACGCAGCAAAAAAGCGAGCGTCATGGCACGAAATCTGCAGTAAAATTGATGCTAGAACCAACAACTCCCAAGTTATGGTCTATTGCCAGGTCTCCGAGTAGAGACCGACCTCTCAAGTGGAGGTCTGCAATACAATTTTGACTGCGGATGGCTTCCCTTCAAATGATGACAGAGCTACTGCTAATATCCTCCGCAGCCATTATCAGAAAATGAATAGACTGACCCTTAACAAGGCTGACAAAAATACCGAAAGGCAGGCAAAATCGGCTGTACACAAGTGTCGTCGCTCAGATCTTGGTGATCCAGTCTTCTTGGGCGACTTCTCTATGCATCAACTACTCTTAGTTTTGAATGCTCTCAATCCGAAGAAGTCACCGGGACCGGATAACATACACGGGGTTATGATTACTCATCTTGGTCCGAGCGGCACTCAATGTCTGCTGGATATATTTAATCAATCTTGGAAAAAAGTGTCCGCGACTGCCTCACGAGTGGAAAAGAGCCATTATCACTCCCATTAGGAAACCGGGCAAGGTACTCAGTTCCCCTGAGAGTTATCGGCCGGTTGCTTTGACAAGTATACCATGTAAAATCATGGATAGAATGATGCTAAGAAGACTCGCGTACTTTCTAGACAGCAATAATCTGCTTCCAAGGGAACAATATGGATTTAGGAGAGGAAATATATATCATTGATTATTTTTAAGAATATGTAAATTACATATTTAACAAACATAAAGATTTTTAAAATTTGTCTAATGATACAACCCTGCATAAGTATTACCCTTTAAATTGTGTATATTAGCTTTTATTTCTCAATATAGTTTTTTTCACAAGATGTGGATGTCACACGAGGGTTTGAAACTTCATAAAAATTAAGTTTTTAATTGTTATAACACAAAGATCCGAGTTTCATTAAGGAGAAGTATTTAATTTCTCAATCACTAATATATAAGTTTCTCTCGTATAAAATATGTTTCTGTCGGAGGTTATTGTAGTGTCATGTGAGGAGTATGCTATTTAGCAGTCATTTTACACTCCTTTTTGATAATCTTTTCAGATTTGCACAATATATTGATTTTTTTCTTGTGTACATGTATAATTTCTGGATATCGTATTCAGACATTGTTTTTTCATATGGCTTTACTTAACTTGTCTTGATGTAAATGGCTTATTTGAATTCTTTGCCAGAAAATGACATGGTTAGCAAGAGAAAATTTTGATGTAATATTTGGCAATGTGGTATTAAGTGAAAGCGTTTGAAATACATTTGTCACAAGATAAATTTGTGAAGTGAGGGAGAGCTATGTAATTATTGCACAATGGCAACTGGAGACAGACCTTTCAATTTTGAGCCTCTCTCAAGTGATCAGAACTCCTGAGCTGGCACCTCCTCTCAAAACTACCACACCACCCCAAGATTGCATTTGTGTTATTTATTCAATGTTTCTCTTTGCATTTATTTTTCATTGCAACAATGCCATCAGACCAGTCATGTTGAAATTTGTCTGCATTAAATCAGTAATGAATCATTTTGGTGTGATATACAGATTTTTCCTTTTTTTTATTCTTAAATTAAATGTTTAGAAATTATTCCCTCACCAGGCATTATTTAAATATGATGTATTGTAATAATTTAATATATCATAGCTACATAATATATTTTTAATGTACTTATGTAATATATCATTGCAATAAAGGGTATTTTGTTTACATCATGTGGAAAGAGGCCTTTTTTATGCTGCCCACCATTCACAGAAGTATTTTTCCATTAATTATTGCCTCCATTACTGTTTGCTTATTGAAATACCTGGTTAATAATTTGCATTATGAGTTAAAACCTTTAATAAAGTTGTAACATGTTAAAATAGGAAAACTTTTCAACTAATATACTCGTTCTTAAATTAGAAAAGATATTTCTGTCACTGCCAGAGGTCATTTTACATTGGTATAATGTAAATGCAATTTTCTATTAATTTTTTTTTACAGATCATATGATTTGTAATTGTCTTTTCGTATAAATAATGGCTGGGCATGCACTGTATATCTTTATTTCCTTTCGTGCAATTTGTCTTTTAATCATGAGAATTATTTAAATGCTGTGCTACAATTCTGTTACTTTATTGTATGTCATAAATGGTTTAATCTGTGAGGTAGTTTTTGAATATAGTATTCGTCCATGTGGTATCGTAAGTAAGGGCATCTGAATCATATTTTATGAAAAATTAAATTAATAACTGTAAAATGCATATAGTTACCTCTTGTGTTTTTTTTTCTGATAATTCTACCACTTTAGGTTTTTATTATTATTAACTAGTATGAAGATGTTTTATAGAAATGAATCGACATATTTGTGTGAATTTATTTTATTCTTTAATGAGAAATTACTGCAAAACGGAAATTCTTTAAATATTGTATGTAACGCAGTGTATTCATATAAATCTTAAAATAATCTATGTAATAGATTTTTAAAAATAACTTAATTATCTTTAACCTATGGTTGAAATGTTTTTTCTTTGGTTGCTTATTGAAGCTTATATTTTTTGGTCAAACCCCCAGATGATCACTGTCCCTTTAACTGTTTCTCAGCATATCATATTGACATACCTGGTTGTCACTTTGAAACCCTTCAAAGGGAGCATTAATTGTTAAATCCAAAGAATAGTATTTTATTTAAAGGAATATTTTGGTGTAATACTTGTAACATTTATGCAGTTCTCAAGTTAGAAGAGACATCCCTCTCTGTATTAGAGTACATTTTAATGTGGTGTTGGAAAAATGGGGTTTTACGTTCTTTTTATTGCCTTTTTAACATTTTCATAAGATTCAGTGGTATTTTTTATTTGTTGGTGTGTGTAATTTCTAGGTTAAGGGGACAATTATTTTTGGCTCCTATGGGGGAGATAGAACTTGTAATCCTGCAATTATTAAAATATTATATAAAAAATTGGGCTTATTTAGTGAGGTAGTTCTTCTGCATAGTAATTGACAGTGTGGCATTTTATTACGAGCATTTGATATTTGGAAGGAGATTAAATCTGTGTGGTGATTTATAAATGTATTGTTATTTCTTCTGGTCTTTTTTTTTTTTTTGCTTTTCTAGTAATGCTGTCACTTTAGTTAGGTTAAAATTTAACCATCTGAGTATACTTTTGAGAGAAGAATTATTTTATTATTAGATTTGAATATAAAATAAATATTTTACTTCACAGTAGATGTTGGGTTCTTTAAAAACATAAATTTACATTAAGTGTATTTAATGTTTTTAGGATTTCCAGCATGCTGCTTGACTTTTTCTATTTGTTAGCTTAAAGAATAGAGAACCTTGCTTTGGAAAACTAAAAAAAAAAAAAAAAAAATTTTTTTTTTTAACCACTAATAGAAGTTTACTTAAATGTATTAAGGCATATAATTTCAATTATTTAACATCATAAATCCTGCGTATGGCATTACTCTTATTTCTTTCTTGAAGGTACCTTAAAGAACAAGAGATAAAATATGGATGCAGATGCTTGATGCGTGGAAACTAAGAATCACTTCCCCAGAAGAATGCTTGGTAGTTATTATTTTTATCTGCATCTTTTTGCTGATTATTTCTTCTTTTAAACAGTTAATTTGCAAATAGGCAATAATTTTTCCTTTGCTTTCTGCTCTCTCAGAATATAATCACTGCATCTCTTAAAGTTTGAAGTGATTTATAAACCTTATTAGAAACTAAATATGGGGTTTCTCAGGGTGTGGATAAAGAAAACAATTTGTGCAGGTGTGGTTAAAAACAGCATGAAATAATTATTTATGCACATGTCATGATTTGTCTCATGAAATCATCTAATCATAGTTCTCCCCCCCCCCATTTTGAATCAAATATCTAACATCTTAATTAAGAATTATAAAGCTTAAAATATATTTTCTTGTGCTTATTTTTTTGCTACTAGTAATATCGTGATTTTATGTTAAATTTTTCCCTTACCAATACAGTTTTTTTTTTTTTTAAATGTTTAGTTTCATTGTTGAGATTTAGAATAATTTTCCCCCTCAAGTCCTGCAGCCGCCTCAAAGTGTGCTTTTTAGCTGGCGAGTGGGTGTTCCTGGGCGGAACGGGCGATGTACATCGGGAGTGTAATCTCCTTTCAGGGTCACCCAATGCGTGAAGGCCGTTCCACTATGCTCAGCCGAGGTCTGCAGGTGAAGGAGCGAAGTCAGTCTTCTACCTCTGATGCTAACATCTAGTCCAGGTGCTCCAGATTTTTGGACTAACAGAAGCTGTCAAATTACCCCCTTTACCATGAACCTTACTTCTGTATCTAACCATTCTGCATCGCCCGTCGCGCAGGTTAACAAGGGGCGCGTTCCGAGTTTAGGAAGAGGGCTATGAGCGAAAAGTAAGTTACAGTCTCCACTTTAGTAAAATAAATTCACTAAGAATACTTTAGGCCAATATGAATGGATTGTCTACCTATGCTATGAAGGTAGAAACTGGACCAGCTTCTGGAACTCCCCGATACTCATAATGCCCAAATTATTGCAATCCAGGAAACCAAGCTAAAAGAACAAATGAAATTGAACATCAAAGAGTTCCACATAAATCGCTTGGATTGACCCAATCGGAGAGGCGGTGGTCTTGCACTCTTAGAGATGTAAAACATCAAAATATCGTTATACCACAGACGAGCACAGATCTAGAAATTCAGGGTGTCTCTATTTTCTGGGGTGAACATAAATTGAATATATTTAAAATGTATCATCCTCCAAATCAGGGTTGCTTGCCAGACTCTTTCTTAGATTTAGCCACAGCCAATGTATCAAGCATTTTCATTGGAGACCTCAATGCTAAGCATTACCTCCTGGGGATGTTCTGTAAATAACAGTAGAGGCTGTGACCTCCTTAATGCAGCTGACGACAGAGCTCTCATCTTCCTCAGTGATGGCTCACCAACACACCACTCCTTTAGCTACAATACTGCAGAAGCCCTTGATATTGCTCTTGCAAGGCGCGGGTGTTTTTCCTTTCTGCCGCCGGTCCGTCTTGGGCAACATAGGAAGTGATCATCTTCCCATTAAAATTGAACTGAAAAAACCCCGGAAGGGCATTCTTACAAGAGAAATGTTTTGGAATTTCGGTAAAGCTGACTGGCCAGCTTTTGCTGAACTTACAGAAAAAAGACTTTTCGTCACTCCCGCCTTCTCATCAACTCAATTTCAAAGCAGTTGTTATTCGTAATGCAAAGGAAACCATCCCTAGAGGGAATTTCAAGAGTTTTAAAGCTACCTACATGCACAATGACCCTTGTCTCAGAGCTCTAGTTGAGATAAAAGAGACAGACTGTTACAAAACCTCAAATATACCACCAGCGACAGTATCCGAGTTGAGTTTAGCAAAACTAATGCAGAATTTAAGCGTCTGTACGCAGCAAAAAAGCGAGCGTCATGGCACGAAATCTGCAGTAAAATTGATGCTAGAACCAACAACTCCCAAGTTATGGTCTATTGCCAGGTCTCCGAGTAGAGACCGACCTCTCAAGTGGAGGTCTGCAATACAATTTTGACTGCGGATGGCTTCCCTTCAAATGATGACAGAGCTACTGCTAATATCCTCCGCAGCCATTATCAGAAAATGAATAGACTGACCCTTAACAAGGCTGACAAAAATACCGAAAGGCAGGCAAAATCGGCTGTACACAAGTGTCGTCGCTCAGATCTTGGTGATCCAGTCTTCTTGGGCGACTTCTCTATGCATCAACTACTCTTAGTTTTGAATGCTCTCAATCCGAAGAAGTCACCGGGACCGGATAACATACACGGGGTTATGATTACTCATCTTGGTCCGAGCGGCACTCAATGTCTGCTGGATATATTTAATCAATCTTGGAAAAAAGTGTCCGCGACTGCCTCACGAGTGGAAAAGAGCCATTATCACTCCCATTAGGAAACCGGGCAAGGTACTCAGTTCCCCTGAGAGTTATCGGCCGGTTGCTTTGACAAGTATACCATGTAAAATCATGGATAGAATGATGCTAAGAAGACTCGCGTACTTTCTAGACAGCAATAATCTGCTTCCAAGGGAACAATATGGATTTAGGAGAGGAAATATATATCATTAATTATTTTTAAGAATATGTTTGTTAAATATGTAATTTAACAAACATAAAGATTTTTAAAACTTGTCTAATGATACAACCCTGCATAAGTATTTCCCTTTAAATTGTGTATATTAGCTTTTATTTCTCAATATAATTTTTTTCACAAGATGTGGATGTCAAACCGGGGTTTGAAACTTCATAAAAATTAAGTTTAATTGTTATAACACAAAAATTCGAGTTTCATTAAGGAGAAGTATTTAATTTTTCAATCACTAATATATAAGTTTCTCTCATATAAAATATGTTTTTGTCAGAGGTTATTTTAGTGTCATGTGAGGAGTATGCTGTTTAGCAAACATTTTACACTCCTTTTTGATAATTTTTTCAGATTTGCACAATATATTTTGTTTTTTTTCTTGTGTACATGTATAATTTCTGGATATCGTATTCAGAAATTGTTTTTTCATATGGCTTTACTTAACTTGTCTTGATGTAAATGGCTTATTTGAATTCTTTTCCAGAAAATGACATGGTTAGCAAGAGAAAATTTTGATGTAATATTTGACAATGTGGTATTAAGTGAAAGCGTTTGAAATACATTTGTCACAAGGTAAATTTGTGAGTGAGGGAGAGCTATGTAATTATTGCACTATACAGCAGCACAATGGCAACTGGAGACAGACCTTTGAATTTTGAGCCTCTCTCAAGTGATGATCAGAACTCCTGAGCTGGCACCTCCTCTCAAAACTACCACACACACCACCCCAAGATTGCATTTGTGTTATTTTTCAATGTTTCTCTTTGCATTTATTTTTCATTGCAACAATGCCATCAGACCAGTTACGTTGAAATTTGTCTGCATGAAATCAGTAATGAACCATTTTGGTGTGATGTACAGATTTTTCCTTTTTTTTTTTTTTATTCTTAAATCAAATGTTTAGAAATTATTCCCTCACCAGGCATTATTTAAATATGATGTATTGTAATAATTTAATATATCATAGCTACATAATATATTTTTAGTGTACTTATTAAATATATCATTGCAATAAAGGGTATTTTGTTTACATCATGTGGAAAGAGGCCTTTTTTATGCTGCCCACCATTCACAGAAGTGTTTTTCCATTAATTATTGCCTCCATTACTGTTTGCTTATTGAAATACCTGGTTAATAATTTGCATTATGAGTTAAAACCTTTAATAAAGTTGTAACATGTTAAAATAGGAAAACTTTTCAACTAATATACTCGTTCTTAAATTAGAAAAGATATTTCTGTCACTGCCAGAGTTCATTTTACATTGGTATAATGTAAATGCAATTTTCTATTATTTTTTTTTTTTACAGATCATATGATTTGTAATTGTCTTTTCGTATAAATAATGGCTGGGCATGCTCTGTATATCCTTATTTCCTTTCGTGCAATTTGTCTTGTAATCATGAGAATTATTTAAATGCTGTGCTACAATTCTGTTAATGTAATGTGTGTCATAAATGGTTTAATCTGTGAGGTAGTTTTTGAATATAGTATTTGTCCATGTGGTATCGTAAGTAAGGGCATCTGAATCATATTTTATGAAAAATTAAATTAATAACTGTAAAATGCATATAGTTACCTCTTGTGTTATTTTTTTTTCTGATAATTCTACCACTTTAGGTTTTTATTATTATTAACTAGCATGGAGATGTTTTATAGAAATGAATCGACGTATTTGTGTGAGTTTATTTTGTTCTTCAATGAGAAATTACTGCAACACGGAAATTCTTTAAATATTGTATGTAACGCAGTGTATTCATATAAATTTTAAAATAATCTATGTAATAGTTTTTTAAAAATAACTTAATTATCTTTAACCTATGGTTGAAATGTTTTTTCTTTGGTTGCTTAATATTGAAGCTTATATTATTTTTTGGTCAAACCCCCAGATGATCAATGTCCCTTTAACTGTTTCTCAGCATATCATATTGACATACCTGGTTGTCACATTGAAACCCTTCAAAGGGAGCATTAATTGTTAAAACCAAAGAATAGTATTTTATGTAAAGGAATATTTTGGTGTAATACTTCTAACATTTATGCAGTTCTTAGAGTACATTTTAATGTGGTGTTGGAAAAATGGGGTTTTACGTTCTTTCTATTGCCTTTTTAACATTTTCATAAGATTCAGTGGTATTTTTTATTTGTTGGTGTGTGTAATTTCTAGGTAAAGGGGACAATTATATTTTTGGTTCCTATGGGGGAGATAGAACTTGTAATCCTGCAATTATTAAAATATTATATAAAGAATTGGGCTTATTTATAGTGAGGTAGTTCTTCTGCATAGTAATTGACAGTGTGGCATTTTATTACGAGCATTTGATATTTGGAGGGAGATAAAATGTGTGTGGTGATTTATAAATGTATTGTTATTTCTTCTGGTCTTTTTTTTCTTTTCTAGTAATGCTGTCACTTTAGTTAGGTTAAAATTTAACCATCTGAGTATACTTTTGAGAGAAGAATTATTTTATTATTAGATTTGAATATTAAAATAAATATTTTACTTCACAGTAGATGTTGGGTGCTTTAAAAACATGAATTTGCATTAAGTGTATTTAATGTTATTAGGATTTCCAGCATGCTGCTTGACTTTTTCTATTTGTTAGCTTAAAGAATAGAGAACCTTGCTTTGGAAAAAAAAAAAAAAAATGTTTTTTTTTTTAACCACTAATAGAAGTTTACTTAAATGTATTAAGGCATATAATTTCAATTATTTAACATCATAAATCCTGCGTATGGCATTACTCTTATTTCTTTCTTGAAGGTACCTTAAAGAACAAGAGATAAAATATGGATGCGTGGAAACTAAGAATCACTTCCCCAGAAGAATGCTTGGTAATTATTATTTTTATCTGCATCTTTTTGCTGATTATTTCTTCTTTTAAACAGTTAATTTGCAAATAGGCAATAACTTTTCCTTTGCTTTCTGCTCTCTCAGAATATAATCACTGCATCTCTTAAAGTTTGAACTGATTTATAAACCTTATTAGAAACTAAATATAGGGTTTCTCAGGGTGTGGATAAAGAAAACAATTTGTGCAGGTGTGGTTAAAAACAGCCTGAAATTATTATTTGTGCACATGTCATGATTTGTCTCATGAAATCATCTAATCATAGTTCTCCCCCCCCATTTTGAATCAAATATCTAACATCTTAATTAAGAATTATAAAGCTTAAAATATATTTTCTTGTGCTTATTTTTTTGCTACTAGTAATATCGTGATTTTATGTTAAATTTTTCCCTTACCAATACAGTTTTTTTAACTGTTTAGTTTCATTGTTGAGATTTAGAATAATTTTCCCCCTCAAGTCCTGCAGCCGCCTCAAAGTGTGCTTTTTAGCTGGCGAGTGGGTGTTCCTGGGCGGAACGGGCGATATGTACATCGGGAGTGTAATCTCCTTTCAGGGTCACCCAAGGCGTGAAGGCCGTTCCACTATGCTCAGCCGAGGTCTGCAGGTGAAGGAGCGAAGTCAGTCTCCTACCTCTGATGCTAACATCTAGTCAAGGTGCTCCAGATTTTTGGACTAACAGAAGCTGTCAAATTACCCCCTTTACCATGAACCTTACTTCTGTATCTAACCATACTGCATCGCCCGTCGCGCAGGTTAACAAGGGGCGCGTTCCGAGTTTAGGAAGAGGGCTATGAGCGAAAAGTAAGTTACAGTCTCCACTTTAGTAAAATAAATTCACTAAGAATACTTTAGGCCAATATGAATGGATTGTCTACCTATGCTATGAAGGTGAAACCGGACCAGCTTCTGGAACTCCCGATACTCATAATGCCCAAATTATTGCAATCCAGGAAACCAAGCTAAAAGAACAAATGAAATTGAACATCAAAGAGTTCCACATAAATCGCTTGCATTGACCCAATCGGAGAGGCGGTGGTCTTGCACTCTTAGAGATGTAAAACATCAAAATATCGTTATACCACAGACGAGCACAGATCTAGAAATTCAGGGTGTCTCTATTTTCTGGGGTGAACATAAATTGAATATATTTAAAATGTATCATCCTCCAAATCAGGGTTGTTTGCCAGACTCTTTCTTAGATTTAGCAACGGCCAATGTATCGAGCATTTTCATTGGAGTCCTCAATGCTAGCATTACCTCCTGGGGATGTTCTGTAAATAACAGTAGAGGCTGTGACCTCCTTAATGCAGCTGACGACAGAGCTCTCATCTTCCTCAGTGATGGCTCACCAACACACCACTCCTTTAGCTACAATACTGCAGAAGCCCTTGATATTGCTCTTGCAAGGCGCGGGTGTTTTTCCTTTCTGCCGCTGGTCCGTCTTGGGCAACACAGGAAGTGATCATCTTCCCATTAAAATTGAACTGAAAAAACCTCGGAAGGGCATTCTTACAAGAGAAATGTTTTGGAATTTCGGTAAAGCTGACTGGCCAGCTTTTGCTGAACTTACAGAAAAAGACTTTTCGTCACTCCCGCTTTCTCATCAACTCATCAACTCAATTTCAAAGCAGTTGTTATTCGTAATGCAAAGGAAACCATCCCTAGAGGGAATGTCAAGAGTTTTAAAGCTACCTACATACACAATGACCCTTGTCTCTGAGCTCTAGTTGATAAAAGAGACAGACCGTTTCAAAACCTCAAATATACCAACAGCTACAGTATCCGAGTTGAGTTTAGCAAAACTAATGCAGAATTTAAGCGTCTGTACGCAGCAAAAAAGCGAACATCATGGCACGAAAGCTGCAGTAAAATTGATGCTAGAACTAACTACTCCCAAGTTATGGTCTATTGCCAAATCTCCGAGTAGAGACCGACCTCAAGTGGAGGTCTGCAATACAATTTTGACTGCGGATGGCTTCCCTCCAAATGATGACGGAGCTACTGCTAATATCCTCGGCAGCCATTATCAGAAATTGAATAGACTGACTTTTAACAAGTCTGGCAAAAAAACCGAAAGGTAGGCAAAATCGGCTGTACACAAGTGTCGTCGCTCAGATCTTGGTGATCCAGTCTTCTTGGGCGACTTCTCTATGCATGAACTACTCTTAGTTTGAAATGCTCTGAATCCGAAGAGGTCACCGGGGCCAGATAACATATACGGGGTTATGATTACTCATCTTGGTCTGAGCGGCATTCAATGTCTGCTGGATATATTTAATCAATCTTTGAAAAGTGTCCGACTGCCTCACGAGTGGAAAAGAGCCATTATCACTCCCATTAGGAAAACGGACAAGGTACTCAGTTCCCCTGAGAGTTATCGGCCAGTTGCTTTGACAAGTATACCATGTAAAATCATGGATAGAATGATGCTAAGAAGACTCGCCTACTTTCTAGACAGCAATAATATGCTTCCAAGGGAACAATATGGATTTAGGAGAGGAAATATATATCATTAATTATTTTTAAGAATATGTTTGTTAAATATGTAATTTACATAAAGATTTTTAAAACTCGTCTAATGATACAACCCTGCATAAGTGTAGTTCCCTTTAAATTGTGTATATTAGCTTTTATTTCTCAATATAATTTTTTTCACATGATGTAGATGTCACACTGGGGTTTGAAACTTCATAAAAATTAAGTTTAATTGTTATAACACAAGAATTTCGAGTTTCATTAAGGAGAAGTATTTAATTTTTCAATCACTAATATATAAGTTTCTCTCATATAAAATATGTTTCTGTCAGAGGTTATTTTAGTGTCATGTGAGGAGTATGCTATTTATAGCAAACATTTTACACTCCTTTTTGATAATTTTTTCAGATTTGCACAATAAATTTTGTTTTTTTTTCTTGTGTACATGTATAATTTCTGGATATCGTATTCAGAAATTGTTTTTCCATATGGCTTTACTTAACTTTTCTTGATGTAAATGGCTTATTTGAATTCTTTGCCAGAAAATGACATGGTTAGCAAGAGAAAATTTTGATGTAATATTTGACAATGTGGTATTAAGTGAAAGCGTTTGAAATACGTTTGTCACAAGATACATTTGTGAGCGAGGGAGAGCGTTGTAATTATTGCACTATACAGCAGCACAACGGCAACTGGAGACAGACCTTTCAATTTTGAGCCTCTCTCAAGTGATGATCAGAACTCCTGAGCTGGCACCTCCTCTCAAAACTACCACACCACCCCAAGATTGCATTTGTGTTATTTTTTCAATGTTTCTCTTTGCATTTATTTTTCATTGCAACAATGCCATCAGACCAGTTATGTTGAAATTTGTCTGCATGAAATCAGTACTGAATCATTTTGGTGTGATGTATAGATTTTTTTTTTTTTTTTATTCTTAAATCAAATGTTCAGAAATTTTTCCCTCACCAGGCATTATTTAAATATGATGTATTGTAATAATTTAATATATCAAAGCTACATAATATATTTTTAGTGTACTTATTAAATATATCATTGCAATAAAGGGTATTTTGTTTACATCGTGTGGAAAGAGGCCTTTTTTATGCTGCCCACCATTCACAGAAGTGTTTTTCCATTTATTATATTGCCTCCATTACTGTTTGCTTATTGAAATACCTGGTTAATAATTTGCATTATGAGTTAAAACCTTTAATAAAGTTGTAACATGTTAAAATAGGAAAACTTTTCAACTAATATACTCGTTCTTAAATTAGAAAAGATATTTCTGTCACTGCCAGAGTTCATTTTACATTGGTATAATGTAAATGCAATTTTCTATTATTTTTTTTTTTTTTACAGATCATATGATTTGTAATTGTCTTTTCGTATAAATAATGGCTGGGCATGCTCTGTATATCCTTATTTCCTTTCGTGCAATTTGTCTTGTAATCATGAGAATTATTTAAATGCTGTGCTACAATTCTGTTAATGTAATGTGTGTCATAAATGGTTTAATCTGTGAGGTAGTTTTTGAATATAGTATTTGCCAATGTGGTATCGTAAGTAAGGGCATCTGAATCATATTTTATGAAAAATTAAATTAATAACTGTAAAATGCATATAGTTACCTCTTGTGTTATTTTTTTTTCTGATAATTCTACCACTTTAGGTTTTTATTATTATTAACTAGCATGGAGATGTTTTATAGAAATGAATCGACGTATTTGTGTGAGTTTATTTTGTTCTTAAATGAGAAATTACTGCAACATGGAAATTCTTTAAATATTGTATGTAACGCAGTGTATTCATATAAATTTTAAAATAATCTATGTAATAGTTTTTTAAAAATAACTTAATTATCTTTAACCTATGGTTGAAATGTTTTTTCTTTGGTTGCTTAATATTGAAGCTTATATTATTTTTTGGTCAAACCCCCAGATGATCACTGTCCCTTTAACTGTTTCTCAGCATATCGTATTGACATACCTGGTTGTCACATTGAAACCCTTCAAAGGGAGCATTAATTGTTAAAACCAAAGAATAGTATTTTATTTAAAGGAATATTTTGGTGTAATACTTCTAACATTTATGCAGTTCTCAAGTTAGAAGAGACATCCCTCTCTGTATTAGAGTACATTTTAATGTGGTGTTGGAAAAATGGGGTTTTGCGTTCTTTTTATTGCCTTTTTAACATTTTCATAAGATTCAGTGATATTTTTTATTTGTTGGTGTGTGTAATTTCTAGGTAAAGGGGACAATTATTTTTGGTTCCTATGGGGGAGATAGAACTTGTAATCCTGCAATTATTAAAATATTATATAAAAAATTGGGCTTATTTAGTTAGATAGTTGTTCTGCATAGTAATTGACAGTGTGGCATTTTATTACGAGCATTTGATATTTGGAAGGAGATTAAATCTGTGTGGTGATTTATAAATCTATTGTTATTCCTTCTGGTCTTTTTTTTTTTTTTGCTTTTCTAGTAATGCTGTCACTTTAGTTAGGTTAAAATTTAACCATCTGAGTATACTTTTGAGAGAAGAATTATTTTATTATTAGATTTGAATAATAAAATAAATATTTTACTTCACAGTAGATGTTGGGTGCTTTAAAAACATGAATTTACATTAAGTGTATTTAATGTTATTAGGATTTCCAGCATGCTGCTTGACTTTTTTTTCTATTTGTTAGCTTAAAGAATAGAGAACCTTGCTTTGGAAAAAAAAAAAAAAAAAAAAAAATGTTTTATTTTTTAACCACTAATAGAAGTTTACTTAAATGTATTAAGGCATATAATTTCAATTATTTAACATCATAAATCCTGCGTATGGCATTACTCTTATTTCTTTCTTGAAGGTACCTTAAAGAACAAGAGATAAAATATGGATGCAGATGCTTGATGCGTGGAAACTAAGAATCACTTCCCCAGAAGAATGCTTGGTAGTTATTATTTTTATCTGCATCTTTTTGCTGATTATTTCTTCTTTTAAACAGTTAATTTGCAAATAGGCAATAATTTTTCCTTTGCTTTCTGCTCTCTCAGAATATAATCACTGCATCTCTTAAAGTTTGAAGTGATTTATAAACCTTATTAGAAACTAAATATGGGGTTTCTCAGGGTGTGGATAAAGAAAACAATTTGTGCAGGTGTGGTTAAAAACAGCATGAAATAATTATTTATGCACATGTCGTGATTTGTCTCATGAAATCATCTAATCATAGTTCTCCGCCCCCCCCCCATTTTGAACCAAATA
This sequence comes from Trichonephila clavipes, assembly GCA_019973935.1. Classification (NCBI taxonomy): domain Eukaryota; kingdom Metazoa; phylum Arthropoda; class Arachnida; order Araneae; family Nephilidae; genus Trichonephila; species Trichonephila clavipes. Next base: position 26,388 of record BMAU01020509.1, read on the forward strand.
TCTAACATCTTAATTAAGAATTATAAAGCTTAAAATATATTTTCTTGTGCTTATTTTTTTTGCTACTAGTAATATCGTGATTTTATGTTAATTTTTTTCCCTTACCAATACAGTTTTTTAACTGTTTAGTTTCATTGTTGAGATTTAGAATAATTTTCCCCCTCAAGTCCTGCAGCCGCCTCAAAGTGTGCTTTTTAGCTGGCGAGTGGGTGTTCCTGGGCGGAACGGGCGATATACATCGGGAGTGTAATCTCCTTTCAGGGTCACCCAAGGCGTGAAGGCCGTTCCACTATGCTCAGCCGAGGTCTGCAGGTGAAGGAGCGAAGTCAGTCTCCTACCTCTGATGCTAACATCTAGTCAAGGTGGTCCAGATTTTTGGACTAACAGAAGCTGTCAAATAACCCCCTTTACCATGAACCTTACTTCTGTATCTAACCATACTGCATCGCCCGTCGCGCAGGTTAACAAGGGGCGCGTTCCGAGTTTAGGAAGAGGGCTATGAGCGAAAAGTAAGTTACAGTCTCCACTTTAGTAAAATAAATTCACTAAGAATACTTTAGGCCAATATGAATGGATTGTCTACCTATGCTATGAAGGTGAAACCGGACCAGCTTCTGGAACTCCCCGATACTCATAATGCCCAAATTATTGCAATCCAGGAAACCAAGCTAAAAGAACAAATGAAATTGAACATCAAAGAGTTCCACATAAATCGCTTGCATTGACCCAATCGGAGAGGCGGTGGTCTTGCACTCTTAGAGATGTAAAACATCAAAATATCGTTATACCACAGACGAGCACAGATCTAGAAATTCAGGGTGTCTCTATTTTCTGGGGTGAACATAAATTGAATATATTTAAAATGTATCATCCTCCAAATCAGGGTTGCTTGCCAGACTCTTTCTTAGATTTAGCAACAGCCAATGTATCAAGCATTTTCATTGAGACCTCAATGCTAGACCTCCTGGGGATGTTCTGTAAATAACAGTAGAGGCTGTGACCTCCTTAATGCAGCTGACGACAGAGCTCTCATCTTCCTCAGTGATGGCTCACCAACACACCACTCCTTTAGCTACAATACTGCAGAAGGCCTTGATATTGCTCTTGCAAGGCGCGGGTGTTTTTCATTTCTGCCGCTGGTCCGTCTTGCGCAACATAGGAAGTGATCATCTTCCCATTAAAATTGAACTGAAAAAACCCCGGCATTCTTACAAGAGAAATGTTTTGGAATTTCGGTAAAGAGCTGACTGGCCAGCTTTTGCTGAACTTACAGAAAAAGACTTTTCGTCTCACTCCCGCTTTCTCATCCACTCAATTTCAAAGCAGTTGTTATTCGTAATGCAAAGGAAACCATCCCTAGAGGGAATGTCAAGAGTTTTAAAGCTACCTACATGCACAATGACCCTTGTCTCAGAGCTCTAGTTGATAAAAGAGACAGACCGTTTCAAAACCTCAACTATACCAACAGCGACAGTATCCGAGTTGAGTTTAGCAAAACTAATGCAGAATTTAAGCGTCTGTACGCAGCAAATAAGCGAGAATCATGGCACGAAATCTGCAGTAAAATTGATGCTAGAACTAACAACTCCAAGTTATGGTCTATTGCCAAATCTCCGAGTAGAGACCGACCTCAAGTGGAGGTCTGCAATACAACTTTGACTGCGGATGGCTTCCCTCCAAATGATGACAGAGCTACTGCTAATATCCTCGGCAGCCATTATCAGAAAATGAATAGACTGACTTTTAACAAGGCTGACAAAAATACCGAAAGGCAGGCAAAATCGGCTGTACACAAGTGTCGTAGCTCAGATCTTGGTGATCCAGTCTTCTTGGGCGACTTCTCTATGCATGAACTACTCTTAGTTTTAAATGCTCTCAATCCGAAGAGGTCACCGGGACCAGATAACATACACGGGGTTATGATTACTCATCTTGGTCCGAGCGGCACTCAATGTCTGCTGGATATATTGAATCAATCTTGGAAAAGTGTCCGACTGCCTCACGAGTGGAAAAGAGCCATTATCACTCCCATTAGGAAACCGGGCAAGGTACTCAGTTCCCCTGAGAGTTATCGGCGTTGCTTTGACAAGTATACCATGTAAAATCATGGATAGAATGATGCTAAGAAGACTCGCCTACTTTCTAGACAGCAATAATCTGCTTCCAAGGGAACAATATGGATTTAGGAGAGGAAATATATATCATTAATTATTTTTAAGAATATGTTTGTTAAATATGTAATTTACATAAAGATTTTTAAAACTCGTCTAATGATACAACCCTGCATAAGTAGTTCCCTTTAAATTGTGTATATTAGCTTTTATTTCTCAATATAATTTTTTTCACAAGATGTGGATGTCACACTGGGGTTTGAAACTTCATAAAAATTAAGTTTAATTGTTATAACACAAAATTTCGAGTTTCATTAAGGAGAAGTATTTAATTTTTCAATCACTAATATATAAGTTTCTCTCATATAAAATATGTTTCTGTCGGAGGTTATTTTAGTGTCATGTGAGGAGTATGCTATTTAGCAAACATTTTACACTCCTTTTTGATAATTTTTTCAGATTTTGCACAATATATTTTGTTTTTTTTTTTTTTTCTTGTGTACATGTATAATTTCTGGATATCGTATTCAGAAATTGTTTTTTCATATGGCTTTACTTAACTTTTCTTGATGTAAATGGCTTATTTGAATTCTTTGCCAGAAAATGACATGGTTAGCAAGAGAAAATTTTGATGTAATATTTGACAATGTGGTATTAAGTGAAAGCGTTTGAAATACATTTGTCACAAGATAAATTTGTGAGTGAGGGAGCGTTGTAATTATTGCACTATACAGCAGCACAACGGCAACTGGAGACAGACCTTTCAATTTTGAGCCTCTCTCAAGTGATGATCAGAACTCCTGAGCTGGCACCTCCTCTCAAAACTACCACACCACCCCAAGATTGCATTTGTGTTATTTTTTCAATGTTTCTCTTTGCATTTATTTTTCATTGCAACAATGCCATCAGACCAGTTATGTTGAAATTTGTCTGCATGAAATCAGTACTGAATCATTTTGGTGTGATGTATAGATTTTTTTTTTTTTATTCTTAAATCAAATGTTTAAAATTTTCCCTCACCAGGCATTATTTAAATATGATGTATTGTAATAATTTAATATATCAAAGCTACATAATATATTTTTAGTGTACTTATTAAATATATCATTGCAATAAAGGGTATTTTGTTTACATCGTGTGGAAAGAGGCCTTTTTTATGCTGCCCACCATTCACAGAAGTGTTTTTCCATTTATTATATTGCCTCCATTACTGTTTGCTTATTGAAATACCTGGTTAATAATTTGCATTATGAGTTAAAACCTTTAATAAAGTTGTAACATGTTAAAATAGGAAAACTTTTCAACTAATATACTCGTTCTTAAATTAGAAAAGATATTTCTGTCACTGCCAGAGTTCATTTTACATTGGTATAATGTAAATGCAATTTTCTATTAATTTTTTTTTACAGATCATATGATTTGTAATTGTCTTTTCGTATAAATAATGGCTGGGCATGCTCTGTATATCCTTATTTCCTTTCGTGCAATTTGTCTTGTAATCATGAGAATTATTTAAATGCTGTGCTACAATTCTGTTAATGTAATGTGTGTCATAAATGGTTTAATCTGTGAGGTAGTTTTTGAATATAGTATTTGCCAATGTGGTATCGTAAGTAAGGGCATCTGAATCATATTTTATGAAAAATTAAATTAATAACTGTAAAATGCATATAGTTACCTCTTGTGTTATTTTTTTTTCTGATAATTCTACCACTTTAGGTTTTTATTATTATTAACTAGCATGGAGATGTTTTATAGAAATGAATCGACGTATTTGTGTGAGTTTATTTTGTTCTTAAATGAGAAATTACTGCAACATGGAAATTCTTTAAATATTGTATGTAACGCAGTGTATTCATATAAATCTTAAAATAATCTATGTAATAGTTTTTTAAAAATAACTTAATTATCTTTAACCTATGGTTGAAATGTTTTTTCTTTGGTTGCTTATTGAAGCTTATATATTTTTTGGTCAAACCCCCAGATGATCACTGTCCCTTTAACTGTTTCTCAGCATATGTATTGACATACCTGGTTGTCACATTGAAACCCTTCAAAGGGAGCATTAATTGTTAAAACCAAAGAATAGTATTTTATTTAAAGGAATATTTTGGTGTAATACTTCTAACATTTATGCAGTTCTCAAGTTAGAAGAGACATCCCTCTCTGTATTAGAGTACATTTTAATGTGGTGTTGGAAAAATGGGGTCTTGCGTTCTTTTTATTGCCTTTTTAACATTTTCATAAGATTCAGTGATATTTTTTATTTGTTGGTGTGTGTAATTTCTAGGTAAAGGGGACAATTATTTTTGGTTCCTATGGGGGAGATAGAACTTGTAATCCTGCAATTATTAAAATATTATATAAAAAATTGGGCTTATTTAGTGAGATAGTTCTTCTGCATAGTAATTGACAGTGTGGCATTTTATTACGAGCATTTGATATTTGGAAGGAGATTAAATCTGTGGTGATTTATAAATGTATTGTTATTCCTTCTGGTTTTTTTTGCTTTTCTAGTAATGCTGTCACTTTAGTTAGGTTAAAATTTAACCATCTGAGTATACTTTTGAGAGAAGAATTATTTTATTATTAGATTTGAATAATAAAATAAATATTTTACTTCACAGTAGATGTTGGGGTGCTTTAAAAACATGAATTTGCATTAAGTGTATTTAATGTTATTAGGATTTCCAGCATGCTGCTTGACTTTTTCTATTTGTTAGCTTAAAGAATAGAGAACCTTGCTTGGAAAACTAAAAAAAACTAAAAAAAAAAAGAAAAATGTTTTATTTTTTTAACCACTAATAGAAGTTTACTTAAATGTATTAAGGCATATAATTTCAATTATTTAACATCATAAATCCTGCGTATGGCATTACTCTTATTTCTTTCTTGAAGGTACCTTAAAGAACAAGAGATAAAATATGGATGCAGATGCTTGATGCGTGGAAACTAAGAATCACTTCCCCAGAAGAATGCTTGGTAATTATTATTTTTATCTGCATCTTTTTGCTGATTATTTCTTCTTTTAAACAGTTAATTTGCAAATAGGCAATAATTTTTCCTTTGCTTTCTGCTCTCTCAGAATATAATCACTGCATCTCTTAAAGTTTGAAGTGATTTATAAACCTTATTAGAAACTAAATATGGGGTTTCTCAGGGTGTGGATAAAGAAAACAATTTGTGCAGGTGTGGTTAAAAACAGCATGAAATAATTATTTATGCACATGTCATGATTTGTCTCATGAAATCATCTAATCATAGTTTCTCTGCCCCCCATTTTGAATCAAATATCTAACATCTTAATTAAGAATTATAAAGCTTAAAATATATTTTCTTGTGCTTATTTTTTGCTACGAGTAATATCGTGATTTTATGTTAAATTTTTCCCTTACCAATACAGTTTTTTTAACTGTTTAGTTTCATTGTTGAGATTTAGAATAATTTTCCCCCTCAAGTCCTGCAGCCGCCTCAAAGTGTGCTTTTTAGCTGGCGAGTGGGTGTTCCTGGGCGGAACGGGCGATATACATCGGGAGTGTAATCTCCTTTCAGGGTCACCCAAGGCGTGAAGGCCGTTCCACTATGCTCAGCCGAGGTCTGCAGGTGAAGGAGCGAAGTCAGTCTTCTACCTCTGATGCTAACATCTAGTCAAGGTACTCCAGATTTTTGGACTAACAGAAGCTGTCAAATTACCCCCTTTACCATGAACCTTACTTCTGTATCTAACCATACTGCATCGCCCGTCGCGCAGGTTAACAAGGGGCGCGTTCCGAGTTTAGGAAGAGGGCTATGAGCGAAAAGTAAGTTACAGTCTCCACTTTAGTAAAATAAATTCACTAAGAATACTTTAGGCCAATATGAATGGATTGTCTACCTATGCTATGAAGGTGAAACTGGACCAGCTTCTGGAACTCCCGATACTCATAATGCCCAAATTATTGCAATCCAGGAAACCAAGCTAAAGAACAAATGAAATTGAACATCAAAGAGTTCCACATAAATCGCTTGGATTGACCCAATCGGAGAGGCGGTGGTCTTGCACTCTTAGAGATGTAAAACATCAAAATATCGTTATACCACAGACGAGCACAGATCTAGAAATTCAGGGTGTCTCTATTTTCTGGGGTGAACATAAATTGAATATATTTAAAATGTATCATCCTCCAAATCAGGGTTGCTTGCCAGACTCTTTCTTAGATTTAGCAACAGCCAATGTATCAAGCATTTTCATTGAGACCTCAATGCTAGACCTCCTGGGGATGTTCTGTAAATAACAGTAGAGGCTGTGACCTCCTTAATGCAGCTGACGACAGAGCTCTCATCTTCCTCAGTGATGGCTCACCAACACACCACTCCTTTAGCTACAATACTGCAGAAGGCCTTGATATTGCTCTTGCAAGGCGCGGGTGTTTTTCATTTCTGCCGCTGGTCCGTCTTGCGCAACATAGGAAGTGATCATCTTCCCATTAAAATTGAACTGAAAAAACCCCGGCATTCTTACAAGAGAAATGTTTTGGAATTTCGGTAAAGAGCTGACTGGCCAGCTTTTGCTGAACTTACAGAAAAAGACTTTTCGTCTCACTCCCGCTTTCTCATCAACTCAATTTCAAAGCAGTTGTTATTCGTAATGCAAAGGAAACCATCCCTAGAGGGAACGTCAAGAGTTTTAAAGCTACCTACATGCACAATGACCCTTGTCTCAGAGCTCTAGTTGATAAAAGAGACAGACCGTTTCAAAACCTCAACTATACCAACAGCGACAGTATCCGAGTTGAGTTTAGCAAAACTAATGCAGAATTTAAGCGTCTGTACGCAGCAGCAAAAAAAAGCGAGCATCATGGCACGAAATCTGCAGTAAAATTGATGCTAGAACTAACAACTCCAAGTTATGGTCTATTGCCAAATCTCCGAGTAGAGACCGACCTCAAGTGGAGGTCTGCAATACAAAGACTGCGGATGGCTTCCCTCCAAATGATGACAGAGCTACTGCTAAATTCCTCGGCAGCCATTATCAGAAAATGAATAGACTGACTTTTAACAAGGCTGACAAAAATACCGAAAGGCAGGCAAAATCGGCTGTACACAAGTGTCGTAGCTCAGATCTTGGTGATCCAGTCTTCTGGGGCGACTTCTCTATGCACGAACTACTCTTAGTTTTAAATGCTCTCAATCCGAAGAGGTCACCGGGACCAGATAACATACATGGGGTTATGATTACTCATCTTGGTCCGAGCGGCACTCAATGTCTGCTGGATATATTGAATCAATCTTGGAAAAGTGTCCGACTGCCTCACGAGTGGAAAAGAGCCATTATCACTCCCATTAGGAAACCGGGCAAGGTACTCAGTTCCCCTGAGAGTTATCGGCCAGTTGCTTTGACAAGTATACCATGTAAAATCATGGATAGATGATGCTAAGAAGACTCGCCTACTTTCTAGACAGCAATAATCTGCTTCCAAGGGAACAATATGGATTTAGGAGAGGAAATATATATCATTAATTATTTTTAAGAATATGTTTGTTAAATATGTAATTTACATAAAGATTTTTAAAACTCGTCTAATGATACAACCCTGCATAAGTGTAGTTCCCTTTAAATTGTGTATATTAGCTTTTATTTCTCAATATAATTTTTTTCACATGATGTAGATGTCACACTGGGGTTTGAAACTTCATAAAAATTAAGTTTAATTGTTATAACACAAGAATTTCGAGTTTCATTAAGGAGAAGTATTTAATTTTTCAATCACTAATATATAAGTTTCTCTCATATAAAATATGTTTCTGTCAGAGGTTATTTTAGTGTCATGTGAGGAGTATGCTATTTATAGCAAACATTTTACACTCCTTTTTGATAATTTTTTCAGATTTGCACAATAAATTTTGTTTTTTTTTCTTGTGTACATGTATAATTTCTGGATATCGTATTCAGAAATTGTTTTTCATATGGCTTTACTTAACTTTTCTTGATGTAAATGGCTTATTTGAATTCTTTGCCAGAAAATGACATGGTTAGCAAGAGAAAATTTTGATGTAATATTTGACAATGTGGTATTAAGTGAAAGCGTTTGAAATACGTTTGTCACAAGATACATTTGTGAGCGAGGGAGAGCGTTGTAATTATTGCACTATACAGCAGCACAACGGCAACTGGAGACAGACCTTTCAATTTTGAGCCTCTCTCAAGTGATGATCAGAACTCCTGAGCTGGCACCTCCTCTCAAAACTACCACACCACCCCAAGATTGCATTTGTGTTATTTTTTCAATGTTTCTCTTTGCATTTATTTTTCATTGCAACAATGCCATCAGACCAGTTATGTTGAAATTTGTCTGCATGAAATCAGTACTGAATCATTTTGGTGTGATGTATAGATTTTTCCTTTTTTTTTTTTTATTCTTAAATCAAATGTTCAGAAATTTTTCCCTCACCAGGCATTATTTAAATGATGTATTGTAATAATTTAATATATCAAAGCTACATAATATATTTTTAGTGTACTTATTAAATATATCATTGCAATAAAGGGTATTTTGTTTACATCGTGTGGAAAGAGGCCTTTTTTATGCTGCCCACCATTCACAGAAGTGTTTTTCCATTTATTATATTGCCTCCATTACTGTTTGCTTATTGAAATACCTGGTTAATAATTTGCATTATGAGTTAAAACCTTTAATAAAGTTGTAACATGTTAAAATAGGAAAACTTTTCAACTAATATACTCGTTCTTAAATTAGAAAAGATATTTCTGTCACTGCCAGAGTTCATTTTACATTGGTATAATGTAAATGCAATTTTCTATTAATTTTTTTTTACAGATCATATGATTTGTAATTGTCTTTTCGTATAAATAATGGCTGGGCATGCTCTGTATATCCTTATTTCCTTTCGTGCAATTTGTCTTGTAATCATGAGAATTATTTAAATGCTGTGCTACAATTCTGTTAATGTAATGTGTGTCATAAATGGTTTAATCTGTGAGGTAGTTTTTGAATATAGTATTTGCCAATGTGGTATCGTAAGTAAGGGCATCTGAATCATATTTTATGAAAAATTAAATTAATAACTGTAAAATGCATATAGTTACCTCTTGTGTTATTTTTTTTTCTGATAATTCTACCACTTTAGGTTTTTATTATTATTAACTAGCATGGAGATGTTTTATAGAAATGAATCGACGTATTTGTGTGAGTTTATTTTGTTCTTCAATGAGAAATTACTGCAACACGGAAATTCTTTAAATATTGTATGTAACGCAGTGTATTCATATAAATTTTAAAATAATCTATGTAATAGTTTTTTAAAAATAACTTAATTATCTTTAACCTATGGTTGAAATGTTTTTTCTTTGGTTGCTTAATATTGAAGCTTATATTATTTTTTGGTCAAACCCCCAGATGATCACTGTCCCTTTAACTGTTTCTCAGCATATCGTATTGACATACCTGGTTGTCACATTGAAACCCTTCAAAGGGAGCATTAATTGTTAAAACCAAAGAATAGTATTTTATTTAAAGGAATATTTTGGTGTAATACTTCTAACATTTATGCAGTTCTCAAGTTAGAAGAGACATCCCTCTCTGTATTAGAGTACATTTTAATGTGGTGTTGGAAAAATGGGGTCTTGCGTTCTTTTTATTGCCTTTTTAACATTTTCATAAGATTCAGTGATATTTTTTATTTGTTGGTGTGTGTAATTTCTAGGTAAAGGGGACAATTATTTTTGGTTCCTATGGGGGAGATAGAACTTGTAATCCTGCAATTATTAAAATATTATATAAAAAATTGGGCTTATTTAGTTAGATAGTTGTTCTGCATAGTAATTGACAGTGTGGCATTTTATTACGAGCATTTGATATTTGGAAGGAGATTAAATCTGTGTGGTGATTTATAAATCTATTGTTATTCCTTCTGGTTTTTTTTTTTGCTTTTCTAGTAATGCTGTCACTTTAGTTAGGTTAAAATTTAACCATCTGAGTATACTTTTGAGAGAAGAATTATTTTATTATTAGATATGAATAATAAAATAAATATTTTACTTCACAGTAGATGTTGGGTGCTTCAAAAACATGAATTTACATTAAGTGTATTTAATGTTATTAGGATTTCCAGCATGCTGCTTGACTTTTTCTATTTGTTAGCTTAAAGAATAGAGAACCTTGCTTTGGAAAACTAAAAAAAAAAAAAAATGTTTTATTTTTTTAACCACTAATAGAAGTTTACTTAAATGTATTAAGGCATATAATTTCAATTATTTAACATCATAAATCCTGCGTATGGCATTACTCTTATTTCTTTCTTGAAGGTACCTTAAAGAACAAGAGATAAAATATGGATGCAGATGCTTGATGCGTGGAAACTAAGAATCACTTCCCCAGAAGAATGCTTGGTAGTTATTATTTTTATCTGCATCTTTTTGCTGATTATTTCTTCTTTTAAACAGTTAATTTGCAAATAGGCAATAATTTTTCCTTTGCTTTCTGCTCTCTCAGAATATAATCACTGCATCTCTTAAAGTTTGAAGTGATTTATAAACCTTATTAGAAACTAAATATGGGGTTTCTCAGGGTGTGGATAAAGAAAACAATTTGTGCAGGTGTGGTTAAAAACAGCATGAAATAATTATTTATGCACATGTCATGATTTGTCTCATGAAATCATCTAATCATAGTTCTCCGCCCCCCATTTTGAATCAAATATCTAACATCTTAATTAAGAATTATAAAGCTTAAAATATATTTTCTTGTGCTTATTTTTTTGCTACTAGTAATATCGTGATTTTATGTTAAGTTTTCCCCTTACCAATACAGTTTTTTTAACTGTTTAGTTTCATTGTTGAGATTTAGAATAATTTCCCCTCTCTCTCAAGTCCTGCAGCCGCCTCAAAGTGTGCTTTTTAGCTGGCGAGTGGGTGTTCCTGGGCGGAACGGGCGATATACATCGGGAGTGTAATCTCCTTTCAGGGTCACCCAAGGCGTGAAGGCCGTTCCACTATGCTCAGCCGAGGTCTGCAGGTGAAGGAGCGAAGTCAGTCTTCTACCTCTGATGCTAACATCTAGTCAAGGTACTCCAGATTTTTGGACTAACAGAAGCTGTCAAATTACCCCCTTTACCATGAACCTTACTTCTGTATCTAACCATACTGCATCGCCCGTCGCGCAGGTTAACAAGGGGCGCGTTCCGAGTTTAGGAAGAGGGCTATGAGCGAAAAGTAAGTTACAGACAGTCTCCACTTAGTAAAATAAATTCACTAAGAATACTTTAGGCCAATATGAATGGATTGTCTAGCTATGCTACGAAGGTGAAACTGGACCAGCTTCTGGATCTTCCCGATACTCATAATGCCCAAATTATTGCAATCCAGGAATGCAAGCTAAAAGAACAAATGAAATTGAACATCAAAGAGTTCCACATAAATCGCTTGCATTGACCCAATCGGAGAGGCGGTGGTCTTGCACTCTTAGAGATGTAAAGCATCAAAATATCGTTATACCACAGACGAGCACAGATCTAGAAATTCAGGGGGTCTCTATTTTCTGGGGTGAACATAAATTGAATATATTTAAAATGTATCATCCTCCAAATCAGGGTTGTTTGCCAGACTCTTTCTTAGATTTAGCAACGGCCAATGTATCGAGCATTTTCATTGGAGTCCTCAATGCTAGAGACGTTCTGTAAATAACAGTAGAGGCTGTGACCTCCTTAATGCAGCTGACGACAGAGCTCTCATCTTCCTCAGTGATGGCTCACCAACACACCACTCCTTTAGCTACAATACTGCAGAAGGCCTTGATATTGCTCTTGCAAGGCGCGGGTGTTTTTCATTTCTGCCGCTGGTCCGTCTTGCGCAACATAGGAAGTGATCATCTTCCCATTAAAATTGAACTGAAAAAACCCCGGAAGGGCATTCTTACAAAGAAATGTTTTGGAATTTCGGTAAAGCTGACTGGCCAGCTTTTGCTGAACTTACAGAAAAAGACTTTTCGTCACTCCCGCTTTCTCATCAACTCATCAACTCAATTTCAAAGCAGTTGTTATTCGTAATGCAAAGGAAACCATCCCTAGAGGGAATGTCAAGAGTTTTAAAGCTACCTACATGCACAATGACCCTTGTCTCAGAGCTCTAGTTGATAAAAGAGACAGACCGTTTCAAAACCTCAACTATACCAACAGCGACAGTATCCGAGTTGAGTTTAGCAAAACTAATGCAGAATTTAAGCGTCTGTACGCAGCAAAAAAGCGAGCATCATGGCACGAAAGCTGCAGTAAAATTGATGCTAGAACTAACTACTCCCAAGTTATGGTCTATTGCCAAATCTCCGAGTAGAGACCGACCTCAAGTGGAGGTCTGCAATACAATTTTGACTGCGGATGGCTTCCCTCCAAATGATGACAGAGCTACTGCTAATATCCTCGGCAGCCATTATCAGAAAATGAATAGACTGACTTTTAACAAGGCTGACAAAAATACCGAAAGGCAGGCAAAATCGGCTGTACACAAGTGTCGTAGCTCAGATCTTGGTGATCCAGTCTTCTGGGGCGACTTCTCTATGCACGAACTACTCTTAGTTTTAAATGCTCTCAATCCGAAGAGGTCACCGAGACCAGGTAACATACACGGGGTTATGATTACTCATCTTGGTCCGAGCGGCACTCAATGTCTGCTGGATATATTGAATCAATCTTGGAAAAGTGTCCGACTGCCTCACGAGTGGAAAAGAGCCATTATCACTCCCATTAGGAAACCGGGCAAGGTACTCAGTTCCCCTGAGAGTTATCGGCCAGTTGCTTTGACAAGTATACCATGTAAAATCATGGATAGATGATGCTAAGAAGACTCGCCTACTTTCTAGACAGCAATAATCTGCTTCCAAGGGAACAATATGGATTTAGGAGAGGAAATATATATCATTAATTATTTTTAAGAATATGTTTGTTAAATATGTAATTTACATAAAGATTTTTAAAACTCGTCTAATGATACAACCCTGCATAAGTGTAGTTCCCTTTAAATTGTGTATATTAGCTTTTATTTCTCAATATAATTTTTTTCACATGATGTAGATGTCACACTGGGGTTTGAAACTTCATAAAAATTAAGTTTAATTGTTATAACACAAGAATTTCGAGTTTCATTAAGGAGAAGTATTTAATTTTTCAATCACTAATATATAAGTTTCTCTCATATAAAATATGTTTCTGTCAGAGGTTATTTTAGTGTCATGTGAGGAGTATGCTATTTAGCAAACATTTTACACTCCTTTTTGATAATTTTTTCAGATTTGCACAATAAATTTTGTTTTTTTTTCTTGTGTACATGTATAATTTCTGGATATCGTATTCAGAAATTGTTTTTTCATATGGCTTTACTTAACTTTTCTTGATGTAAATGGCTTATTTGAATTCTTTGCCAGAAAATGACATGGTTAGCAAGAGAAAATTTTGATGTAATATTTGACAATGTGGTATTAAGTGAAAGCGTTTGAAATACATTTGTCACAAGATACATTTGTGAGCGAGGGAGAGCGTTGTAATTATTGCACTATACAGCAGCACAACGGCAACTGGAGACAGACCTTTCAATTTTGAGCCTCTCTCAAGTGATGATCAGAACTCCTGAGCTGGCACCTCCTCTCAAAACTACCACACCACCCCAAGATTGCATTTGTGTTATTTTTTCAATGTTTCTCTTTGCATTTATTTTTCATTGCAACAATGCCATCAGACCAGTTATGTTGAAATTTGTCTGCATGAAATCAGTACTGAATCATTTTGGTGTGATGTATAGATTTTTTTTTTTTTTTTTTATTCTTAAATCAAATGTTCAGAAATTTTTCCCTCACCAGGCATTATTTAAATATGATGTATTGTAATAATTTAATATATCAAAGCTACATAATATATTTTTAGTGTACTTATTAAATATATCATTGCAATAAAGGGTATTTTGTTTACATCGTGTGGAAAGAGGCCTTTTTTATGCTGCCCACCATTCACAGAAGTGTTTTTCCATTTATTATATTGCCTCCATTACTGTTTGCTTATTGAAATACCTGGTTAATAATTTGCATTATGAGTTAAAACCTTTAATAAAGTTGTAACATGTTAAAATAGGAAAACTTTTCAACTAATATACTCGTTCTTAAATTAGAAAAGATATTTCTGTCACTGCCAGAGTTCATTTTACATTGGTATAATGTAAATGCAATTTTCTATTAATTTTTTTTTACAGATCATATGATTTGTAATTGTCTTTTCGTATAAATAATGGCTGGGCATGCTCTGTATATCCTTATTTCCTTTCGTGCAATTTGTCTTGTAATCATGAGAATTATTTAAATGCTGTGCTACAATTCTGTTAATGTAATGTGTGTCATAAATGGTTTAATCTGTGAGGTAGTTTTTGAATATAGTATTTGTCCCATGTGGTATCGTAAGTAAGGGCATCTGAATCATATTTTATGAAAAATTAAATTAATAACTGTAAAAAATATGCATATAGTTACCTCTTGTGTTTTTTTTTTTTTTCTGATAATTCTACCACTTTAGGTTTTTATTATTATTAACTAGCATGAGATGTTTTATAGAAATGAATCGACGTATTTGTGTGAGTTTATTTTATTCTTAAATGAGAAATTACTGCAAACACGGAAATTCTTTAAATATTGTATGTAACGCAGTGTATTCATATAAATCTTAAAATAATCTATGTAATAGATTTTTAAAAATAACTTAATTATCTTTAACCTATGGTTGAAATGTTTTTTCTTTGGTTGCTTATTTCAAGCTTATATTTTTTGGTCAAACCCCCAGATGATCACTGTCCTTTTAACTGTTTCTCAGCATATCGTATTGACATACCTGGTTGTCACATTGAAACCCTTCAAAGGGAGCATTAATTGTTAAATCCAAAGAATAGTATTTTATTTAAAGGAATATTTTGGTGTAATACTTGTAACATTTATGCAGTTCTCAAGTTAGAAGAGACATCCCTCTCTGTATTAGAGTACATTTTAATGTGGTGTTGGAAAAATGGGGTTTTACGTTCTTTTTATTGCCTTTTTAACATTTTCATAAGATTCAGTGATATTTTTTATTTGTTGGTGTGTGTAATTTCTAGGTAAAGGGGACAATTATTTTTGGTTCCTATGGGGGAGATAGAACTTGTAATCCTGCAATTATTAAAATATTATATAAAAAATTGGGCTTATTTAGTTAGATAGTTGTTCTGCATAGTAATTGACAGTGTGGCATTTTATTACGAGCATTTGATATTTGGAAGGAGATTAAATCTGTGTGGTGATTTATAAATCTATTGTTATTCCTTCTGGTTTTTTTTTTTTGCTTTTCTAGTAATGCTGTCACTTTAGTTAGGTTAAAATTTAACCATCTGAGTATACTTTTGAGAGAAGAATTATTTTATTATTAGATATGAATAATAAAATAAATATTTTACTTCACAGTAGATGTTGGGTGCTTCAAAAACATGAATTTACATTAAGTGTATTTAATGTTATTAGGATTTCCAGCATGCTGCTTGACTTTTTCTATTTGTTAGCTTAAAGAATAGAGAACCTTGCTTTGGAAAACTAAAAAAAAAAAAAAAAAAAAAAATGTTTTATTTTTTTAACCACTAATAGAAGTTTACTTAAATGTATTAAGGCATATAATTTCAATTATTTAACATCATAAATCCTGCGTATGGCATTACTCTTATTTCTTTCTTGAAGGTACCTTAAAGAACAAGAGATAAAATATGGATGCAGATGCTTGATGCGTGGAAACTAAGAATCACTTCCCCAGAAGAATGCTTGGTAGTTATTATTTTTATCTGCATCTTTTTGCTGATTATTTCTTCTTTTAAACAGTTAATTTGCAAATAGGCAATAATTTTTCCTTTGCTTTCTGCTCTCTCAGAATATAATCACTGCATCTCTTAAAGTTTGAAGTGATTTATAAACCTTATTAGAAACTAAATATGGGGTTTCTCAGTGTGTGGATAAAGAAAACAATTTGTGCAGGTGTGGTTAAAAACAGCATGAAATAATTATTTATGCACATGTCATGATTTGTCTCATGAAATCATCTAATCATAGTTCTCTGCCCCCCCATTTTGAATCAAATATCTAACATCTTAATTAAGAATTATAAAGCTTAAAATATATTTTCTTGTGCTTATTTTTTGCTACTAGTAATATCGTGATTTTATGTTAAGTTTCCCCCTTACCAATACAGTTTTTTAAATGTTTAGTTTCATTGTTGAGATTTAGAAAAATTTTCCCCCTCAAGAGTCCTGCAGCCGCCTCAAAGTGTGCTTTTTAGCTGGCGAGTGGGTGTTCCTGGGCGGAACGGGCGATGTACATCGGGAGTGTAATCTCCTTTCAGGGTCACCCAATGCGTGAAGGCCGTTCTTCTACGCTCAGCCGAGGTCTGCAGGTGAAGGAGCGAAGTCAGTCTTCTACCTCTGATGCTAACATCTGGTCCAGGTGCTCCAGATTTTTGGACTAACAGAAGCTGTCAAATTACCCCCTTTACCACGAACCTTACTTCTGTATCTAACCATACTGCATCGCCCGTCGCGCAGGTTAACAAGGGGCTAGTTCCGAGTTTAGGAAGAGGGCTATGAGCAAAAAGTAAGTTACAGTCTCCACTTTAGTAAAATAAATTCACTAAGAATACTTTAGGCCAATATGAATGGATTGTCTACCTATGCTATGAAGGTGAGAACTGGACCAGCTTCTGGAACTCCCGATACTCATAATGCCCAAATTATTGCAATCCAGGAAACCAAGCTAAAAGAACAAATGAAATTGAACATCAAAGAGTTCCACATAAATCGCTTGGATTGACCCAATCGGAGAGGCGGTGGTCTTGCACTCTTAGAGATGTAAAACATCAAAATATCGTTATACCACAGACGAGCACAGATCTAGAAATTCAGGGTGTCTCTATTTTCTGGGGTGAACATAAATTGAATATATTTAAAATGTATCATCCTCCAAATCAGGGTTGCTTGCCAGACTCTTTCTTAGATTTAGCAACAGCCAATGTATCAAGCATTTTCATTGGAGACCTCATGCTAAGCATTACCTAGGGGATGTTCTGTAAATAACAGTAGAGGCTGTGACCTCCTTAATGCAGCTGACGACAGAGCTCTCATCTTCCTCAGTGATGGCTCACCAACACACCACTCCTTTAGCTACAATACTGCAGAAGCCCTTGATATTGCTCTTGCAAGGCGCGGGTGTTTTTCCTTTCTGCCGCCGGTCCGTCTTGGGCAACATAGGAAGTGATCATCTTCCCATTAAAATTGAACTGAAAAAACCCCGGAAGGGCATTCTTACAAGAGAAATGTTTTGGAATTTCGGTAAAGCTGACTGGCCAGCTTTTGCTGAACTTACAGAAAAAGACTTTTCGTCACTCCCGCCTTCTCATCAACTCAATTTCAAAGCAGTTGTTATTCGTAATGCAAAGGAAACCATCCCTAGAGGGAATTTCAAGAGTTTTAAAGCTACCTACATGCACAATGACCCTTGTCTCAGAGCTCTAGTTGAGATAAAAGAGACAGACTGTTACAAAACCTCAAATATACCACCAGCGACAGTATCCGAGTTGAGTTTAGCAAAACTAATGCAGAATTTAAGCGTCTGTACGCAGCAAAAAAGCGAGCGTCATGGCACGAAATCTGCAGTAAAATTGATGCTAGAACTAACAACTCCAAGTTATGGTCTATTGCCAAATCTCCGAGTAGAGACCGACCTCAAGTGGAGGTCTGCAATACAATTTTGACTGCGGATGGCTTCCCTCCAAATGATGACAGAGCTACTGCTAATATCCTCGGCAGCCATTATCAGAAAATGAATAGACTGACTTTTAACAAGGCTGACAAAAATACCGAAAGGCAGGCAAAATCGCTGGGCTGTACACAAGTGTCGTAGCTCAGATCTTGGTGATCCAGTCTTCTTGGGCGACTTCTCTATGCATGAACTACTCTTAGTTTTAAATGCTCTCAATCCGAAGAAGTCACCGGGACCGGATAACATACACGGGGTTATGATTACTCATCTTGGTCCGAGCGGCACTCAATGTCTGCTGGATATATTTAATCAATCTTGGAAAAAAGTGTCCGCGACTGCCTCACGAGTGGAAAAGAGCCATTATCACTCCCATTAGGAAACCGGGCAAGGTACTCAGTTCCCCTGAGAGTTATCGGCCGGTTGCTTTGACAAGTATACCATGTAAAATCATGGATAGAATGATGCTAAGAAGACTCGCGTACTTTCTAGACAGCAATAATCTGCTTCCAAGGGAACAATATGGATTTAGGAGAGGAAATATATATCATTGATTATTTTTAAGAATATGTAAATTACATATTTAACAAACATAAAGATTTTTAAAATTTGTCTAATGATACAACCCTGCATAAGTATTACCCTTTAAATTGTGTATATTAGCTTTTATTTCTCAATATAGTTTTTTTCACAAGATGTGGATGTCACACGAGGGTTTGAAACTTCATAAAAATTAAGTTTTTAATTGTTATAACACAAAATTCGAGTTTCATTAAGGAGAAGTATTTAATTTTTCAATCACTAATATATAAGTTTCTCTGTATAAAATATGTTTCTGTCAGAGGTTATTTTAGTGTCATGTGAGGAGTATGCTATTTAGCAAGTCATTTTACACTCCTTTTTGATAATTTTTCAGATTTGCACAATATATTGATTTTTTTCTTGTGTACATGTATAATTTCTGGATATCGTATTCAGAAATTGTTTTTTCATATGGCTTTACTTAACTTGTCTTGATGTAAATGGCTTATTTGAATTCTTTGCCAGAAAATGACATGGTTAGCAAGAGAAAATTTTGATGTAATATTTGGCAATGTGGTATTAAGTGAAAGCGTTTGAAATACATTTGTCACAAGATAAATTTGTGAAGTGAGGGAGAGCTATGTAATTATTGCACAATGGCAACTGGAGACAGACCTTTCAATTTTGAGCCTCTCTCAAGTGATCAGAACTCCTGAGCTGGCACCTCCTCTCAAAACTACCACACCACCCCAAGATTGCATTTGTGTTATTTATTCAATGTTTCTCTTTGCATTTATTTTTCATTGCAACAATGCCATCAGACCAGTCATGTTGAAATTTGTCTGCATTAAATCAGTAATGAATCATTTTGGTGTGATATACAGATTTTTCCTTTTTTTTATTCTTAAATTAAATGTTTAGAAATTATTCCCTCACCAGGCATTACTTAAATAGGATGTATTGTAATAATTTAATATATCATAGCTACATAATATATTTTTAATGTACTTATGTAATATATCATTGCAATAAAGGGTATTTTGTTTACATCATGTGGAAAGAGGCCTTTTTTATGCTGCCCACCATTCACAGAAGTATTTTTCCATTAATTATTGCCTCCATTACTGTTTGCTTATTGAAATACCTGGTTAATAATTTGCATTATGAGTTAAAACCTTTAATAAAGTTGTAACGTGTTAAAGTAGGAAAACTTTTCATACTCGTTCTTAAATTAGAAAAGATATTTCTGTCACTGCCAGAGGTCATTTTACATTGGTATAATGTAAATGCAATTTTCTATTAATTTTTTTTTACAGATCATATGATTTGTAATTGTCTTTTCGTATAAATAATGGCTGGGCATGCACTGTATATCTTTATTTCCTTTCGTGCAATTTGTCTTGTAATCACGAGAATTATTTAAATGCTGTGCTACAATTCTGTTAATGTAATGTATGTCATAAATGGTTTAATCGGTGTGGTAGTTTTTGAATATAGTATTCGTCCATGTGGTATCGTAACTAAGGGCATCTGAATCATATTTTATGAAAAATTAAATTGATAACTGCATATATATATAGTTACCTCTTGTGTTATTTTTTTTTCTTATAATTCTACCACTTTAGGTTTTTATTATTAACTAGTATGAAGATGTTTTATAGAAATGAATCGACATATTTGTGTGAATTTATTTTATTCTTTAATGAGAAATTACTGCAAAACGGAAATTCTTTAAATATTGTATGTAACGCAGTGTATTCATATAAATCTTAAAATAATCTATGTAATAGATTTTTAAAAATAACTTAATTATCTTTAACCTATGGTTGAAATGTTTTTTCTTTGGTTGCTTATTTCAAGCTTATATTTTTTGGTCAAACCCCCAGATGATCACTGTCCTTTTAACTTTTTCTCAGCATATCATATTGACATACCTGGTTGTCACTTTGAAACCCTTCAAAGGGAGCATTAATTGTTAAATCCAAAGAATAGTATTTTATTTAAAGGAATATTTTGGTGTAATACGTTAGAAGAGACATCCCTCTCTGTATTAGAGTACATTTTAATGTGGTGTTGGAAAAATGGGGTTTTACGTTCTTTTTATTGCCTTTTTAACATTTTCATAAGATTGAGTGGTATTTTTTATTTATTGGTGTGCGTAATTTCTAGGTAAAGGGGACAATTATTTTGGGTTCCTATGGGGGAGATAGAACTTGTAATCCTGCAATTATTAAAATATTATATAAAAAATTGGGCTTATTTAGTGAGGTAGTTCTTCTGCATAGTAATTGACAGTGTGGCATTTTATTACGAGCATTTGATATTTGGAAGGAGATTAAATCTGTGTGGTGATTTATAAA
>BMAU01020511.1:0-284328 GCA_019973935.1 Trichonephila clavipes
GGAAGGACACGACAACAAAAACCACCACCTGATGTATAACCGGGCTAAAAGAAATATGGTTGCTACGAATATATTTTGATTGCTATAATAATCAGTTGCTTCCAAATGTACTAAATTTTAGTTAGATTTTTTTTAATCATGCTCTATATATGCTTCATATTTCTTTAACAATATTGTCGTATTAATTGGTTTTTAACGTAGCAGATAAAGTAAAACTGTTCGTGAATCTTCAGGTATAATAAAGTATTCAAGTACAAACATTATTATCTAAAGAAACTTTTACAAGGAATATCTGAACTCAAATTTCATTATAAATTACAGATTGCTTCTAATTTCGCAATATAATCATAATAATAATAATGCACACGTACGCACATTCTGAGCTTCGCTTTCGCGTCTCTCATACGCCCACTCTCAGCTAAAAATTATGTTTTAAAAAAAGAAATTTTAAATAGGGCATGGAAACAATTAACTTTAGTTCTATGTTTTGAATTTTTTAAATGAAAATTAGATACCGAAATGTATGTGTAAATTTTATTGTATTCACTTGCATTTCGAATTATGTTATCAAAATAAAACCAACATTAAAATATGATTCATAATTCTCTTTTATACAAACTTTTAATCACACAGATCACATTGAGGCACCCCCCTCCTTTAGAATATTTTTTTTTGTTTCTAATGGGCTGTGGATTGGTGTCTTACCATTGCAGACCTAGTTCATTCCCCGGAAACTGGTATATCCTTCTAGTGTGGCACCATATAGACTGATACCAATCGCCGCAAGTAATTTTGACACCCAGTTTCCTCCACAGAGGAAGGCACCGGAGCTCTGTTTATGCGAACCTCTACTAGGATTTTATATTGCCGAGAACATCCAAGCCAAACCGCTACTCTAGAGATCATTTACATGCCGCACAAACATTTTTGAAATCAAATAGTTTGTTTTCTATACATATTTACTTTTTTATGCATATATGTTGATTCATATTTTATATTCAAAAGTATTTCAGCACGAATGTACATGCATATACTAAAAAAATAAGTATTCATTTTTTTCAATAAAATATTCATGATTTTTTTAATATACAATATGATTATACAATGTGCTTTGTTTACTTTTTGCGCAATTTTTTTCTGGCATACTAAGTTCATTTAGGTTCTTCTGACTTTGAATTGAAACATTGAAATGACATTGGTATGCTGTATTAAGTAAAAATAAATAATTAAATTATTTGCTACATTTCTTGTTCATTTTTTCATTCCTCTCACACTAAGTATTCCAAACAGAGTTTATAATACGATTGCTTATATTAAATTCATACATTTTAAATTAATAATGGTATAAAAAAATTTCATAGCATACAATATATAACAAAAAAACTACATATCCACTCACATTTTTCTGTTTTCCCGAAAAACTATAAACTAGGACCTCGCTCGTTTATAGTAAGATTCTGTTTTAAAAAAATGCCATTTAGGAACATAAAAAAACATTGAAGCTAAATCTTTACGAAAACAGCTTTCAAATAAGCTGAGGAATTTTTAACTATTTAAATGCCATGAAATAATAGCAATGGATCTCTTTAATTAAGAACGTTTTTCTCAAATAAATGATGTCGTATATTCATGAAAACTTAGGAAATAACTGTGGCCTTCTACCAAATTAAATATTTCAACATTTGATTCTATTTAAATTTAAGAATCATCAAAGTTTATTTATATTTAGGAAAAATCGTGATATTTAGGATATAACTATACCCGTTTTTTAAAAGAAATATATTTGGTAAAATATCCGCATGAAGTATATGCCTTGTGTCAATATAGTTTATTTCTAACTTCTCTTTAATTAAAACATTATATTTTTGTGGTACTATAATTATAAATAAAAGATTCAATTTCAAAAGTTATGTAAAAATGTCGTGTAAAGGTATGTACCTGAAACAAAAAAATGACAAGTTAAAAAAAATTAAAACTAAATGAAGAGAATTGTATACAATGCCCAACATTCTAACGGGTTTTTTTTTTTTTTGAATCTCTTTATTTCAAGCAACACAGATATTATTGGATAAAATCTTATTTTCTACCTAAAAAGTTTCAAGTATGCATACCACTTTTAAAATATGAAATATTATTTGATTTAAGCGCATTTTACTTCCATTTTTGTAACGGGTTACGTATAGCAGTTTTGGATTAAGCTTGTAAAACACAACTGTTTCTTATATTTCATAGTTGAAATAGAAACGTAAAATATATTTGGAGAGCTTAACACCTTACTCTCTGTAGTATTCTTGAAATAGAGCATTAATGGCAAAATATAGAAGAAAGATGGATTTAAACCGTGTTGACATATTTCAATTGTGTTAGCTATTGAGTTTGAACGTATTACCTTTGGGTAAACAAGAAACATGTATTATTTTTTAACGGAAATGACTAAAAGGCACATATTTCTTGACTGTTTTTATTTATACAGCTTTTTATAAAATAAAAACAATAGTGAAAATATATATAAATAAAAAATATTTCATTTCAGTTGAAAGTTCGCAATATATAAGGATAGAAATTACAAGTTAATGTAATAACTATTCTCTGATTTATTTCAAAATAAAATATTCGGGGTATGATTTGATTTTTTTATCTATTTGAGAAATAAATTTTAAAACGTATTTATTCTTTGAATTTGAAGAAATATTTACTTTTAATTGTTGCAACAATCACCTGATAACCTGAACTAATCACGTATAAAAACTGGGTGTAAATAGGATATAAATATATGTGACTAATATATAGCTGTTTTATTGATATAAAGAACACACAAATGCTAACTAAAAACGAAATACCAATTTTATTGATTTGTATCATCATCAAAAACTATCGTACATGCGTTTAGAATTTATACCAATATATGCGCCATGACATAAAAACATAGAAATACGGGTTTATGTATATGTACGTGATTTAAATTTCAAAAGATTATTTATTCTACATATAACTCATAGGTAATCAAATTAGCTGTTTGCATATGTAGAACAATAAGTGAAGTTCAAATAATCAAATATATTACGATTGCGTATAATTGCTTACACAACAGTTGCATTGCAGTAAACAAATTACTGGCTTGTTAAACCGAAGTATAATGGGCAGTTAATGGCTAAGTAGATCAGATGTCAACGCGAAAAGTACAAAATAAGTATAATACCGGGCAGATGTAGAAAAAGAAATATTTTAAACTGTGTATTCAGTTTGAGAGTATATGTGCTGAGATATATATATCAATGTTTAGTTGTTGTCTCTAATCCCAGATTGTCTTGCAATGCTAGACATTCTCCATGAACCTAAAACATATAGAGATTCTAAAAACAGCAGATGGTTGAGCAGGACCTCGTCTTTTTAAAAATCAAAACAAGTTAAGATATACGCAGGATCGACTCGCTCGAAATAAAACCAGCGGTACTGCGGAAATATTTTCTGACCCTGACGAAAAGTGAAAGAATTTATTTGGCCTAACACGAAACGCGAGAAGACATTCTGATATTTCCTCCACATATGTCTGAATGAACCTCCTGGATTTCTTCCGAAGTACCAAGGAGGAGTATATGGCAGTGCTTCTCAAAGTTTTAATACTTGCGACACAATATTCAATCATAATTTTCATTACGCCCCCCGTGTAAATAAATATTATGTATTGAATTCAAAAATACTATACTTTGACGGTAAAGCTACAATACGACTTAAACCTCTAGTGTGCCACCGACGTTTATAAACGTCTTACTCAGCCAAAATGTTAATTGTTCCGAAATTATATATACGTCTTTCCAAAGTATGATCTTTTTTTCTGTACTGCTATCCATAAAACTATTCCGAAGACTTTGAAATGCAATATTAGGACCTTGAGAGTGATTGCGAAGGATTTACATATTTCACAAAGGATTTGGTTTTATTTATTACTTTTCTCTCCACCAATACACCGCATTCGCTCGCCTACGTGTTAAAAAAATGAAACGCGTAATCACGTAACTTTTAATCTGCAGTTAAGATATAAATTATAAACCGTACAAATGATCAAGATAAGTGTTAATTTGTGTATATAATTTTATATATGACCACTGGTAATTATTAAACCTGTTCTTAACTTTGTATTGTTAAATTGGTTATAAATGTGTCAGTCAGTACTGAACACAATGTACTTTATAAGTGTTTTATATCAGTATAAATATGTATTTCATTTTATATCATGTCAAAATGCATTTCGTTTGCTAACTTTCTGTAAATGAATAATTTGTTTTAAAATTATCTTTTGTTTTCGACTTTGCCATATGCTCGCGCGCCCCAAAGTTTGAGAAACGCTGGAATATGGAGTTCTTTCAAGTTGGTTGAGTCCAAACGTCTTAATGGACGATAGTTCTCTGAACGTAAGAGACCCGGTAAGGCTCACCCCTACTTAACCGCAGTCTTGGTCAAAAAATCGGCTTTCTCTTTATTATCGATTTCCACATGGGCTTATACCCTCTAAAATATACATGATTATAAGAATAAATCAGATCTAGAAGATTAAGGCTTTCCAGACTAGTATGGCTCCCTATAGGAGAGCTATTGGCTGATATATAAATTGATGCATAATTCATGCCTGAGCAATTAGAAATACAGTCGTGTGCTAACTGCATATTTATCTTAATATGACTCCTTCTTTTTTACAATAAAAAATATACATTCCCATTTGCCTACAAAATGGTTTCCAGAAACCGTGCGGAAACGAATATATCACTAGAGCTTATTTTATTGAACTGCATTTCAAACGGGATATCAGTAACTCATCTGCAGTGGTATTGTCATAGAGACGTGAAACGGTATATATTAGTGACTTGTATTGCCGAATTATGAATGCTTCTTTATTTTGTTTAAAGAGGGCCACCAAGTAGGGGCGAAATCCTATACTGGGTAAAATTTTCTCTTAGGCGAGGCATTTTCAAACTTTCACGCTCTAAGCCACATCAACAAATTGCGAATATCCGCCACAATACTTTTATAAGTCATTCTAGGGGAAGAGCGGTGTAACAGTTTTGTTTATATAAATTGGTTTCAAACATGTTAAATAGTCGTCGAATTAAAATACTTTGAATTTTTTTTAATTTTGAAAAAAAGGAAGGTTGTTGCATAAAACGATGATATAAAATTAAATTTAAAAATTACATTATTGAAGAGAGATGGTAATTAATTTAAAGAAGTTTTACTTTGAAATTTGATTTTTCAAGAATCTTGCATTTTATTGCAGAATCACACAACGAATCTACAAATTTTAATTGAAAATCTGATTGAGAACCTAAAACATTATGAAAATCGCGAAGAGAACATTCTTATAGAAAACTGCGTTGTCTGGAAAATCTACTTTTGGTTTCATCTTTAAAATTTGAAATGAACTAAGCATAATCATTTTAATTCCGCGTTTTAGAGTTATCCACATACTAGATCAATATTTAAAAATAGAGTCCTTACTTAATCATTGACTTTCCCATTGGCTTGTTCTTTTCTCGAAAGTTTTTTTACAGAGCAATAATGATTATGAACAGTTAGATCTTTTCTCCGTAAGAGATAGTAAAAATCATTGAGATGAAATGTAATAGTGACGAGAAATGTGAAGTCTCGCAATCAGTACTTTTCATTAAACTTATGAAATGATTTCCCTTTAAATTCTATGGATTTTTAGATACCACTCATCAAAGTAAACCGGGACAAAAACCTATTTCCTAGCTTCAACCAATGTACTATGGCGTAATAAACATCATTCCCATGTTAAGCTTTCAAATCACTTAAGAAATGTTTAAATTACTTGTGATTAAGTCCCTTACGGAGACCGAAAGAAATTAAACATTTGAACACATCAATCATTAAATGTTCAAAAATTAAGAATTTCTTGAACAAATTTTTTTGATTGATGTTACAGTGGGAAGTCATCATAGCATTGTTTTCACTTGCCTTCATATCAGATTTGAGTAATATGGTTCATCCTATTTACTCTACCATCATCTGTGGTTATAGCAGATATATTGCTTAAGTCTAAATCGCATTTATCCAAAGTATGTGTCAGATTCGAATATAAATATATTGCTCGTGTTATATTTTTAATTACCACGATACTAGCAAATTTATCTGTAACTGTGTGAAGTCTACATCAGAGTTCATAATAAAAATTGATACTTGTGCAGTGTCTGCAACAGTTGTGGATTCATCCATCGCTACAAAATAAAATCTTAGTTTTAATTTAATGAATATATCTGTAGCAAAATACTTCACTCTTCTCGCTATTATCACACCAGACGAGCCTGTGAAGCCTGTGATTGGCAAAATGTGAAAAATGTACAGTTGAACCTGTTTTTCTACGGTAGATAGGGACCACAAAAGTAAACGCAGAAAAAAATATTCAAAAAGTTCATAAATTCTTACACATAACAAACTAATCCGTGGAAATACTACAAAGAACTTTTTTATGCGGTTGATAAAGACCGCATAAAAAAGTCGCATTTATAAAATATGCCAATTATTTACGAAATTTATGTAAGAATCATTCCATAACAAAATAAATAATTAAATAATACACATGAAAATATTTTTAAAAATACGGTTTCTGATTGTATACACGGATAAGTTTTCAAAATGCTCATACATAATTCAATGTTATTTATCGTAATCCAAAGCCATGTAATGAATAATTTAAAAATCGTTTTCGTCACTCAAAGTTACAATTTCAATTACAATTAGTTAACTACGAAGTTACAATTTGATTTATTTTTTAGCAACATAAAGTAAGAGATAGGATTTTGGTCGAAGGTCGGGTGGTCAGTTGTTTGCAAATGTCAAGATAACCAGATATACGTGATTGAATCCCTTTTTGGAATTTTACACTACTTTCTTTATTGGTAACTATTTTAAGAAAATGCTTTTCCATTTTGTTGGAAAGCTGAATCCCTGCATATTTTTATTTTCTCTCAAAGAATCCAGTTCTCCTTGTCCATCTTCATAATCTATCAAATTATTCATAATGTCACTGTCATTGAAAGTTTCGTCTTCAATAAAGCGCGGGATGCTGGAGCGTTGAGAGAAACCAACCGAATTATTTAAAGATAGATAATTTCTGAAAATTTCAATTAGATTTCATAGTTAAATTATTTCTTTTTTATAAAAAATGCGCTTAAATCTATCTGCTTTAATAAATAACTATGCAACTGTTCTGAGGAGAATTCAACTTACAAGTTTATGTATTTAGAAGCTGAATCCTCAGAGGAGAAAACATAATTATCAATATAAAATTTTTAAAATTCAAAAGACTGAATGTATTTCTATATTACGCTGGTTTATATGCATCTGTATAACATATTTGCAAATTGGATATATGGTTTCAAATCACGTAATGTTTTGCAAATTTTTTAAATTTATTTATATATTATTCTTTTTAAATTTCACTTTGTAAAAACAACGTGTGACTAATACCAAAGAATTCTAATACTAAAAATTAAACTTTTTCTGATTGCATTTATTTTTTTAACTTTCTATAAACGAATAAAAGACATATTTTTTATGACTTGAATTTTTATTACATGAAACAATTTTTCATGTCTTTCTGTTAAAGAATGCTAAAAAAGTTATTTAAACTCAATCAGGAAAACTTTTTTTAACACAATCGTCTCTATCAGACAGCACTTTTATTGATCCCCTTGATCACAGTTTTTCCTCACGTAGTCTCAGTCATGACTGAATATTCTAATTCACATTTAAATTATCTTGCATATTGGATGTGACACTTTTTGTTTTATTGTACCCACATTGCTCTGAATATTCATACCGTATCTCACTATTTCATTTATAATAGCATTATTAATCAATGGAAGTATTGTTGATTGCCTGCCTTTAACTGTGGTCTCATGAAATGGAATTGAAATAAATATTATTTTAAATAAAGGTTTTATAATTTATTTTTAATTTCCTAACATATTATCTGTACACTCACGCATATATACGGTTTTCTTTGACTTATGGAAGGAATTCCATACATTCTACATAGTTGTCATCAAACCTTTCTGCGAATGTTTAAGTGCTAGCACAGCCCATCTGGTGCCCAGTACTTGATGCAATAGTCAAGCGAAATGCACTAATATATATCCCAAATTGTGATATTCATAGATGAAATGTCATTTGGTAAGATATTATTGTGAGTTGACAGCTAGTTCCACATGAAGAAAGTCTATACCTGTGCAAGAGAAGTAAATCTTATCATTTCACGAACCCCTTAGCTTAGGGAAGGCTATGATTAAAGTTATATGCTGTACATTTTGATTGAGTTGTCTTAGATTAGACCAAAAGTTCTATTCCCTACTGTGTCCATATGTGTTTTGGATGCAAACAGTATGTTTGTATCTAAAGAGAGCAGAGCATCCGCAATTAATTCCAATACAACACAATACAAATTCAACAATGCAATGCAAATTATTTTTATTTGAGGCCACAGGAAAATGAAAATAATAATTTAGAGGGGAAATCCTGATTGTGTGTGTGTGTGCGATAAAATATTAGATAAGGCACATAAAAAGTCGCAAGTTATTTTGGTGTAGAAATTTTCATAAACTATAATAAAGTAGTATGTATGCTCAATGATTTTTTTTCTACCACAGAATTTAGTCGCAATGTGTTAATAATAATTTTTATTCAGTTTCTTCTATTGAAAAAAAATATGCTCAGCGTTCGAGTCTATATTTTCTAAAATTTGTAGCCCTTTTTTCAGTCAAACTGATGACTTCTGTCAAATTCGCCACCACCATTCGATCTGATTGAACTGGATCTAAAGACTCAGACTTCTTCAATGCCTTGTTTTTTCTCATGCATTTCTATCAGCTCATGAGCTATCAGCTTCTGTTTGGGAAAATCTAGCAGTTCTTAACTTCATCAGTATCCACTTCTAAATTATGTCGCCTGTCAAATTGTAAGTGACATTGACTCCTTCGAACCCTGCATTATCCCTGGCTGCCCCCAACATGAAAAAACTCCACAAAATTCCCCTTTAAAATCGACCCCTGATACTAACTACTCTGGAAAAAGGAAAGAAATTTCCAACTTTGAATATCCTCCCCTAAGAAAAACGGCAAGAAAAGTAATTCTTGAAAATACTGATAATGAAGAAATAAATATGTCCCAAAATAAATTTGAACTGCCACAAGGCGCTCACTTAAACAACCTCGAAAACTCAGGTCCTGTCGCCAATGGAAACAACCCCAATGGCTCGAACAATTCGGCCAGTCAAAATGCTCCACAAAATCAACTCCCACCACCCATCATGCTTTTCGTCGAAAAAAACTACAAAGCCCAAATGGCAGCAATAACAAAAGCATTCCCCAAAATAAGATCCCGCCTAACGGGTGAATTTCTAAAACTGTATACTGACAGCGCCGAAGAAAGACGCATGGCCGTACAACACCTTAAATTACTTAAATTTCAATTTTATACTATAAAATCAAAAGCCGAACGCCCCATTAAAGTAGTTATCAAAGGCCTCCCCAGAAACACAAACCCTGAAGAAATTAAACAGGATTTGGAAATCCTAGGATACATCCCAGATAGAGTTAATCAATTAATTGGAAGAAAAAAACAAACACCCCCTCCCAATCTTTTTAATCACCCTCCCCGTAATCTTGACAATCTTCAAATATTCGATCTTAAAACACTAAATTACCTCAGCATCAGAGTAGAGAGTTATGATGGTAGGGGTGTAACTCAATGTTACACCTGCAACAATTTCAACCATAGCTCTGAAAACTGCCACCTAAACCCAAGATGCCTAAAATGTGGTGAAAACCACCTCACCCGAGATTGCCCCATTAAACAAAAACTTGAAACGCCTTACTGCATAAATTGCAACATCTATGGTCATATGGCAAACTACAGAGGTTGCCCATCATTCCCCAAACCCCCAAAAGGAGCCGCGAAAAACAACAGAAATTCTTACACCAACATTTACATTAGCTTAGTTAGACCAAATATCTCCTACGCACAAGCGACAACCGGAACTATTAATTCAAAAACACCCCTCAGATGGCGACACGTGGACCTGGGTCTTCGGCAAAAACTGAGACCAACAAACCAAATCCCCCCAATAACAGATATAATAATAATCACTTCCCCAATTTTAATCGCAGAAATAACAATTTTAACTTTAATAACATGAATAATAACAATAATTTTAATATCCAAACAACGCTGCAAATGACAATGCATTGTCTTATGCAGCTATCCCAAATTCTTTGTAACGGCAATAACTTAAATACAAACCAACAATTAAATCCCAATCAGATGTACGCCCAAATAGAGGCATCATGTAACAATATTAATAATGTATAGTTCCTCCCCGATGGGTCTCAGTTTGTGTTCATGGAATGCAAACGGCTTACTAAGAAAAATTGCTGAACTACGTATTTTTATAGAGAAGCACTCCCGGATATTTTTCACATACAAGAAACTCAACTGAGACGTTCACACAACTTTAATATAGCGAATTACACCTGTCACAGAAACGACAGAATCTCCGATGGACCGTGGACCACAGGTGGAACTCTGATCCTAGTTAAAAACTCTCGCAAACACTACTGTCTCCCCACCCCTCCTCTTCGAGCTCTTGAAGCAACTAATATAATACTAACTCCCCCCAAAAATGATCCCATTTCTATTACATGTGTTTATATTCCTCCCTCTTCCGATGAAAATTTATTTACTATTGACATCGAGCACTTTATTCAAACAGCTAGTAATTGTATTCTCTTCGGAGATTTCAACGCCACTCATAACGCTTGGAATTGTAAAAATAATACTACCAGAGGAAGACACCTCTTTAATTTCGCTAATATGCTTAACTTAAATATCGCCTTTCCCTCAACTCCTACTAGATTTGGTCACAATTCCGCTAACACCATTGACATCGCACTAATTAAAAACTTCTACTACCCCTTTACAATTAACTCCATCGACGATCTTTCCTCAGACCATATAATTCGGTTTTCTTAAATTTTAACTTCAAACTCGCAGAAGCACCCCCAAATCCCAGAGCGGTCTCCACAGACTGGAAAGCTTTCAAAATAAATCTAAATAAAAATCTTTCTCTCTTTGATTTCCATCCTAATAATATTAACAACACTAACGACCTAGAACAAAAAATCACAGAGTTCACCGAAGCAGTCATTGATACTCATAGCCACGCCTCCCGACCAATAGAAACAGACCGAAGGAACTTCACTCTGCATAACATTAACCAGCTGATTAAAATCAAAAATTACTTCAGAAAACGTTATCATCAAACCCTCAATCCCATTTTCAAATCACATTTTATAACAGAGCTCAATCTGATCTTAAAAAAGAACTTAAAAAATATAATGATATCATTTAGGAAAAAAGGCTCGAAGCTCTTAACACCGCAGACAACAGCCTTTGGTACACGCAAAAATTTTTCAAAAATAAAAGACCAAAAATTCCACCTCTTAACTGTGCGTCAGGTACGGCAGTCACTGATCAGCAAAAAGCTAACCTTCTTGCAACTAACATAAAAAATAATTTTGTTGAAAACGATCGCGAAGATGATAGTTAGAATCAAAATGATGAATTAATAAATACTGCCGTAAATAATTTCCTTTCTACCCCCCTAATTCATTCATCGAACCTGCTCTCCCGGATGAAATTATCCACTACATTAAACATGTCGATGCCAAAAAAGCCCCTGGTAAAGACTCTATAACTAACTGCATGTTAAAAAACTTTCCCATTAAACTAATCCTAATTTTGACAATCCTAATTAACAAAATCCTCAAATTCAATCACTTTCCTGATAACTGGAAAGAAGCCATTATTTTCCCCATTAACAAACCTGGCAAGGACCCTCATCTCGCATCCAGTTACAGACCAATATCTCTCCTTTCCACTATCGGTAAACTAACCGAATCTATTATTCTTCACAGACTGAAAAATTTTATCAATGAAAATAACATCCTCATTCCCAATCAGTATGGTTTCACTAACAAGCTCTCTACCCTTCACCCACTTTTAAGACTAACCGAAAATATCTCTGAAGGTTTCCAGAAAGAGAAAAGCACGGAGGACGTTTTTCTGGACATCCAGAAAGCCTTCGACTGTGTTTGGATTAATGGACTCACTTTTAAGCTAATTACCTTTAAAATTCCACATCCACTGATTCATCTTATTCACTCATACCTCACTAATCGCTCCTTCAGAATCAGAATTAATGAGACCCTTTCCAATGAACACTCTGTTTCTGCAGGGTGTCCCCAAGGTTCCTTGCTCGGTCCCTTGCTATTTAACCTCTACATCAACGATATCCCTGACTATTCGCTCACTAAAATTAACATTTACGCTGATGATACTGCCATTCACGCCACGTATAAAAAACTAGAAACAATTTCCTTCACTTTAAACAAACACCTTCTACTCTTGCAAAATTTCTACGACAAATGGAAAATAAGTATTAATGTTGAAAAATCTACTGTCATTATTTTCACGAAAAAACAGTCACTCCCACCACCTATTATCATGTACAACAAACAAATCCCCTGGTCTCAGGAAGCCAAATACCTTGGAATTATTTTTGATACACACCTAACTTGGAAACAACACATTTATTACGTTCGCGACAAATTCCGGAAAATAATGTTTAAACTTTACCCCTAATTGGCCGGAATTCATATTTAAGTATAGAAAACAAAGTGCTGCTCTGTGCAGCCGTTATGCGTCCCATCTTAGCTTATGCATGTCCAGTTTGGGGTTATGCCGCTAAAACAAATATTAATATACTTGATACCCTGCAAAATTCTTTAATACGTATGATCGTCAAAGCCATAAGATATATGCGTAATGACGACATACGTAATGCTCTTAAAATTAACAGTTTCAAATCTCATATTCAGAATATTGCAATTAATTTTTTAACGATTTAGAAGCAACCAATAATATCAATATGCAAAATTTATCACAATATACCCCTAATGACAAAACAAAGAGACCAAGAAGAATTCATCTTGATTCCTATAATCCCCCGTAATTCTATTTCCTCGTGCAATTTTTATTGCACACCATAATTGCTAAAATTTAACTTTATTTTTTGTCAATATTTTTCTCCTGCTCTCCCCACTGGACATGCTCCTCCCCATAATTTAAATCTCAGCCCCCGGGGCAGCCAATCGGAGTCAATGATCACACTACCCAACATCCAATCAGAGAGCAATCTCTTAGCTCTCAGCCAAGCCAAAAAACTCAAAAACTTTCCACCCAGATGAAGAAGCATAGCCACGCCTCCCGGATTCCATCGCCCAACCAATCGCCATCATGCCACTCAGCAGAATGGAAAACACCACTTTTGTCATACCCAGCATCATAGATTCTCACGAAATGGGATTGAGGACTGTTTACAGTCCAGACGCCCAAAAGAAAGCGCCTATTCAACGCCTGTCAAATTCGCCAAATTATTCTATCGCTTTAGAAATTTTACACATTTTACCATTTTTTTTTCTCAAACAAAAGACGAATTTACGAGATTTAAAAATCACGTAACTCCGGATTCACGTACGTCAGGGTAGAGTAAGTTGAGGTATTACTGTATCTGATTATATCACTGAAAACAGGAAAATAATGTAACAACGGTTAAAAAGAATGTACGGAAATTTCACATACTCTATTAATGTCAGAATTTTTTTTTTTGGATCTGTTAACATCATTTTGTTAAAGACTCACATATGATAAACATTTATGGTATCAAAAACTTTAGAAAAAAATATTGTTTCAGCGTTGTGATTAGTATTTAATGCATTGCTTCTCAAACTTTCCCTATTTGCGACCCAAAATTCAATCATACCTTTAATTGCCACCCCTTTCCTTACAATAACAATGCATTGAATTCAACAATACTATACTTTGACGCAAAAGCTACAATACGACTTCAACCTTATGAATGCCATTATCGTATATAAACGTCTCACTCAATCAAAGGGATAATTACCGCGGACGTATATTTACGTCTTACCGAAGTACGCTTTTTTCTATGTACAGCTATCCATAAATTTATTCTGAAGGCTTGGAATTTTGTTTGTGACTCTTATTTCAGAGAATTTACTTATTTATTCCTTTTCTTCAATCCCTTCCTCCTTAATAGACCACTTACCCACCCCTACATCAAAAACGGTGGGGAGCGAATCCAGTAACATTTAATTGGCAGTTAAGGGAATAATTATAAAGAGAGCGAACAAATTATCAATATAAATGTTAATTTTGGGATAAAATGTTATATATGACAAGCCCATGCGGTTCATATAATTATTAAAAATTTCACTTAGTATCGTAAAATTATTTATGGAATATATTGAGTAATATTGATACATTTGTAAGTGTGTGTGATATCAGTGTAAATGTGTATTTTATTTTTTTTATTTCAGAATCTATTTTATATGTTTACTTTCCATAAATTAATAATTTTTTTAAATAATCTTTTGTTTTCAACTTTTCAATAGACTTGTGCCCCCTCGTAGACTTATCACGCCCCCCTAAAGGGGTGCACAGCACAGTTTGGGAAACGCTGGTTTAATGTATGAGTATATTTATTATTTTAAAATATAGAATTTTAATCAGTTTTGTAGTCTTAGGGTAATTAAAACCATTTTCCAATTTTGTTCATTTTTCTTTCACCAGCTTAACTTTTGGCAACCAAAGTACATCAAGCATTTGGGCGATTTTGTTCCACAAATTTTTGTTTCATCTGATATTTCAATAAAGTTAAAAAAAAATATAATGCCTATGCTATTTTTGAATCAGTCAATGAACTCAATACATCCAAATCCCCTTGCATATATATACGGAGAAGTAATTATTAGCAGAACTATATTTGTTCTAAATATATCATTTTATATTAAACATGGAAATCTGATTTTATATCAACAGAAAAATAAGTACAAGTATATTTTTATACATGTAACCAAAAATTTAATTCTTTTTTGAGATGAATAGCAAAGTCTCTGTTTTTTTTAAAATTATTAATACCAGAACAAATGGCCTATATGTTTATAAATGATCCTTATTGCATGTGTTTTATGTGCTGAAATGAACTTCATTACAAATTTAACGAATTGATGCATTCTGCAACATCACATCTTAAAAACGCTGAAAATCCTTCAAAGTTTGAAATTTTCAACAAAGTTATTTTTCTGACTTTTGCAGAATGGATAAACATTTCGTGAAATAATTTGCATGTAGGGAAACCGGAATAAAGTTACAATGTGAAACAAGCTAACACAGAGATATGGAACTCATTTCATGCTGTAAACAACATGTTTTGACGTGTCTTTGAATTTCCTTGTTGTTGGTGAGGCTGCAAATAGGTTTGGTTTGGATGCAATGATATCAACTTATAAAATTTACTTGAAAAAATATAAATGACAGAAATTGAAATTATTTTCATTGTATAGTGACAATAGCGACCTGAGTAAATAATTATATCTAATAATATTATTTATTATAAGCAAAATCTGTTAAGTGAAAAAAGTGTCAATTTAAATGCACATAAAATCTTTCCCGATATAATGATGCGTTATTACTAAACATTTTATCACATGACTCTGCAAAACTGAACGTAATGATCCAAAGTATAGTTAACGCGAAGCCGCCGCTTACATTGCAGAAAAAATGCAAGTTTATCATTTCGATTGCATTATATGTTTTCGCTCAATCGGCTAAGTGCCATATATTCCCACTAATATTATTTTTATTATAGGGTTCCAATATCAAAATTTATTGCTAGTGTTATTCTTTTCTTTGTAATGTTGATGTCTTCCAAGATCTATTTCAAGGTTCTTTAAGAAAGTGTGCCCGCTATTTGATTCGAATTCTTCCTTGAAATCATAAGCTGATGCTATCATTGGAAAGGATAAATCAATATATAATAGTTAAAATAAAGCAAGGGAATTGATTTTTAACTTATTGTTAAACTATAAAAAATGATAAAATTTTATGTATGCAATACCTAACAAACAATTTATAAACTTTTTCAAATGCAATAAAATAATCTTTTTTAGGAAAGAAAACCTGGGAATATGTATTGGTTTTAGAAAGTAAGAATATTTGTTTTTTAGGGTTATATTTTCTACAGAATCTATCTCATAAATTTTCGAGTACGTGCTTATAGAGATTACAACAGACAAATCAAGTGAAATATTCAATTAAATCGATGATATTTATATAGTTCATTAATTTAAATTTAAAAAGTATGTATAGAAATGAATTTTGATATTACTTTGCTAATTAAATATATGAATGTTTAATTTTAATTTATATTGTTAGTAATGAACTTTAAAGTAGTCTTTGTCAAAATATATTTTTTTTAAATTTTAATTAAAACTTTATATATACCTACTTCTATGCTTAAACTAAATAATTTACAGTAAACTTAGTTCCATCACATAGTATATATATATATAATATTTATTTGCTGCATGTATCGAAATTCGAAGAAATTCTTCTTGAATCTCTGCTGGAATATTTCTAGAAGAAATGCTGACGTATAAGTATAAATACGTGACTAAGTCACCAACTGTATTTTAATAATTGAAAAAAAATGTTTTAGAATATTAATTGCATTAAAAAATTTCAATAATAATGATTGTAAAATCGTCTGTTACTCGTCAGGATTTGTGAAATTCGTTACGCAATTAATATGAAAATTTTGTCAGAAATGGTTCGCAGAAATTATTGTAATAATACATAAATGTATAGTATTCATTGATATTTGATTTCGAGAAAACTTTTATAAGAAGATAAGCTAATAAAAATACAAAAATATGAATAAAACCAATGAATTTAATTCATATATATATATATATATATATATATATATATATATATATATATATATATATTTTTATATCTATATATATAAAAATGAATGTTTGTCTGTATGTCATCGATGAACTCAAAAACTACTGTAGCGATTCTTATGAAAATTGGTATATATATGAATTTTTCCACGGAGAAGGTTTGTATAATATGCTCATTGATGCCACTCGCCACCAGGTGGCGCTGCAGAGTAGCAACTTCTGCCCCGTTCAACCGATTGTCATGAAAATCATTATGACCATGTATTTTTACACAGAGGAAACGAATATGATATTCGTATTAATGGAAGTTACCACCAGATGGCGCTTCCATGTATCAAGTTCAATACTGATTTTAATAGATATCTATACGAATTCGTATAAATAAAAGTTCTCAAAATATATTTTTGGTGCGATAAGTAAAATAAAACTATAAACTTTCTTTTCTTCTCTATCTCTTCTTCTCTTCTCTTTCTCTTCTTCTCTTCTCTTTCTCTATTCTCTTTTTCTTCTCCTCTATCTCTTATTCCCTTCTCTTCTCTATCTCTATAAAAATAATTGTTTACCTGTATGTCTTTTCTGGAATCGTAAACTATGCATTTGATTATGTGAAGATGTCATTCTAATGAATTTCATATATTGTCGTTACAGTTCATGCTGATATGAATTGAAACAAATGAAGCGAACGATAGATGACATTTCGAGTCGAGAGTGACATAAGAATTTGTGTAGGTTGTGAAATTCATATCTAGCTTACATTAAACATACAATATTGTGCGTATTTTTATATTTGGGAGAGTTTTTCGAATAATTTTGTGCATTTCATCGTAAGCTGAATTAATTTAGATAAATACTTCAATCGGATTGAATATTTGTAGTTTTTGTGAGCTGATTATATTCATTTTCTACAGTGAATTTACGAAGATCATCGAATGTGTATGTGACGGATTTGACTGCTGATTGACATCCCGAACGCATTTGCTGTGCGGTTTTTTTTCTTATTAGCATCTTATACCATCTGCGACTTTGCGACGTTTTATAAATTCAAAAGCATCACGTCGTTCCTGTATAATTATACCTCCAAAGCGACGAGGAATTGGCCGATCTACACCTCAAGCACAAAAGAGAAGAGCATTACGAGCCTGAGAATCAGACTAGCAACAAGCATTAAGGCTGGAAAATCTTCGAGTACACGCCACTGACCCGTTCGTCTGAATCGTGTGACCAACGAGAAGTAAGATTAGAAACTGGTCGAATACGTACTAATCAGATCCGTTCTTCTGAGACAACTGAATTACGGGAAAGAAGGCTGCAAAATATTCGAATAAGCACTGCTCGATCAAGACGAACACTGCACGCTGATTTGAATCTTAGTGCATTCCATTATGACAGTAATAATGATTACAGTCTTCATCTAAATGTCGTCATTGGAAAAATGGATAAAATTTGCATGTATTGTAGTGCACTCAAATTTAAAAATGAAACGCGTGGAATGTGCTGCGCCAGTGGAAAAGTTAAACTACCAGAATTACATTCACCGGCACATGCATGAATATGCACAAGATACGATGACATACGTTCGCGCATATGGTCGTCCAGATTTGTTCGTCACCTTTACATGCAATCCAACATGGAATGAAATTAAAGAATTTCTATTAGTTGGACAATCATCTTCGGACCGCCATGACATTACCGCACGCGTATTTAAACAAAAATTGAAATGTTTGATGGATTTTATTATCAAGCATCATGTTTTTGGAGACACGCTGCTGGATGTATTCCATTGAATGGCAGAAAAGAGGATTGCCACATGCACATATTTTGGTTTGGTTAATCAACAAAATTACGCCAGATCAAATTGATCAAATCATCTCAGCAGAAATACCAGATAAGCACATTGATCCAAACTTATTCGACGTCGTCACTAAAAATATGATCCATGGCCCATGTGGCGCTTTCAACAATAATTCACCATGCATGTCTGATGGGAAATGCACGAAACTA
This sequence comes from Trichonephila clavipes, assembly GCA_019973935.1. Lineage (NCBI taxonomy): Eukaryota > Metazoa > Arthropoda > Arachnida > Araneae > Nephilidae > Trichonephila > Trichonephila clavipes. The sequence goes on from BMAU01020511.1 coordinate 18,903, forward strand.
TACCCAAGAAAATTGGTTTCTGATACTAATTCTGGCAATGACGGATATCCACTGTATCGTCGACGATCAGTTGAGGATGGTGGCAAATCCGTCGTTCTGAAAGTACGAAACATTGATATTGAAGTAGATAATCGTTGGATTGTGCCATATTCACCACTGCTTTCAAAGACCTTCAAAGCACACATTAATGTTGAGTATTGCAATGCAGTGAAGTCGATCAAATACATTTGCAAATTTTTCAACAAAGGAAGCGACATGGCAGTCTTCGGAGTAGGGAATGTAGCTGCACCGCTCGATGAAATCAACCAATACCAACTTGGACGCTACATAAGCAGCAATGAAGCAGTATGGCGCATCTTATCATTTCCAATCCATGAACGACATCCAACAGTAGAACACTTGGCGGTGCATCTCGAGAATGGACAGCGCGTGTACTTTACAGCAGATAATGTACGTGCAAGAGCATTGGTTTTACCGGCAACAACTTTAACTGCGTTTTACTCATTGTGCCAAGATGATCTTTTTGCTAAAACTTTGCTTTATTCTGAAGTACCGAAATTCTACACGTGGAATGCATCGACTAAAAAGTTTCAACGTCGCAAACAAGGTAAAGCAGTTGAAGGACATACCAATTTATATTCCAGTGATGCATTGGGTCGTCTGTACACTGTTCATCCGAAGAATACAGAAAGCTTCTATCTAAGATTGCTGTTGATCAATGTACGTGGACCAATATCCTTCCAAGATTTAAGAACAGTCAACGGTCAGCTGTGCGCTACTTATCGCCAAGCTTGCCAAGAACTAAATCTTCTTGAGAATGATGCACATTGGGACACTGCATTAGCTGATGCATCGAATACTGCTCGACCACAGCAAATACACACGCTATTTGCCATAATATTAACAACCTGCTTCCCATCTAATCCAAAAGATCTTTGGGAAAAATACAAGGACTACATGAGTGAAGATATTCTACATCGTTTGCGCGCTGCGAATCAAAATCCGGACATTCAATTCACACCAAACGTGTATAATGAAGCATTGATTTTGATTGAAGACATATGTTTGACAATCGCTAACAAGGCACTGGTGCAACTGGGAATGCCTGCTTCAAACCGACCTGCAAACAACCTTTTTGATCGTGATTTGCAACGAGAAACACACAATGATTCTGACGAACTGGGGACATTCGTTAGGACAAATCTTCCGCAGTTGATTCTAGAACAACGCATTGCGTATAACAGAATTATGCGTGCAATCACAGAACAAAGCGGTGGACTGTTTTTCATAGATGCGCCCGGTGGTACAGGCAAGACTTTTCTTCTTTCACTAATTTTGGCAACCATACGATCACAAAATAATATTGCACTGGCTATTGCATCATCTGGAATTGCGGCAACTCTTTTGGATGGTGGCCGAACAACGCATTCAGCATTGAAACTGCCGTTGAATTTGCAAAACACTGAGGCACCAACATGCAACATCAGTAAAAACTCTGGAATGGGAAAAGTACTCCAAAAGTGTCAAATTATCATATGGGACGAATGTACAATGTCTCACAAGAAAGCATTGGAAGCGCTTGATCGTACACTGCGAGATTTCAGAGGAAACAGACGGATCTTCGGTGGCGCACTCATTTTAGAAAACACTGCCCATTATACCACGATCAACACCCGCTGATGAACTTCATGCATGTCTTAAATCATCAGTTCTATGGCGTCATTTACAGAAATTGACTTTGAAAACTAACATGCGTGTACAACTACAACGGGATGCATCGGCTGGAAATTTTGCAAAACAATTAATGGATATTGGAAATGGGCGAATGGAAATTGATGAATCTACACAATGTATGACCCTGCCTGCAAACTTCTGTACGATCACAGAAAGCATCGACGAATTGGTGCAAAAAGTTTTCCCAAACATTGCACAAAACTACAAAAACCATCAGTGGCTCAGTACGCGTGCTATATTAGCAGCCAAAAACATCGATGTCAATACCATCAACTTCACCATTCAGCATGGAATACCCAGTGAAACGACAACATATATGTCCATCGATACTGTGGAGAATCAAGATGAGGTTGTCAACTATCCAACTCAATTCTTGAATTCGCTTGATTTGCCAGGCATGCCACCGCACGTTCTTACATTGAAAATTGGCGTACCCATCATACTTCTTCGAAACATAAATCCACCACGACTTTGCAACGGAACCAGACTCTCAGTCAAGAAAATGATGAACAATGTTATCGAGGCAACAATTTTGACTGGAAAATTCAAAGGTGAAGACGTCCTGTTGCCACGTATCCCAATGATCCCGACAGATATGCCATTCCAATTCATACGTTTACAGTTCCCGGAGCGACTCGCTTTCGCAATGACTATTAACAAAGCACAAGGACAATCGTTACAAGTGTGTGGATTAAATTTGGAGAATCCATGCTTCTCACATGGACAGCTCTATGTGGCTTGCTTACGTGTCGGAAAACCTTCTGATTTATTCGTCTACGCACCAGATGGAAAAACAAGAAATATTGTGTATCCCACAGCACTTTAATAAACATCTAATTGAAACTGAACTTTGTAATCACACAATTTTTTTCGAAACGGCTTTGAATGAATTGAATATTTGTGTACTGATTTTCCTTTAAAATTATTTTTCTTAAATTTATTTCAGTTGTTTGCGTAGCAACGCGCGCCGGGTACAGCTAGTTTAAATATAAAAATCTTCTGTGCGTGTGTATGTCACTAAACACCTCCTAAACGGCTGGACCGATTTCGATGAAATTTTTTGTGTGGGTTCAAGTAAATTCGAGAATGGTTTAGATTCACAATTCGGTCCGATATCGCAATTAATTAAAAACATTCAAAAATACAACTCAACATTCACCTGCATTGTTGTAACAACGCTATTGTTGTAAAAAATTTAAATCAATTCCTACTTAGATCAACCAAGAAAAAACTTATTTTAGCTACTTTTTATTAAATAAATACAATTAATATAAATATGTATATACATATTAAAGAATCACAAATTTTAGTGGTAATTAATTTTTATTAATTATCATTAAACTATCGTATTGTCATCCGAAACTATCGTGTATATAAAATTTCATTTCAACTGAATACTTTAACACGTGAAAAAAAAAACCTTTTCAAATTTTTACATAAGTCGCCAACGTGGCTGTATTTGTGATTTTTTAAATAATTAGTTTTAATCAATTAATTTTTATTAATTATAATTAAATTATTGTATTGTCATCCAAACAATTATGTGCATTACATTTCAGCTCAATTGAGCGCTTTAAAATGTATTTCATAAACGATTGAACATAAACAAACATAAAAAAAGTATAGAGATCGTGAGCTAATAGCAGGAATTGGAAAAGACGTAAGTTGGCGTCGAAAATTGATTTTCAGCCAAACTAGTCAAACCCGGTCTTTATTGTTACGGAAATGCAGACGATTCACGCTTTTTAGCGTTTTTAATTATTATCTTTTGAATTTAAGATGTGTGTACAGGACAACGTCAGTCAGGTCCTCTAGTATATATAAATATATATATATATATATATATATATATATATATATAAATGAGAAGAGCGACTCACTGGCTAATCACGATATCTCCTAATATTTATTAAACCTACAGACTTCAAATCTGGTAGGTAGGTTCCCTGCAAGGAGTAGACATCAGCTAAGAACGGATTTTGCAAAGATCGAAACCCAAGGGGCGTTATAGATAATAATTTCCAATATTAAACTATTAGATGTATATTCTTGAAACTTGGTATACAAATTTCTTACATAAAATAGACATTCCCTACATAATGATTTTTACGAAAATCGACCTCCAAGGGGCGTCGAAGCACTTAAAGGGCGTTAAGCATAATTATTTCCATTTTTAAACTATTATTGGTACAGTCTTGAAATTTGGTAAGTGGATTCCTTTCATAGAGTAGAGATCCGCTACAAAATGGGTTTTGTCAAAATTGACTTCCAAGTGGCATTGTAGAGAATTATGGGGCATTATAGGTAATTAACTCCTTTTTTTTAAGTATTAGACGCAAAATCTTGAAAGTGAGTAAACAGATACCATTCATTGAGTAGATATCCGCTATAAGATGGATTTTGGAAAAATCGTTTCCTAAGTGGCGTTACGGGGCTTAAGGGGCGTTATAGATAATTATTTCCATTTTTAAAGTATTAGACGTGCAGTCTTAAAATTTGGTAAGGGGATACATTTCATAGAGTAGAGATCCGCTACAAAATGGGTTTTGTGAAACTCTACCACCAAGTGGCGTTGTGGAGAAAAGAGACGTAATAGGCAATTATCTCCTTTTTTAAACTATTAGACTTAAAATATCTAATTTGAGTAAGCAGATTCCATTCATTGAGTAGAGATCCGCTATAAGATGGGTTTTGTGAAAATCGTTTCCTAAGTGGCGTTGCGGGGGCTTAAGAGGCGTCATCAATAATTATTTCCATTTTTAAACTCTTAGGCTTAAAGTCTTAAATTTTTTTAAGCGGATTTATTTCCTTTCATAGAGATCCGCTGCAAAATAGTTTGGGGAATATTGATCCCCAAGGGTCACTGATCGGGATTAAGGGGCGTAATAGATAAATATTTCCGCTTTTCATCTAATACACCCACCTGCTTGAATATTAGAAGGTATGTTCCATTAATGGGGAATAGAGCTCCTGTTACGATGAGTTTTGCGAAAACGGGTTGAGAGGGATTAAAGCATGTTATAGAAAATTTTCTGTTTTTTGAATTTATCCCATTTACTTGAAATATGTTGATCACGTTTCTTTAGTTGAATAGAGTTCCTCCAAGAATGGATTTTACGGAAATCAACTCCAGGGGGGAGCGGGGAGAGTTATTGGGTCGTATTGAAAGACAAAATTCCCGTTTTTGAATTGCTAAGACTATAATAATAAAATTTGGTTTTGCATGCTTCTTTTGTTGATTTATTTTTGCTAAGAATGCTCTTAACGAGGTATTGATGATAAAAATTCCGATTGTGTTTTGTTAGATTTAGACGTGAAATTTAGCACGCATGTTTATTTTATGGAGTAGTGATCCACTGAAAGTTTCTTTGGTGGAAATCCACTTGATTATTAGGTTAATTGAGCGCAACAAAATCTTTCTATCTCTATTTTTGATATAAATAGAATTTAGATATTTTGATTTGTGTCCTTTTTATATGAAGATGTGAGAGTTACAGCTATAAATTTATTTTTCAATACAATCAAATTCTTAATGCTAAATATCAATATTTCATATATATGTATGTAGTATACATTTATACAACATCGTTAAATACCCAGTGAAGCGGGTGGGTAATGGCTGGTATATATATATATATATATATATATATATATATATATATATATATATATATATATATATATATATATATATATATATATATATATATATATATATATATATATATTTGTAAATTTGAATTATCATCCTAAACTTTGCATGGTGAATAATACGAAAGGAGGGAAGCAAATGTTATATAAATATATAATAAAAATATCTTTTTCTTTAGTTTAAAATGTGTTTTACTCTTTTTATGAATTATGCATTTTTTTTAATTTAAATTTATGACATAATTCATTTAATCATAAACAGTTGCATTGAACATTTATATAAGGTATTACTTTTTGAAACTAAAACATGCATCACAAATTTTGCACAATATTATGATCTTTAATTAAATCCCATTAAGATCATCAACACTGAAGAGAACAAAATGAAAAACAATACCAGAATCAAATACAATTATTTTCCCTTTTGGTATAAAAAGCTTACCCATACATAATATGATTTTTCTTGTACACTGTAATTAAAAATTTCAATCTATATTATGTATAAAAAATGAGCTGTTTAAATTGTCAACAAATACTAAAAATGTATTTTTGTGCAATTCAAATTTATTATTCTGTGCTCACCTTTTTTAATCCATCCATCAAGAGATTATTACAAAATATAAGGTGACTTGGTACCCTTTGAGCAAATTTATTTATTAATTTAAAAATTTTCTTTTAGCAATTTATACAATATTTCTATTCAAGAAAATAATACGAGATGAAATTTTTCATATATTATTCACACATTTTTGAAATTCTAAATTACTTGGAAGAAAATTTGGAAAATTTTAAAATCCTACTCCTTTTGTAAAAATTAATTTTTTGACCTGAATTTTTTTTATAATATTCTTATGTATGTTCTTAACAACTTTAGGGACTGATTTTACAATAACTTTATTCGTTTTTGAGAAAAAAAATAAAATGTTGATGTACAGGCTAAAAATCAACGAAAAAGCCAACATGTCTTACATTTTATTTTTTTTTGAAAGTATTCAGTTTATAGCAAAACGGATCCCTAATTCTATTATATGCTTTATTTTTAACACGCAGAGGGAAAAAATGTAAGTGATTGATTAATAATTGTCGAAGGAGTAGAATTTTGAATGCACTAAGGTTTCAAATAAATACAAACTGAGAAAAACCACTTTAAAATTTATAATTCTAGAAAAATAATTATTATATGCTTAATTAAACTTAAAATACCACTTTAAGATATTAATTATACATTTTTCTTTAAAATAATTGCAGTTTCGTATTTTTTCATCCCACATATTTTTATAAATGATCAACTTTTAGAGAGTACAAGGAAATTCAAGAAAAACGTTAAAAAAAAGTTTTTCTGTCACGACTGAAATTTTAGCTGTTTTTCTACTTATAATATCGAAGTATTACATTTGTATGAAAAATATATCAGGAATAAGAACTGAAATTATAAAATTATTAATATAAAATGCCTTAATTTAAAAATTTTACATGCACACACATTTCACAAAGAAAAAAAATAATTGTATATATTGCCTTGGAAATGTTCTTCTTTATGTATTACACTTTATTTTTTTAAAGTTATTATTTCTCTTTATAAAATAGTTTTTTTTTTATCAAAACGCTTATTTTAGCTTTTTTTCTAAAAAGGGGACGTGGTTTTTTTTTCGTGGATGTCATAATTTTGTCTAATTTGTTTTCAAATGAAGTTTTATTCAACTTCTAACTTTCCGACATGCACAAGTGATATATCAATCGAAATATGATAATGCAAAGAATAGTATTAAATGAAAATAAAAAAAAATGATAGATCTGTAATTTTGGGGGAAGCCAAGTCCTCTTAAATCAACCAATAGTAAGATACTCTGACGATGTATTGATCATACCTCTCAAATGTATCAAAACAACTGATTTATCATGCTACATATCCCTTCATTGAAATACACTATTCTATTGAATTTTGCAGTGAGATCTTATCTGATGTAGCGGTAGCAGTGTGTGTGTGTGTTCTTTGAAATCTCTCCTCTGATACACTCTCTTGGCAACCAAGACCATCCAAATCTCCATATAATTATTACTGACTGAAGTAATAACCCTTTACACAGGGTAGCCATTCCCTTTTAGAAAATAATAGTTTTGAATGGACAACTCTATTATTCTCGGTTAATCTTAGAGAGTGTCTATACATTTAATAATGCATGTATTCGCTTAGAACACTTTAGAATACAAGTCTTTAGCTGGATTTCTGATTTTTCTCTTAAAACAATGCAATTAGACGAAGACTCATTTATGGCTGTCAAGGTGTAAGACTGAGAAATATGAACTTTTATGTTCCATAAATTTGATTAAGTTAAGTGTTAATTATCATTAAGGTTAAAGAGTTTGTTGATGCAAACAGATCATATACTATTCTATTATGTAAAACTTCATTTTGCTAAAACATTGAAAGGTCATAAACACAAGACTACTTGTCGAAATAACAATTATAAATATGCATGCTATGATTTATTAAAACAATTTTGATTCGTATGCATTATATAATATTGAAATCTGAAAATATGTTTGCATAGTTTTTTTAATGATTCATCATTAAAATGGAAATTTTAAAAGTAATTTTTAAAAGAGTAATTAATGCATGTCATCTATTTAATTGCAGAAGATTAAGAGACTCCAAATTCAATAAATAACACTAGATGCCCAAGTTAAATTATAAGGATTTCTTAAAATAAAATTTTATTGTATAGGTTTTATTTATTTGTTAACATATTTTTCTTTTATAATAAGCAAAATCCATACAGTTCACTTATCACAAAAAAAACATATTTCACATACTTACCTATATTCCTTCTCTTAGTATTTATCTAAATATGGCAGGACGGAAATTATTTTCTAGTGGTAATTAATATATGTAATATATTGAATGGTAACGAGATTGGTGTTAAATATGCTCTCTTTTCATCAAAAAAAATGTGAGAAGTATTAAACAACTGAAAATTGATTCTCAGTAATTCCAAAATATTTAACACCTTAACAACCAATTAAAATTTATGCGATTCACTTCCCAATGTGAATGCTTTTCAAGTAGAAAACGTATATGATGCATTGGATAGGGGGAAGAAATGGCACAAATGAGTAAATTTACCTCTGAAATACGTAAATCCTTTTCAAACACTGCAACGGTCGTTTTATAACATTTTAAGGGCTTCAAAGTAATTTTACCGATAGCCACGCAAGGAAAAGAACCGTATTTTTTAAGAACAAATATATGTCCAAAGAACACAATGCACCAGTTGATCGAGGCAGATATACACGTTAATGACATTTAATGGGTTAAAGAAATACTAATTATTTTCAGAGAATTAACTACACTTTAAATTCTATAGTATTTTTATTTTATAAATTTTGATTTTATTAATTTTTTTATAATCTTAGAATCATTTGTCTTCTTACAATTATTTTTAATAATATCATTATATCTTGAAAATAACAGCCTTTTATTAAATCCTATTTGTAGAAAAAAATACTGCATGGCGTCTGGAGGAATATATGAAGAAAAAAAAATTTCCTCTGGTTTTTAACAGCTTCTGAAAGGAAAACTTGGAAATGTTCCAAATCCTCACATTCAGAGAAAAGTCGAGTAGTATTTGAGTCATTCGATTTTTTAAGCTAAACTTTGGCAAAATAAAACCGTAAGAGAGAACGTTTTTGATGGAATATTTACATTTTGGCAATTTAGAATTTTTCTTATCATAATTTGACTTTGTTGCTGAAAACCTTCTTAAATTAAATTACTCGAGTGAAATGATTAGATTTGTAATAGCGTATCTGCTTTTTTATAATTAATGCATTATAAATACATTCGTCATGTAATTTAACGATAATAAACCGTTAGAAAACGCGGTTACTGTTAGTTAGGACTTATTTCAGATTCTTTACAATCAGAGTCTAATCATATATATATGTATACATATATATACATACATATATATATATATATATATATATATATATATATATATATATATATATATATATATATATATATATATATGTATATATATTATATATTTTTAACTTAGTGAATAATTGACTTTCATTAATGGCAAGACGCTTGTTTCTCTTCGTAAAAGTTTTGTGAGTAAAGAAATTTTGTTTAATTAATTTTTGAATGATACTTTTCTTATTTAATTGTTTTAGCATTTTTCTACTTTTCTTACATAATTATTTTGTGATTTTGTGATTTTTTTCTTCATTAAGAGTTTTGGGAGAGTTTGTTACATAATAGTAGTGATTGGTTTTATCATGCTCTCTGAGTTATCCATACTCTGAAGTTTTGTTTATTTTATTTTATTTGGTTTTCCTACCGAGTTGCAAAGGGGGAAGTTTGGTGCCTTTAAACTAGTTTAACCTCACTTATTCGGTCCTAAGTCCGAAATTGCTTTCTGACTCGCTAGGTTCTGCTTTTTTGTAGTTCTTTTAGTTCTCTATAATTTTGTTCTACATGTTCAGCTTTTATATTTTTACTATGATATTTCTTGTTATGTTCTTTATCGATTATTTCTTGTTTTTGATAAATAATACATATTTCTTTTATATATATTTTATGCATTCATTTGGCTGCTTTGCGCCTATCTATGTATAAATCTATTTACTAATGAGATTGTTCAGATATGGATGTAGTCAATATAGAGTATGTTTGCTTATAGCGAATTTTGAAATCGATATTAGATTCAAAATCTTGTCTATGAATGTTTTTCTTTTTTTTATTAAGTTTAATTTGGCTTTGTTCTTTTTACTTGTGTGTTTTTCTTGTTTATATAAAAATATTATGCCAACTTCTGATTTTGTGCCTATAAAGTAATTGTGGATATGTTATCTATGAGTGGATTAGATTTTTTGGAATTATTGCTCATTATTTCTCTTTTTATTAATGTGATTGAAAAAACTTTTGCTAATGATATTTTATTTGGGTCCTTTCAATGTACCTTTAACTTTTAAAATAACTATGAATTTAAAAAATAACAAGTTTTATGCGACTGGCAATTTGTTATACCAGGGTATGACATTGCTCGGTGGTACAGTATAATGGTATCTGTACCATCGTCATCCATTTACCATTTTATGAGCCCTTATATAGAGATTTTGTATATATTTAGGTATGGCATTAGATAGTTGTGGAGATGGGCACAAAGGTTCTGAGTTGGCATATAAAAAAACGATATATTTTTTTAAAAAATACAAAAAAAAATATGTGAATTGTTTTGATAATCAGAATTTTTTTGCTTTCCCTTCTGTATCTAAACATTGTCGTGTTACAATTTTTAAAACTCGAATTTTTTGGAACTCTAAATATAAGAATTTATCTCGTACAGCAAAACGAAATATTCATGTTTCCGATAGTATAGATGAAAATCAAAGAGATAAGGATTTTGGTAACATATTAGAAAATAGGTTTTTCAGAGATATTCATGCTTTAAAAATAAAATTTAGATCTTGCACTGATAAAAGATGCAAGGCGTGTGGCATGATGAGTAGGGAACAGTTGGATAAGGATGCAGATTATTTATTTTGTAAGACTTTTAACTGTGTTTACAAAATGACATGCAACATATATAAATTCGCTTATATAGGTCAGACTTCAAACACTATCAATATTAGATTGAATCAGCATAGGTCTGATACAAGGAAATTTGATTGCAACAATAACCAGGCTAAGATTGAGATAGGACACTTTCATAAACATGGATTCAATAACATATAACTGTACATATACTTAGAATAGTGCCAAATATTAAACAAAGATTATGGTTCGAAAACTTTTTTATAGATTCATTTAGATTATATTATCCTTATGGTTTGAATGTTATATGGAAAGGTGAAAGTGTCTTATTAGCTTTTAAACAAAAATCCGAGAATTCATTATATATTCCGAATTTTAATAAATTTATTGATAATAGTAATAATATTCGTTTAGCGAGAATTTCAAAAGCTAAACGCAGAAAAAGAGTTACTAGAGACATGTCAACCCTCAAGAATTCTATGTTAGAATTAGCTGTTAAATTTGATGATAACTACAACACAGGCTTAATTAATTCGTTTATCTGTGGCATGTGTGTGTGTGTGTGTGAATAAAACTGAAATTAAAATTATGACATATATTTTAAGCAGATATAAATTTCCGGATTCTCATAGTATGCATATGATTCGAGACTTTAATAACTATTTAGTACACAAAATGAATATTAAATTAGATGCAAGTGAAAGTTATACTACAGAATATTGTACATTATTATTTATGAATAAATCATTTAACAAAATTAATTTTTCAGGTATATTTCAAAAATATCAATCCTTTTTTCCTATTAAAAATATTATTATTAAAAAGGCTTTCAAATACAACAAGAAATTAGGTAGATTTATATTTAATTACAATCAAATCTCGGAACTCCTAAGTTCGGAATCATGTAGATGCAATCTATATCGAGACTATATTGATGATTATCATCAGCACGTTGTCACAGGAGACCTTATCATCGTGAAAGATGATTTGTTAACAAATTTTATGGAAAAAGGTACCGGTCTTAGACTGATGATCACAAAAAATAAATCTAACGTTATGAAAAAAATCATAAAAGATTTAGATAAATTCTACCTTAAAATGGCAATTAAATACGGAATGCCGATTGAAGCATTCAATCAATTTAGATCTTATGTAACAACAGAAATTCAGGAATTAGATTTTACTGTTGAAAATGAAATTATGTATAAAGATCTTAAATCATCAATAGTAAATATCCAAAATGACTTCGTTATTACATATGTTGACAAGGTCTCTGCTAATTATGCCATAATTTGTAAATATTTTTACAGTAAAGTATTAAGTAACCACATTTTAAATAATAATTCATTTCAAAAATCAATTCACAATAATAGAGAAGATGATAATCGTCTTTTAGCTTTTAACAAAAGACTGAATATCCATCTAAATAATATTAAATATCCAAGTATTTTTTAACACCAAAATTTCATAAAAGCCCTATAAAATTCCGTAGTATCACTAATGGATACAATACATATATCACGAAGTCTGGGAAGATCTTACAATCTCTTCTTCAAAATCTAATTGATAATTTACAAAACACGGCAAATTATTAAAAATAGCTTAGAGATTGCTAGAGTTACTAAGGATATGATGATTTTTTTCTATGCATGGTTTTGATTTCGAGGACCTTTTTAATTCTATAGATATTGACGATATGATTAAGGTTTTACAGTTAATTTATGATAAATATGAATTATATACTTCAATGAAAAAAGAAAAATTTGATATTCTTGTTAACCTCGTATTAAAAGAAAATTGCATTACATTTGATCAGAATCTTTATAAACAGATTAAAGGATTACCTCAGGGTGGTCCAGCTAGTAATTGTTTAGCGAACCTATATTTACATTTTTTTGAAATAGATCATGTTGTAAATGATTCTTACTTAATTTATCGTTATATAGATGATATAATAATTTTTGGTAAAAATAGTGAATACAAACCAAATATTACATTCTACCCTGAATATCTCAAGCTCCTTAAAACTAACTTCAACTCTAATAGGGTGGAATTCTTGGATTTAGACTTGCATCTTATTAACAATATTGTAGTCAGTAACATTTTTGACAAAAGAGATTCGTTTAAGTTCCATATAATTAAAATTCCCGTATGGAACAGTAATTTACATATATCAATTTACAGTAATATCATTTTGAATTTTTATTTAGAAATGATAACTTAACTACCCACAAAATAGATAAATACAATAATATAAAAAAAAATTTTTCAATGTTGTTTAGATCATGAATACCCTTTTAATTTCTTGAGATCTTATATTCATCACAAATACATTAACCGGCTTGCTACTTCGAATTCCAAATCCACCACACAACAATAGGTTTTCAAAGTCAGCATGTTAGTGGTCTTGCTGTGAAGATTATATCATAACACTCATATCACAGTTTACATTTTTTCCACACACATCTTGAACATCTTACACATGGTTGACAACCAACCAAATTATAGCCTAGCAAATTTACATTTTTGACAATCAACCAATTCAAATTTTACCATATTTGATTGTCGTCATTTTATACTTGTCTTTTCTGGCTGGTATAAAAGTCAGCTCAAAAGATGTGGTTATGTATTTTCGAATTTTTTAACTTAGTGAATAATTGACTTTAATTAATGGCAAGACGCTTGTTTCTCTTCGTAAAAGTTTTGTGAGTAAATAAATTTTGTTTAATTAATTTTTGAATGATACTTTTCTTATTTAATTGTTTTAGCATTTTTCTACTTTTCTTGCATAATTATTTTGTGATTTTGTGATTTTTTTTCTTCATTAAGAGTTTTGGGAGAGTGTGTTACATAATAGTAGTGATTGGTTTTATCATGCTCTCTGAGTTATCCATACTCTGAAGTTTTGTTTATTTTATTTTATTTGGTTTTCCTACCGAGTTGCAAAGGGGGAAGGTTGGCGCCTTTAAACTAGTTTAACCTCACTTATTCGGTCCTAAGTCCGAAATTGCTTTCTGACTCGCTAGGTTCTGCTTTTTTGTAGTTCTTTTATTTCTCTATAATTTTGTTCTACATGTTCAGCTTTTATATTTTTACTATGCTATTTCTTGTTATGTTCTTTATCGATTATTTCTTGCTTTTGATAAATAATACATATTCCTTTTATATATATATATATATATATATATATATATATATATATATATATATATATATATATATATATATATATTTGGTATAATAATGTACAATTTAATACTAAGTGAAAAAGTTGTATAACCTAAAAGGCCAAATAAGAAATAAATTGGATTCCAAGAAACATAGCAATTGAAGATAAAATAAGCAAGACAGAAAAAAAAATTACATACAATGGAAGTCTGCAATATAACAAAATAATTTAAAAGAAATAAAATCTGGGATAGTATAAGAATGACAACAATTATATATATATATATATATATATATATATATATATATATATATATATACATTGTTGACAACCAACCAAATTAGAGCCTAGCAAATTTACATTTTTGACAATCAACCAATTCAAATTTTACCATATTTGATTGTCGTCATTTTATACTTGTCTTTGCTGGCTGGTTTAAATATATATATATATATATATATATATATATATATATATATATATATATATACATTGTTGACAACCAACCAAATTAGAGCCTAGCAAATTTACATTTTTGACAATCAACCAATTCAAATTTTACCATATTTGATTGTCGTCATTTTATACTTGTCTTTGCTGGCTGGTTTAAAAGTCAGCTCAAAAGATGTGTTTATGTTTTTCGAAATTTTTAACTTGGTGAATAATTGACTTTCATTAATGGCAAGATGCTTGTTTCTCTTCGTAAAAGCTTTGTGAGTAAAGAAATTTTGTTAAATTATTTTTTGATAGATACTTTTCTTATGTAATTGTTCTTGTACTTTTCTACTTTTCTTACATAATTATTTTGTGATTTTGTGATTTTTCTGCATTAAGAGTTTGGGAGAATTTGCTACATAATAGTAGTGATTGGTTTTATCATTCTCTCTGAGTTATACTTTCTCTGAAGTTTTTTTTATTTTATTTGGTTTTCCTACCGAGTTGCAAAGGGGGAAGGTTGGCGCCTTCAAACTTGTTTAACCCCACTTATTCGGTCCTAAGTCCGAAATTGCTTTCTGACTCGCTAGGTTCTTCTTTTTTGTAGTTCTTTTATTTCTCTATAATTTTGTTCTTCATGTTCATCTTTCATATTTTTATTGCGCTATTTCTTGTTATGTTCTTTATCTATTATTTCTTGTTTTTGATATATAATACATATTTCTTTTATATATATATATATTTTATATATATATATATATATATATATATATATATATATATATATATATATATATATATATATATATCCATATAAATACATGCATTGCGTTGCTGCAATTGATAGGTCAACACAGATGTTTAATATAGGTAGTACATGAAGCTGGAATGTGGTCGTCGTCTGACGTCTCATTAGAGCTCGATTCAGCAAACATTTGATATTCAAGCAGTAAAGGCAACACATGTACAATCTGTAGATAATGTTGGGTTACAGCAGCGATATAATGGTGAACACTATTCGTATAAAAAACACCTTTCTTGGATGCTGTTTATAAATAGCAACCAAACAGATTAAATCCCTAGACTGATGGTATAAATTTGCAGTCAGAAGAGGGGAACAACCACGACAGCGATCCTGTTGTTAAAAAGAAAGAAAGGAAATGGCTCCCCAAATCATAACTCCAGATTCAGGTTCCATGTGGCTAAGCCACAGGCATTTTTGTAGCAATCGCGTACCAGGCCTCTCGTTAACCACACATGCCAATTAATAGGATCATGATAGAACCTGCTTTCATATAAGACTGAACATATCATCTCTCCCTCCTTTAGTTAGCTCTCTTTTAACACCCCTAACGATTTAAGCAATGGAGGTTTGAGTCAAAAGAATGTACGCTGCAGGGCGTTTGGCTTGGATCTGCCCTTGAAATAATCGTATACAGATTCCGTGTGTCACTTCACTGACAAGTTCAAGTCCAATTTGTGCTGCAGACGTATTTAGGTGTACCTCAGCTATTGACTGAACACTGCACCTTACTTCTCATTAGTGACACGTGGCCAACCGGAACCTGGATCTCAAGAAAGTATTTTTCTTTGAGATCAGCTGTGGATACATTCCTAGGAGTTCTTTCTGGAATATCGTGGTAGGGTAGTCCATCTTTCATTAGACTTACGTTTTCAAATTCAGAGATCGATTGAAAATTATTTCTTCGTCTTCTTCAGGTCATTCTCTACTAGCATTATCTCACTACGCCGAAATTCAATAGTAAATAACTTTTACGAACTTCAAAGCATGCATTTAAAGTAAACATGGTTCACATGCTCAGAGTGGTGCTGAAAACTCCGAGCATATGCGCTTGGCGTGAAATTGTAATCAACGACATCTTGTAGATGAATAAACACACGGTCAAAAACCCATTTATCTAGCACAGTTCATTATTAGGGTGTTGGAACTTTTTCTATAGATTTATAACGCTTATGGATGGTGTTACAGCCTTTCATGATGTACGTCTATTTTAAAATACAGTAGAACGTCGTTTATCCGAATCAATCGGGACTGGTGTGCGCTTGTTCGGATAACCGAAAACTGAATGCGATCCATGCAGTACATGAAACCGAACACTATACGAATATTTAAAATCATCACATGTGAAAAATGCAAATATGCGCAAAATGTCGCAATTTTACCTTTATTGGGGAAAATAATCACTTATTTTTCGCAGTACCATTGTACACCTTCGTTTTTTCACTGCAAGGCCTCTGATACTCTTTAGCAGCAGTAGTTCAGTAGGACATCACTCTGATTGTTGTTCGTACCACTCAATAGCTCTCTATAACGCAGAAAACACGTCTGCTTTTGATAGACTTTCGTCATTGTTGTTGTTCTCCTTGTCTTCAATTGTTTCATCGTCGCTCATACGTTCACAAAAAATAGGAAAAAAAATATATTGTCCAGATATTTGACGCTTCGGATAATAAACGTTCAGATAAATGACGATTTATTGTACTTTGAAAGTGCAGTATGCGTATCAGCTAGTTTCTATTTTTACTGCACGGAGTACTTTAGATCAGAGGTTGCGAAAGTGGTGGTCCACAAGAAAATCTCTCAGGTCCCCCAGAAAAATGTGAAATCTACTTACTCATCACGTTAAGCTAAGTTTTAAGTAGCATTGAACCATAATTGGATTCCTAACAATAATTTAACGCTTAAAAAGTCCTATCAGTTGTACGCAGGATTTAAATTATGAATTAAATATTCCGTGAGGTCAAAAAGTTTGGTGACTGCTGTTTTAGACGACTAGCAGTGCCTATAAAAATTAAATAAAGATGCTATTATATATGTTAGATTTTCATCACAAAAATACTATCCCCTCATAATTTTAAATTTTTTATCAGTTAAAAGCAAGACACAGCTGTTTTATTGATAAAGTATACAGAAATGTTATTTTCTCTTACCTATAATTTTATTTAGTTTAGTCTCAAGCTAATTATACGAATATTTTAATCGTTATATTTGTAGAGTGATTTTTTGACTGATGTACTTCCCTATAGATATTTTGATTACAGTGAAATAACTTGAGTACAATTAAATGGATTACCTGAAAAGGAGACAATTTCATTTGAGGAATGTCAGCTATATTGTATAAGTGTCGCACGTTTGGAGGTTAATTGTATAACATTAGAAAAATTAAACAATTCTTAGCTTTATTTATTATATATTTTTTATTTTGTTTAATTTTTTTTTTTTTTTTTTCTCATGAATATTAACCCTTCCCCCCAAAAAAAAATGATTATATTTTTCTGCCTTACAATATCTAAAAAATAAATCATTAAAAAAATTGGTGGAAATATTTTTGTATATTTTTAAATCTATATATTTTGACAATGAAGTATATGAATACGGAATAAATGAATACACGCATTCCAATTCGTAAAGTCAATAAATCAAAAATACAATTTATTAATGTATTAAAATTACAATAAATAAATCAACAAAAAAACTAGTTTAGAAACCCTTTCACTTGTTGAAAGTGAATACTATAAAACTAATGATGTGAACTTTATTTATGACAATAGTCTAAAAATAATGACTATTAATATGTTTTCTTTCATTTCTATTTAATAGAAAGTTTTTGGTATAATATTTTCAAGGAGATATTTTTGTGTAATCCATTGTGTAATTCCTGTGATTCCATAGTGTTTATATTTTTATGTAATTATTCGAATATAATTGAATACTATATGAGAATTTTTATAAGATTAAATTTCTGAAAGTATTTATAATTATTTAATCTTGCCAAAAAATTAATATAGTCCATAACACTGGGCAACGAATTTTCAAAAACACTTACTTACCAGAAGATTAAGGTAAATTCATAATGAATTGAATGTGCGACTTAAAGATATGACAAAAATAAATATGAATTTGCTGCAATTTGTTTTGTTATGTTTATATATTGTTTTGACAAGGCTTTACATGTATGTAAATTACAGTACATGTAAGGAATCCCTTTATCCGCTTGGGACCGACCAGTCAATTCATTTTAGTAGTAAAAAGCACTTGTTATTATTGTGTAATTACATTGAATATGAGCTATCTTACCATGTTATTTTTTATACGTATGTTAAATAGTATCAGAGGAAAAATGAAACTTATTTAGTTAATTAACTTTAAATTTTTAGTTAAGTGCCGGTACATTTTATGGCAAAATATATAGATACAAAAGTAAACTACTTATAAATGGAAAAAAAATCTAAAATTATCAGAAATTTAAAATTATTTACCAATTGTTTCGTTTAACAAAATTAATTTCAAAACAGCTTAAATTATAGTTAAAAGTAATTTTAAATTATTTTTCATGCTTAGATCAAACTTTTGTCTACATCCATAATGTCTCATGGTAAACAATTCTCAGCAAAATTACTCTTTTTTTTTGCTTGATTATAAAATTCTATAATTATTTGTTAAGAATTACAATTATTTTTCTTGTATTTTCCGACATAAAAATATTTAATTTATGCTTGAAACAATTTTGAAGTAAAAAATTCTTTAGCGAGACTAACTGAAACATATTATTTTTTTACTTGACACAATGCTTATTCTGATCAAATATATTAAGATACGAGATATATCTCGCTAGTGATCCCTCTAGCACACCCCCAATGTACCACAAAAGCTGTTCTAATGCAATGAGATATCATCGGATGAGTTGGGGACGATGTGCTACGTGAAATATATACTGTCTTAATGGTCCAGACACTCAAATGACTTGACTGAAATCATGTATCTTGAGGAACGAAGTTATTTCCTTTTATAAATAACCACTTAGGATACAAGATAGCTCAATACGTAGAACATAATTATGCGTTCGTAGTCTTAAAGTGAGTCAATATATCTACTACCAAATACATTCGATAGAACGCTTTAGAATCTGTGAGCCTAAATCAAATAGGTTAATTTGTCGCCTTAAACAATGGAATTAGAGTAGAACTCAATTACTGAAGCATCGAAATGAGTGTTACAACGTATATTGTGTGGTATGAGTTTGGACTTATGTAATCCTTAGGCGATAATAACTAAATGAGATAGTATACTAATATAAATTGTGATAAAAATGAATATGTTGAGCTGTATTTATAATAATCATGTTCTAATTAAAGAAACTGAATATTCTAAAGTTTTGAATAAAAGTATCGCCGGACTAGAATTATGAAATCATTGTGTATTTATACTATGACAAATTTGTTGGTATAAAAGGAATTTTTGAAAAATACTAATGTGTGTATCTTATCAAATTTGTGATATTTTTATAAAAGAATCTAATTCCGCATAACAATTACGAGTATACAGTAACGGGTAAATACATACGTATTAAATTATATATATATATATATATATATATATATATATATATATATATATATATATATATATATATATATATTTGTTACTTTTTAGATGTTGAAATTGTATTTTAAAGTATAGTCGTGTGTCAAAATATCTTTAAACATTGCCGAGTCCCTCTTTGCATGCAATGAAATAGTCAAATCCTTGATGGCTGAAATGAAATAATTAATATACGTAAAATATTTTTTATTTTTACAAAATAAATAATTTTTTTCATATTTTCAGAGATAAAAAATAGTTTGCGTAAATTTATTAAAAGAACCAAATAAGAAATGTTTGATCATGTAGTATTCCATATAACAATGTAGAATAAGCAGATTTCAATGTAATCCCTTTTAAACTTACAAATATAGTATTATGACATTTATTAGTTACTCCTCTGGCTAGGTAAGGTTGGTGCATTGTTTCATACCATCAGTGGGTCAATAAATGAGTATCCAGCATGCTTTGGGACTAAAACACTGTAGGTTTCCAATCTGATTGACCACCTGATCGAGACATTTGCTCCTGTACCTCAGCGTCCAATGATTTCGTAAAATTGGATAGGCGCAGTAGACATTCACCTTCATGGGTTGCTGCGCTACTGAGTTTGAGTTTCAGTTATTTATTAGTTATACAAATTGAAGTTTAAAGATCAAGAGCACGAAAAAAGAATTGAATTATTTATCAAAGTACTTTAATTTAAAAGTGATCAAGCAATTGTTTACGTTAAAACTAAAGAAAATTAAACATAATATATGTATATATATATAGTATGTATACATATATACACCCGTGGACAAAAAATAGCGCACCAAAAGGATTTGTCAAAATGAAACGAAATTTTGAATAAGTAATGAAGACTTGGATATAAGGCAAAAGAATGGCGGAATTAAGACCTTGTGGAACCCCCTCTAGAGTGAATGCACGATGCAATACGATCGGACATTGAGGAATACAAGTTCTGCATGATGTCTTGAGACGTTTCGTTCCATATTTCATGTAACATGCCTCTAGTTCGTTCAAACTCGTGAGATGGCCAACTCGTCGCCCCAAATGATCGGGATAGGGCAATCTAAGGAAGGGTAATAACGGTGCGGAGACAGTCTTGTGACACCATTACCGTTTGAGACTGAGCATTGTCTTGTTGAAAAATGGCTCATGGGAGCCGTTGCATGAGTGAAAACACATGCGGTTGCAAGATGTCACGGACATACCGCTGGGCTGTCACAGTGCCATGGATCAATACAAAGGGTTTGACCGTGTATTGTAGGCAATGGCATCCCATACCATCACACCAGCTTTGGGAGTGGTTTGTCGCTGCAAGGCAATGACATAATTAAGGCGTTCACCACAGGATCTCCACACACGAAAACGATTGCCATTACTGCTGATATTGAATCTGGATTCATCGCTAAAGGCGACGTGGTTCTATTCTGCTGCAATCCGGTTTTCTCGTCCATGGCCTCACTTTCAGACGGAGGCGTCGATGGGTGGGCGTCAAGAGCATCACACATAACGGGCACCGCGATCCCAAATGAATTTCAAACAGGCTCCTTCGTATGATTCGAGAAGACACAGGGACCCCTAATGAAAGTTCCACCTGTGCCTGAATGACGGCCGATGAAGCAGTTGGCTGTACGCGTGCATTACTTACGATGTGGCGATCTTCTCGAGGACTGGTCTGTGGAGCGCGTCCTGAGTCTGGTCTTCGTATAAATAACATCTCTCGGATCCACTGGTCCCAATACATCTTCACAACATAACCACATCAGCCTAACTGACGAGCTACTCTCCTAGCTGACCACCCAGCTTCCATCATGACGATGATTCTCACCCTCTCAAAATGCGACAGTTGCTCATATTGCCTTCGAAAACGGCGTAACGGCATGTCTACCTCAGCTCTTACTTGGTAAACGATTCAGCACCCTCAAACATGCTTTGGTTATCTGTTTTATTTCCATCGGAGAACGACGTTAAACGCCCTCTACCGGTTATACGTAATGCGCAATTACGCTACATTTCTAATCATTTAGGTGTCTTCCCGACATGTACTTCCATTCCAAGTTCCGTTACGATCCCGCAATTATTTCTTGGTGCGCTAGGTTTTTTTGTCCATGAGTGTAGTATACATTGTTTATATGTTCTGAAGTAATTTATTCTATGTATTATATATACCTACATCTGTTCTTGTTTATAAGGCAAGTCGTTTCTTTTAAATAATTAGTGTTTCAATACATCTAGAAGTAATTTTAGTTATGTCCATCCTTTTCTGTAATATTTAAAGCTATCCTTTTATACCCGGGGTATAACACGCCCCTCTAATTTTGGATTTTATTTTTGTGTGTTCAAAATGCGCATTATACGCTTTATTTTACGGTTATCTCATAAAAAAACACTTGGGCTCATTTTGGGCTGCTAAGAAGCGTATTGAGTTTTAAAAGCTGCAATGAAATTGACCTAAGCTTCACTATTTCATTCTTTCTTTTGTCATGTATATTAGGCTTTATATATAACGATACAACTATTAGTTTTTTTAAATCTTAAAAAAAATTTAATCACTGTATTGATTATGAATATCCTGCTAACTTTCTTTGTAATTATATTAATAAAGGTTTTTAATGATACAATTTTGTATTACTGTAATTATTTACTGTTATTATGTTTTGTAATGATTTTTAAATTTATACAATATCTAATTTATTCTACAATTATTAAATAGATGGTGCCACATGCTTATTAAATTTTTTAAATAATATATAATTTTCGTGTTTATTTTATATACTAATTTTACATGATTATTATTTTTATGATTTTTTAAAAGTATGTATGTATATATATATATATATATATATATATATATATATATATATATACATATAATTTTCTTAATATCGTATCGCAATTAATTTTATGCGGTTCTCGCTCTCTCACCCCTCGTATTCGGCGGGAACACATTACTTGTTGATGCACTCTCGGTCATCGTTTACACTCCGAATAAAAGTAGGTTATGTTTGTGTTCATATGTTATTTAGTTTAATGTTTTTTTAATATTTAAATTCTACATATATAATTCTTTCGTTTCCTCTTGGTACATAGTATGACAAATTACAGGTGAAGGTTGGCTGGCCGCAAAACTTGTTTAAACCTGCAATCCTGGTTCCTAAAGCCAGGAGTTTGTCATTATACTACTGTGCCTTCTTCCAAATTTTAGTTAACTTAGGTATATAACTATATGTTTATTTTTATAATTTCGTTTATATATTTGTGTATTATATATATGTATAAATTTATATATATATATTTATATATTGATTTTTTATATTGGATTATATATACATATATATATATATATATATATATATATATATATATATATTCCCCATCATTTTCATTTACAAAATATTTTTTTCCTGGCTTACCTCATGTAGCTTTTCCTAAAATATTTAGTTTTAATATTTTTATGTCACATAAAATATATTGATAATTGAAATATATATATCAACCATTCTTCATCACAAAACTTTCAAAGGCACTTCGTAACCTTGTCTTTTTTTGTATTATTTGAGTATTGCTTAAAGCGTGAGTAAAACAATAATTCATGATATGTTTCATCTTATATTAAGCTCATGATTAAGGTTTAAAAATGTGTTTTTCCTTAAATAAAGAAAACAAATGTTCTAGACGTGTGTTGAAAAATTGTTCATGACCTAAATGAAAATATAACCCAAAGGCACTTTTAAAGGAATTACTTCGAGAACATTTTAAATTTCAAATTCTTCAACAAGTTAATTTAATTTTGAAATTCAACACCTTTGAGTAGAAAGAAGTTTCTGTTCAGGTCGAAAGTGTATTAAAATCTTAGATTTTTTTTACGGTGAATGCTTGAAGAAAGTGTCTCTAAGAAAGAAAGAAAAATGGAACTAGATGTGTTTTATACCTTACATTTATCTCCCTAGAATATATAAATATGTGTATGTAAAATGATTTTAAAGAAAAATGATTGTAAAGAAAAATATACCAAGTTTTTTTCCACTTATGATCAACAGCAAATTAAAGATCGTGATAATGATAGAGAAGAACTTTTACGTATTAGACTATGCTCCAGTTTTTTCAGTAATTTCGGTGCAGCTTGCATTTATAAATCGCTACAGAAAACAAGCACCATCCAACAAGAGCATTCTGTGATAATAACAAGAATTTAAGAAAACAGGTAGCTTCTGTAAATAAAACGCAGCGGCCAGCCAAGCATCTTGTTAGAAGCTATGAAGAGGTCAAGCCAGAGTTGTGTTTGAAGCCCACGAAAGTCTACGACAGTTGTCACCTGTGAACTCGGAATGCCACAGAAAACAGTATTGAAAATTTTACGAAAAAAAGTTAAATTGCAAGTCGTATCATTTTCAGTTGACGCAACAAATAACAGAGGATGACAAGTAAGCATTTGTGCAACATAACGAACATTGTTAGTGATGCTACAAATTTACGGAATGGACAAGAGTTCAGATTGGACGCATGCCGTGTAGCAAGAAGGTCACACATGAAACATAAGTAACAGGAAAAAAAACTTGATACATTTCTCTTTATATTCGTGTATCACTTATTCTAATATATGTATTAGTTTCGATAACATTATTTTTTTAAAAAAAGCAGGTTATTTCACGATTTGTATTCGCCCTGTAATATACGTAATCAAGAGATTTCTCGAAGCACTTAATGGGGAATCAGGAAATAAATGGAGATATAATATAGATGCTCTTAAAACATTCTTATTACAATAATTATTGCTAATAATATATACAATGTGAACTGCATAGAATATATTTCCAAAGACCTAGATAAAATATTTACTAACTGTGTTTTTGGGGGTATGGGGCTGATTAGATCCACGCAATTAAAACGAAATATTTTTTAACAGGTTATGAATATTATATTTTCCTTTCTTTGTACTTATTTCTCTATTCTGTGAAATATTTATACATTCTTACATAGAATACAATTGTATAATATTTATTTGAAACTCAGTCGAACCTCTATATTGCAAATTTTTCTATAAAACGAACTTTTTTCTGGAACTAAGAGCATTTTACAATTTTCTTCGTACAATAACCTCCCAATAGCGAAGTGCATTTTCTATGTAACATACTTTTTCTTCGATAATTCAATTTTTTCCCTCTGCATTTTTAAAGTATTTCTGGACATTTCACGTTTTTCTCTCTTTTAACATATTTTATGGTTGTCGTAAACCTTGAAATAGGTTTAATAGGTGCCCAATTCACAGAGAGTAATATAATTCAAAGCGCTTCATCCAAGAAGTGCAACTTTTATACCTCAATATCCAGTTCACTAGAAACATCTTCGATATCCCCTTTCACCCTCCGTGGAGTTGCCTGGTGTCCCCGTGCTCTTGAACTAGTTTCCGTTTGTCTGTAGTGTTGATCAATCGTAATGATAACTTCGTTTCTTGCTGCTAAAAAATGTCAAAACGTAAGTGCTTGAGCATCAAAGAAACAAAATTAATTCTTCAGAAAATGAATAAAGGCGTCAAGAAACTCTTTTCGTGCAGTTTTTCTTTCTTTCATTTATTTTTTAATAGGCAAGATATATAATATATATATATATGCCAATTTACAAAAAGGTGTGAACAATTTATTTTCTTTAATATGTAGTATTTATATGAGTTTTAAGATTGTTTTATGTGGTTTATGAAGAAAATTAAAAGAAAGCACCTCTATATTACGAATTTTCCATATAACGAACTTTTTTTTTTTTAGTTATTTAGTGACTTTGTTATATAGAGGTCAAACTGTATTTATCTAAAAAAAAAAGGTATGTTAATACTTTTTGTAATACTTTTATAAAATATATATATATATATATATATATATATATATATATATATATATATATACATGTTAAAACCGCAACATAGTACTAAAACTAGGAAATATATACAGATGAGGATAAATTAACATTAAGAAAACTTTGAACTCTGTGAATGCATTCAGTTCAAAAATTTGGAAGTATAATGGACATAGGAAATAAAAATGATCAGCAAGGTTGTATTAGTAG
Organism: Trichonephila clavipes; assembly: GCA_019973935.1. Lineage (NCBI taxonomy): Eukaryota > Metazoa > Arthropoda > Arachnida > Araneae > Nephilidae > Trichonephila > Trichonephila clavipes. The sequence goes on from BMAU01020511.1 coordinate 44,886, forward strand.
TAATGCATGTTAATGTATATGTAATTTATTTGAAATAACAGGATATGAAAATATCGTAACATATGTTATTATTTATCCTTTTCTCAAAATCTGGGACTGATTAGGTTTGTGTTAGTATATGTAACATACAACGGAATTAATATTATACCATATTTATTATTAAAATATATTTCACATTTCTTGAATATATACCACATTTTTAATAGTAATTTAATTATATGCTTCGTAGATTGTTTTATTACTGGGTAGTATATAAGCTTTGGAAGCAAATTTGCATATTATATTCAATCATTAAATATTTTGAATAAATTTAAACTGAAGGAACAGGAACGTGAATGTTTAAAAAATGAATTGTTCTCTCATTCGTTATTAAATTTCTGTTATGTTTCTATTGAATTTCAAAGAACGTATTTTATCAGCTCTTGTGTTAACAAATACTATAATATTGCCATTTTTTCATTATTTTTAAATAAGCGGGAATGGTACACGACTTTTGAACATTGTGGAGATTATGAAACATTAGAGAAATTAAAGGCTAGTACAATTTTATACATATTATAATATATAATGAAAGCTTTTAATTAAGATTTTTATGAGATTCTACTTTCATTAAATTTGAATCATTTTACTTAATTTATTGCTTAATTATTTGCTTAATTGAGGCGCAGAATCCGGTAATACTGAAAGATTAAAATTATCACTATATTCTGAATTATTAGAAATCTGAATTATTACAATTGAATTGAATGAAATAGTGCCTAATTTGACACTATATTTTAATGAAAATGACATTAGAAAAATCGGAAAGTACTTAAATTTGAATAATAATACACTTATGGCTAAAAAAAGTATTTAAAACACGTATTGCTCTTTAAATATCTCTGTAAAATGTTACATGATAACTGTAACATTTTTAATCAAATATTTTGTACTAAACATCAATGATAGTGTCTAGGGAATAAAACAAATTTATACTTCCAAACACACTGAAGGAGTTGAACATCCATCGGGGAAGAAATAGGAATGATCCTTCTTGGCGATAAGTCTTTTGACATCTATAAAGCGAAAGAAAAGTAGTAGGAGCACTTTATTACATTAGCAGCCATCAAAAAGTACTTTACCACTTTTATTGCTTCTAAAATATATGTCAGTCACTCAAAACTACAATACTTTGATCGTAAATTTGACGCGAGTGCACTACTATTTTTTAGTTCTTTACGAAGAGCATACTTTTCTCCAGGAAAACTGTTCTCAAGCAGTTATCTAGTGATTGTTTCCAAGCATGTGGTTTATTATTCTAAGGGGAAGTTTTTTCTTGTATTGAAACAACCATGCTATAAAGGGAAATGCGATTCTATTCAAATATTATTAATGTTGTGGAACTTTTTAAAATTGTATTGTTATTAAATTTTGTTATAATCAGCTTCACATCATGTGGTCATTTTTGTAATACTTATTTTGATATGCCTATTCTTTTTTGTAATTTATCTTTAAAATATTCATTCGAAAAAGGGGACTCAGGGGTGTGAACTTTATTTAGAGGGCTGAAATATAAACAATATTAATATATATATATATATAACTCTTTGAAGTTAAACTAAATAATTCGAATCTTTTACACATTATTTATAAAGGAATGATGCTTGAGAAAACTGTACAGTGTTTTGAATATAATCATAATTTAAAAAATTATAAGCATATGAAAATAAGAAACATTTCTGTAAGAAATATTAATGAAGTGCTATTATCTAAAATAGTAGTAGCTTTGACTATTAACAACTAGTTGTTTTATAAAGTTAAATATATACTTCTTACACTGTAGTATATATATATATATATATATATGTCAGGTTTGAAAAGTTTAGATTGAAAATTAAGGAAGTAATAAATGAAAATAGAGCAAACTCTTTACCATCGCGTAAGGATTTGTGGATAAATAAGCCTATTTAAAGGTGCAACGAGCGCTGACGACGGCGAACGCATACTAGAAAAAGTTTGGCTGGTGTCTCCTCGCTGAGATGTTGTCTTTTGTACCACCCGGTTGCGCGGCAAAGGGCCGCCATGTTAGATTTTATGTGATGGAAGCGAAATAAAGAAGTATTTTGAAGATGATGCCCCCTCATTTTACCAGCAGGCCTGGGGCCTGACAAGAGTCGACAGGATTACTTAAGGAACAGCAAAATACGCCACGAAACCAATGGAATGAACTTCAAAGGATTTTTTTTTCTTTCGAACGAGCGACTGCATTGGAAACGATACTACCATGGAGGACGATTCTTTATGGCAGGAGTCACCAGTCAACACTTTGAAACAATTCTTTTTTCCTGAATTTGACACTAATAAGTTTAGCAGTTTTAAAAGTTTTCTTGACTGTTTTGATCAACAATGTTTGGAATATCAAAAAGACGAACAATGGAAGAATCAAAATATTCCTAGATATCTCACGGGAATCTATTTAAAATTTTGGTACGAAAACCAACTATTTGAAAAGTCTTACCAAGAAAGCAAAGGATTATTATAATGACGGTGTTCGATGCGACGAAACAAGAGGATATTCGAAAATTTCACAACCTAAAATTAAACGACACTAAAGAATTAATTTCCTTTTTTACGGAAAAACTTTCGTTGGGGAAGAAATTAAATTATGATGACAGTTCCATTGTGGAACATATGACATTATCCAGTCCCATTCAATATCAAAAGTTCTTAGTTATTAAGAAGATTTCGACACCCTGCGAATGGATCTCAACCATACGACAATTAATCGCAGTAACACCGGACAGCGCAGACCGAAAACCAGTGGAGACTGGAAGTTATACCCGATGGTATAACCAAGCCGACGGTGTGTACACAGAGGATCTGATCCACGGAACCGATTCCAATCAAGAGGAAATCATGGACAGCCACATCAATCTCACATGGTGAGATTCAGTGGAAGGCAGCAGTTCAACAGTCAACCTAGGCAGTTTGTACAACAGAATCAACTTAATTTTCACTCGCCCAGAAACGAAAATAACCAGAGGCAAGGATGACAACTAATTATTGAGTCAATGGTATGTTCCAAGCACTTTTATACTCTAATTGACACAGGAAGCAATATATGTGTCATTAATTCCAATAAATTTATCTAAACAATTAAAAAACATTAAAATTTTAAAAAATAGTAATGTAAAAATAAATCAATCTTGTGGGACTATTCATCCCAAAGGTATAACTAAAGTTTATATGAATATTGGATGTATATCTAAGCCAATAGATTTGTTTGTAATTGATACTAAATTGCCTTATATTATTGTAGGACTTGAATATTTACATTTATTTAAGCTTGACATTAGTATTTGTAACATGTGTATTTTTCAATGTGGTAAAAATTTAAGTAATATTAAATTTGTAAATAAGTGCGTTGGTGAGTTGAGAACATATCATGGGACATATTGTAAAACTCTTAATAATGATCAAAATATGAACTACTATAATGCAAATAATGAAGATAATATTAACGTTAAGAATAATAAAGGTTTAGATCAAGTACCAGACAGCCCTGAAGCTGAACTGAAAAGATTATTTAACCCAGCCATGGTTGTTGAGGACACAGTAGCAAAACAATCTAGTGAGCAATGGGAAGATTTAACCCAACTTCTTGACAAATTTCAAACCATATTTTCACAAAATAAGTATGATGTAGGTTGTATCAATTTAGAGCCACAAAGAATTCATTTAATCTCAGACCTTCCTATAAGTTTACGCCCTTATAGAAACAGTCAACAAGAATCTAAAGAAATACAAACACAGATAGAAGAATTGTTAAAAGCAGGTTTTAGACACTCCCATAGCCCATATGCTGCCCCTGTAACTTTAGCATACAAAAAGGATGAAGGGAAAAGATCAAGATTATGTATCGATTATAGAAAACTAAATGAAATCCCACGAAGATTCCACCCCTGTACCTCTGATAGACTTTGTAATTGATAATTTAACTCATGCTAAATTTTTCTCTACGCTCGATTTAATAAGCGTTTATTGGCACATTGAAATTCTTGAAAAAGACGCAGAGAAACTGGCTTTCACAACTAATTTTGGACTCTATGAATGGTTTAGACTTCCATTTGGCTGGAAAAATTCCCCAGCTGTTTTCCAAAGAACTATAAGACAAATTTTACAAAAATATCAGTTAACTTTTGCTTTAAACTATTTTGATGATATAATAATTTTCTCACAATCTTGGGAAGAGCATTTAACTTATTTAGATACAATATTTCAAATTTGTAAAAAAGAAAACATTAAACTTAAAAAATCAAAATGTCAGTTTGCACAGGAAAAAAATAAAATTTTTAGGATATGAAATAACACAAGGTCATTATTCCCCAAGTAATCCAAATATTGAAACAATAAAAAAATTAGCACCACCTAAAGATGTGAAAGAACTCCAAAGATTTCTTGGTTCCATCAATGTTTATCAAAAATTTATTAAAGATTATGCAAAACTTAGAGTTCCATTAAATAAATTACTTAAAAAAGATACAATTTGGAAATGGTCACATGAATGTCAAGAAGCTTATCAAAAGTTAATGAATTGTTTAATATCAAAACCTATACTTAAATTATACAACTCACAATATCCATGCCATGTGTTTTGTGACGCAAGCCAGGATTCAATAGGCGTAGTCTTGAAACAACAACACCCAGATGGAACACTTTACCCCATAGCTTACCACACGAGACAATTACTTAAACATGAAAAAATTATACAATTTCAGAAAAAGACTGTTTAGCAATTATAGATGCCTTAGATAAATTCCACTGTTACCTACATGGATCCAAATTCACAATACATACTGATCATGCTGCTTTACAATGGCTTAAAAGTGTAAAACATTTAACTGAACGTTTATTTCGGTGGAGTTTAAAACTTTCTCAGTATGAATATTCGATAGTTTATATAAAAGGTAAATTAAATGTTGAAGCAGACATGTTGTCGAGGAACCCTGTATGCCATTATATATCACCTATTTGTCATTTTTTAAATATACTGATGAAATTATTCAATACCAAAATTCAGAGAACATTAATGATCCAAAATATATAAAAAATAATGATGTATTAATAGTTAAGAAAATGAATTTAATTAAAATTGTAGTACCGTTATCTTTGAGAGAAAAATTAATTACAACTGCACATGAACAATTTGGTCACCCAGGTGTAAAAAAGATGTTAAAATTAATTTCCCCAATTTACTACTGGAAGGACATTATATTAGACATTTCAAATTTTGTTAAATGTTGTGAAACATGTCAAATGAATAAAAAGTCTACACAAAAAAGTATGGATTATTGGAAGAAGTTCCTGTAGCAGAAGAACCATTTGAAATGATTTCACTAGACACTGTAGGAGGATTTAATTATCATAATTCACACAATAAATGCCTGCATATTGTTCTGGATCATGCTACCAGATATGCTTGGACATTTCCATCCAAAAGTGTCACTTCTGAAACTTATACAATTTGCTTAAAACAAATTTTTTCAATTCAATGTCCAAAACAACTTATAAGTGATAGAAATGCTGCGTTCATTTCATCTAAATTTAAGAAATTCTTAAAACATCATAATATTAGACAATTACTAACTTCAGCAAATAGACCACAATGTAATGGAAAGAATGAAAGAGTTAATCAGACATTAGTAGCAAAATTAAGATGTAAAGTTAATTCAACTACAAAAACTCCTTGGACAAAATTATTAGAACAAGTTACGTATGGATACAATAACTCGCCACATGATGTTACTGGCTTTCCACCTGCATATTTAATGTTTGGAACTTTGCCATATGATTCGCCATTACCTAATCAAGTAAAATTAAACTATCCACCTATACAACAAGCTAGACAAATTGCAGTAAACAGAACAATTAAGCATCATAAGATAAATAAACAAAGGTATGATAAACATTATGTTGATGCAAAATTTAAAGTTGGAGTTTAGTCTTATATCAAAATTTCTCATACCCTAATTCAAGTAAACTTCAATCTCCTTATAATGGTCCTTTTAAAGTTGTCAGAAAACTCTCAAATGTTACTTATGAAATAGATAAACCAAATCAATATACAGGAAAATTAACAGATATTGTTCATTCTACAAGATTAAAACCTTTTCATTCAAAATCCAATTTCTAATTATGCTAAATTCTTATTTATATTTGTTATAGAGTTTGTTTTCTCAAACATTGGGGGGGGAGAATTGCATTGTAATTTTAGAAGAAGTGCATTGTAATTTTTAAAAGAAGTGCATTGCTATTTTAAAAAATAATAATAATAATAAAGTTTGTGTTTAAAAATTGACTTTAAGACTTTTTTACATTATGAAAATCAAAATTTTATGTAATTGAATTTGTATTGTATCTTTATTCATAATGAACACATTATTGAAGACTATTTTTAAAAAATAACTGAATTATGGACTGTATGAGAGAAAACATTGTGATGAGGTCAATTTTACGATACATTGTGTTATAATAATTTCATTGTGATTATTTGTGATATAAGTATATTCTGAAAGTTAAAATATAGTATGTGATGTTATGAAGATTTTATTATGGTTGTATGTTTTTGAAAAGAGTTGATTGAGTAGAGATTCTAATAATAATAAACAAAAGAATTGTGAAATAAACAATAATTGAATGATGAAGATTGAACTATGATTTTTTTCCAAGACAGGACTGTGTGAAACATTACATTATATTGATTGAATTCTTACTTGTACTTGATATATCTGAAATATCGTTATTTTTCTTTGCATTTTATATTTCTAGTGATATTTTGATATAATGTTGATGTTGTGTTTATTTTGATAAATTTCTGTGTTATAGGTATGTACTCTTTTTCTGTTTTGGGGAGCTCCTAAACTCATTTTGCTGTTACTTATTTTATATCTATTCTTTGTATGTATTTACTTTATCGTTATTCCTAAAATCATGTTATTTACTCTATACCTTTTCTTTCTATGTATTTATGTACTCATTATTCCAACATTCAGTACCATTTTGAAGTACTTGTAACTTTTCAACATTTATCACTTTAGTAACATTGTTTACTATTGATGCACATTTAGTGAGAATTTCACTTGTTCTTATGTTATGTTGTTTAGCACTACTATATTTTTGAATGTCTAATGTGAATTATCTTTATCTTATGTTGTTTTTTCTTAAACTCATTATTATTATAGTCATAGTGGAAGTATTAGATGTGTGATATTTTTCAGAAAACAATTATATGTAACACAAAGTTTTATACCAAATTTTTGATACTTTGTTATTCATTATTGCTATTTTTTTGTGTATGTTAGGATTCACCAGCCCACTCTTTTACACAATTATTATATTTTCTAGATTTTTATTTCATTTAGGGAATTTGATATCATTGAAATATAATTTTTTCCCTGAAGACTTGCCAGTCAGAATTGGCCAATCTGGCTGTGCCAGGCTTCAGCGGAGGTGGAGAAATTTGTCAGGTTTGAAAAGTTTAGATTCAAAATTAAGGAAGTAATAAATGAAAATAGAGCGAACTCTTTACCATCGCGTGAGGATTTGTGGGTAAATAAGCTTATTTAAAGGTGCAACGAAAGTAATATCTAATATTAAAATACTCGAAGTTGCTCAGAACTCACTAATAAGAAATATAGTCAAAGCTAATAGATATGCCAGAAATAGTAAAATTTACGAAGATATTAAATTAATTCCTTTCAAAGCCTACATTCAAAAACTGGCAATCTCCTTTTTTAATAGTTTACCTAATTCCAATAATGAAAATGTTAAAATGCTTAATAACTACATCCCAATGCCTGATCTTAAAAGACCTAGGAGAATACTCCTAGATTCGTATAATCCCCTAACAATTAATTTAGTCACTCACCGAGTGGAGAGTGACGACTATCATTGCTAAATTTTCTCTTTATTTTATTTTCCAAATGCATTTTGTTTAATTTAATTTCTTTTAACTTCTTAACTTTTTACTCAATTGCAACCCCACACAGGGCAGTTTTCTAGACCTCCCCTTTGATTTGTACCAACGCATCAGTGCAACCAATAGAGTGCCTACTTTCACAGTGCCACTGACCAATCACAACAGTGCCATTCAGACTATTCAAGACTTTGCCGCCGAAACCGTATGCAAGAAAAACTCAGATTCTGTAGCCACGCCTCCTTACCACGTTCGACCAACCAATCAGGACACTCACTCCCAGGCAGGCCCACCCACATCAGGCCACATACACTATCGAGATATGGGATGGAGGAACGCTTCGCGTTCCGTTTCCCAGTGACGCCCAGCATCATTGACGACGGCGAACGCATACTAGAAAAGGTTTGGCTGGTGTCTCCTCACTGAGATGTTGTCTTTTGTACCACCCGGTTGCGCGACAAAGGGCCGCCATGTTAGATTTTATGTGATGGAAGCGAAATAAAGAAGTATTTTGAAGATGATGCCCCCCTCATTTTACCAGCAGGCCTGGGGCCTGATATATATATATATATATATATATATATATATATATATATATATATATATATATATATATATATATATATATATATATATATATATGTCATGATTTTGAAGACAGAATCAGATTAGAAGTTAGAAAAAGGGACGATCTTTATTCTGTCATTCCTACATCTGTTCTGACACTGAGAGCAGGGAGGAAAAAATCACGCCATGGTGGTGGTTTCAAGTGGATAGCACTTGAAAAACACATGTGGTAAGTATCTGAATTTTATGATTGTATTTGAAAGTTAATGCTGACATATATATATATATAGAGAGAGAGAGAGAGAGAGAAAGAAAGAGAGAGAGAGAGAGAGAGAGAGAGAAAATAATAAATTATTTTTTTTTAAATTTTAATATTTTTCAAATATTGTGAAGTACAAAAGATATTTTGTTATTCAATTAGTAAAGTTTAAAGATTATGATTTATTTTATGATTCTGTAAACTTTTTTGCATCAAAGGCTATTGTTTTAGAAAATAGCGTGAGCAACGCAAAAAATTACTTAATATTTATTACAAAATTATTTCTTATTTTCTTATGCTTGTTATTTTTACAAGTACGATTATATTTCAAGTACTTTTTTTTAATCCGTCAGCATTTGAAAATAATGTGTAATATATTCGAATTTTTTAACTTAAATTTAAAAGAATTATACTTGCTTGAAAATAGTTTATATTTTCACCACTCGAGACGAAATTAACACCCCTGAGACCCCTTTTAACATTGTTTCTTCTTTATAACTAAAATTTGTAAGCATTTATTTATGTAATGAAAGTACCCATCATTTAATGGGTCCGACACGTCCATGGGAGTAAATGTTAAAGTGCGTAAGTTTATGTACCTTTTTCTCAGAAACTACTTCTCATGGATAAAAGTTTTACATTGGGTTATGCGTACTATTAACAAACCTTTAACGAAGAATTTTATTATTTTGAAAAAAAGTAAAGTAATTATGAATTTCTTAATCAATGTCCAATTTTTTCCCCTAAAATTTAGTTTAAAAAAGCCTTATCTAAAAGGTTTTACCAGATATACCTGAATTTCACCATTAAAATATATAAACATGTTACATGTATGCTTACTGAAAATTTAGGGATTATATAATAAGCAGTTTTTGAGAAAAAAGTACATAAATTGAAAAATAGTACATTTTGAAAGAACAGGGTTTAAATTAAAAAATTGTAATTCGTTGAGCATTTACGTTTTTACTTCTCTTTCCAGAAGCATATGAGACATTTTCTTTACCCTCTGTTCCTACAAAAGACTCTTCTGATTTTTCTGTTTTCATTACTTTTAACATTTTTGCTTTTTGCGGACCTTAAGATGCTATCTTTGCGCTACACGAATCCTACGGGCATCTATTTTTAAAGCATGACACAATTATAACTTAGTTCATAATCACAAAGCCGTAAGACAATTAGTTTTGCTACATGACCCACAATAAACTGTGCAAAAGAAATATTTATGCCTAATTATAGAGCTTTAAATTCCACAAATGTTGATCTAGGAATCCTTGATCATATGGTAATATGAACACCCTACCATATATTCATACCCTTTCGGATAAACCGAATACGTTCTACTTTTTCCACTTGAATATCATACGAATTCGCGCTCATCAGAAACTTATGCAAAGACAAACACATGTGGTCCTAGCATAACTCATTTGATGCTCGTCACGGAGTAGTTCATTTTAAAAAATATACAAGTATACTTCTAATCATCGTATATCTACATACATACATCATTTTTTAAACAGAAATATTATAACATTTAGAAAATATAAAAAGCAAAAATCAATGATTTTTCAAAAATTCATATTCTAGACCTTCTTAAACGTGACTAGTATACATTTATTAAATGTACCTCTTATATTTTATACTTTTCTTCTTAAACAACTCGGCCTTTTCGGGATATTCAGAACAGACACAAATATAAACCTTCAAAATACATAAAACATTGTTAATTTTTTTTATTCGTTTTGCATTTTGAATTTTTTTCTATTTAGGAGTAAAATGTGAACAAAAATTTAAAAAAGAGCCTCTCCTTCTATTCTATTCTAATATATTCTCTATTAAAAATGAAAAGAACTGATATCTTCAAATAGATTTGGTTTGGATAATTTGTTTGTTTATTTAGGAGTCTAAAGGGACGAAAAGGCTATTAGCGATAGACTTTACACAATCTTGTACCTTGACCGAGTAAATAAAAAGACACCTTAGCTTGAATCCCTCTCTGCAAAAATTGACTGTATACCATCGCGAGGAATTTGGAATTTGAGATTTAACGGGACTCAACCCACATACACGGCCTGTCTTTAAAGATACAGGTACGGACCCTGAATTTGACAATGTCATCATATTTTTTTAAAAAACACACATATATGAAATCATGGCATATAAGAATAAATAAAGAGCCAAAGTTTTACTTATAGTCTTAATTTAAAATATAATGTTTCAATAACTCTATTAACTGTATTTTTAGAAGATTTAGGTAAATATAATAGAGAAATGCAAATTAAATAATTTAGAGCTTATTTAGTAATTTTTCCTCATTGAATGTGTATTTTTTTAAAATTTTTCAAGTTTTGCTCAAAACTTTTTCCTAGGAAATATTATAATATGAGATAAAAGGGCAACATAGTTCTTCAGTTACTACTAATATAGCTCTCTCTCTCTCTCTCTGTATATATATATATATTTATATATATATATATATATATATATATATATATATATATATATATATATATATATATATATATATATATATATTTATATATTTTTCTTATTCAGATTTTCAATCATTAGTGAAATAATTTCTTTTCATCCAATCAAGTTCAAATAAATTTTTTGAGCTTGCAGGTGATCACACTTGATGATAATACAGTATTTTCAAATATTAATCAATCAATTAATTAAAATTAGTTAAAATAATGGTTTTTGATGCCGACTGAGATTCGTCTCAATTGTTGTAACAATGTAAATGTTAAAACAAAGACAGAGATAGAGTCGAAAACCTGTTTTGAGCCTACTTTGCCAATCCGAGTGTGCAATGTTGCAACAATACAGACAAATTATGCTCTTTTCTCAATTCCTACTATTAGTTCACTCTCTCCATATAGATATATTTATATATATCTTATTGAAATTTTCAGTTGTTAATAAAATACTTTCTATTCATCCATTCAAAGTAGGAATTGACTTTATATATATATATATATATATATATATATATATATATATATATATATATATATATATATATATATTATATATATATATATATATAAGGTTGATTTCTCGAGTTTCAGATTTTATTTTACAAGTAAGTTTTCCTAATTTTTTCTGTATAAAAAGTTCTTTTATTATTCCATTATTCCTCTCCTTGAGAGATTCATTACTGTTCTCTTTTCTCAATTTCTTTTTACTATTTTATTAGGTTCATCATCCAAGTGTTGTATTAGGCTTAGCTTTTCAACTTGGCTCTTTTTTTTCTATTGTGTCGAAAATTTCTGCTGTACGGGGAAGGTTGGATCCATAAAGCATTGTCAACCCTAATTCGCTGGCCTAATTCTGTGACAGATTTAGAAATCATAATAGGTCTCCAGTTTAATCCAAAGACTTTTTTGTATCTACATTCGTTGTGTCTGCTGAATTCCAGTTTCTTACTTCTTTAGCACTGTAGTTCTAGGACTTCTTCACTTTTATTTTATTATACTATATATATATATATATATATATTGTTTATATTACTACCAATGTAAGCCAATTTTATTTTTCATCATTCAATTCTTGATAACTGTGCAAGTTGCATTTTAATTTGCAATTCTGTATAATTTATTGAAAAATCACAAATGAACTAGAAAAATATCATTAATGTTTACGAAATTATTACAAAATTTTTTATGCATTTTTAATTTTTTGGGGGGAAAAACATTTTGTTACGGGCAACTTTTGAAAAATAATGCAATTTACTTTGTTAGAAATTTGACGACAAGGACAACCGTTTAATATTACCCCACACGTGAAAATGCCTCGTTGAATTTTTTTAAGGCGTATTGACTCATGTTAACTTTCCAAGATTAAAATAAATACCTAAAAGTATGTTAGCAGTATTACTATGATTTATATACGGTGACCATGTATACATGTAAAATAACTAAAATACAATCAAGAGTGTTTAACTAAAAAGTGATCCTTAGAGTGCTTAAATAGATTTATTTACGTGAAAACTAGTGTAAATTGGTACCATATAGTAAACGATATCACATTCGATATTCATTTGACGAAACTTATAATTTACCATTATTTATAACTAAGTTATTGTTGTTAAATATTTGAAAAATGCACCATCGAAATTGAATTGTCGTAATATCAATTTATCTGATACAATTTTCTTTTAATATCATTGTGAATAGAATAGCTTAAACCAGTGTTTCTCAAACATTTAATTTTTGCAACCCAATTTTCAATCATAATTATCATCGTGCCTTCTATGCAGTAACGATGTATTGAATGTGATAATAATGTACTTAGACGCTAGATGCGCAAGATAAGTATTAAACTTGTATATGTTATTTTTAAGTACTAGATATTTTAGGTATATTATGTAGTAACATGATCAGTATTATGTAGCTTTACCTTCTATATTTTTAAACTGAAACTTATATTGCAAACTAATTTTAAATTAAATGAAATATTTATTTCCTTAATCATCCATTTCAAACACCCTACCTTTGTGAAACCGGATTTTATGCCGTAGTTACATTGATTACAAAATAATAGATACCAGCTAAATATAGAAAAAAACAGAGTATCAATACCTAATATTAAATTTTCTTTTGAAAAAACTGTTCTACAAGACAATCCCATAGGAGCTTCTAGTTAGCATTAAATTTTCACTTAATTTAGTATTGATAAATTAATTATCAAATGCATTGTGCAATACAGATACGCTTACAATTATAATAGTGTAAATGTGCATTTTATTTTTATAATGCCATAACTTATTCTGACCTTTTACCCTTATGTCTTACTATAAATTAAAATATTTTATTAACAACCATTTATTTTCGTTTTTTTCTATTTACTCATCTCCGAACCCTCCCTCAGGGTGAGGGTGAGGGGTGTCTCACAGTTTGAGAAACTTCGTCATAGGTTTTCATTTTCTGAAATGAATAAACAAGTAATTTTTATTAACTTATTTCTACGACTCTACACGGGTGCATATTAAGAATGGATTTTTTAATTATGAATTATGTTTAATTAACGTTGATATTTAAGTTGACCTCCGAATTTTAACACCATTTTAATTAGAAGACTTAGAGTATTGGGGGATATAACAGACATCAACTCTTCTAACCATCCTGCTCTCAAAAACGGATTGAAATACATTTATTATAACAAAGTAATTTTGAATTCCAATTGATATGATAGCAAAAATAGTAATTTAGTTAGTTGGATTGAAGAACATATCACACATAATACTATATAAATCCCCAATATGTTTCAGAAACAATTTATATCAAATGAAACATATATAGTTAACGGAATTGTCGTACAGCCATGCAATGTAACGAAAGGAACGGAGGCGAAAATGTTTGTAAAATGAGAATTCGAAGTAGAAGGATCGGAGTATGGATTCGGAGAACATTGTATTTTAAAATTTTATCAAAGTTTTTAGATATGTTTGAAAGGAATCGGTAAAGGTGTAAAAAAAAAGGTGTTTCTTTCCTGGATTATATGACAGAATCATTTTCAAAATGTTATTGCACACTGCATGTTGAAAAACATCAGTTATTTAAAAGCAAATTTATACTATAATTTAAAGTAATTTGTTATCTCACGAAGACATTCCGAAGCAAGAGAAACAATTTTAAAAAATATATGTTTTAAGTAAATTATGTAATATTCAGAATTTATCTAAAATTCATTTCCAAGTTTTAACCAGAAATTGTTAAAATGCAACACAATTTTGAGAGAATTTTCTCCCGCAGTTCCGGATAACGCAATTTTACATAGTGATGAATTATATAGAACGTTATAAATATTTCATAACACTATTTGGCTGTATATTATGTAACTAAATAAAATAATAGGAAATGATACAAGTAGGATAAGATATTTTTTATCATTCAGTAAGCTCACTGACTTTCTGTTAGAAGCCATCTAGGGCGAATTGGTTATCAATTGAGTTAGAGCAATCGCATGTTTATTAATTAACATGTATTTGTGAAACAAAATGGATATTTTTGTTGTAATGTATTGCTGCGATATCAGTTCACTCAGAGCGTGAAAAAGAAAGTGGTTTTTCTCTGAGTATCAAACATTTCCTTGCTGATTTCTCTTTTTCTGAATTATTCTATCTTTTACAGAGGTTTCTTGTCTTACATTTGCTACTGAGTAAACTTCTGTAAAATATTTCCGGTTTGTAAAAAATATATATAATTGTTCTCTTAAGATTGTTACATGCTTTATTGTATAAGATTTTTAATTGATCTTAGTCATTTATTTTTTTAAATAGGAAATAAGAAGAATTTTTCAAATTAGATTTTCTTGGAGCAACTCAACTTATTAAAATTCAGTTAATCATTTTTGTATATCTGATTTATTTTAATTATTTTACACATGAAAAAGTATTTATTTATTTGTATGTACACCTTATAAAAGATTTTGAAATCAATTGTCTCCTCAGATATTTTACGCATATGCATCTTTGTTCCTAGAAAGACTTGTAAATATACGTTCATTTTCAACTATCAGTTGCCTGTCCTAAACGAAATATTTGACGGCATTTTAACCATGAAAACCTTAAACAAAAATTGAAATGGAGATTATGGATACTTCAATTGTCTGGCACAAAAATACAACTTTATCTTAGAAAAATATAATTGAAGATTAAAATAACTTAAATCTCGACATAATAAAGAATTAAAAAATAATAGTGAATTAATCTTTAGTAGTTTATCGATCTTTCATTTGTTTGTGTAAGTGAGATTAAGGATTAAAAACCTTGGGAAAAAACATAATGTTCTTTAATTTAAAAAAAAGTATGCTTTATTTCTATGATATATTTTTGTAAACGCCTGTTGGGTGATATTCCATACTATATGCTTTATTTTAATATAAGCCACGATGAAGCATCTTTAGAAAGCTTATGTTTGAATCTCTTGCGCTACCATACACTTATCTGTCCAGCATGTGGGTCGCCATTTTTATTTAGTGTATGACCATACTTTCATCCCCAAGTAAAAAAATATTATGAATTACCGCCAAAGTGGATATATGTACATTAAAACTTTTACGATTGTTGCTACATTCTTTTTTACCACAAACAAGATTTACCGTACACATTCGCGTGCTTTTTGCAAATAAACTCTAAGCAAGGGGGAATCACAATTGACAGTTTTAATCTCTGTTTGCAATGAATTCCTTACACTTTTTTTCCCTTAAGGTGTTTTGATATTTTACGCCTTTTCACCTGATACTATTGTATTATTTTCATTTTTGCTGCTGGAATGATTTTTGATCTCATCTATCTTTCAGATTTGGTCACCTCTTTCCCCAAGATCCATGAAAAAAATGCATGGTTTCTGTACGTTGTTTTGATTGTTTAATGGATTTGAATGCATTAAAAACACATTTGTTAACCTTAATGAAACGAATTGTTAACTAAACAGACATATTCCAGATAGAAGTAATGAATAATTATGGAATGCATTGATAACCTTACTTAATGCCCTGAGATGGGATATGGACATTTCAAGACTCCACACATATTTAAATGTAGAAGATGATTGTATAGAGGATTGAAACAACTATCAGATATATATATAACGTATAATGCAATTGTCTTTCCAATAAAAGTTTTGTATTTTATTTTGCATAACTAAATGGTTTACATTTTCTGGATAAAGAAAAGATGAATATGCTTACTAAGAGCTACAGTGCACACTAAAGTAGAAGAAGACAGCAAGTAAGTTTAAAATTACATGAATTTTTATAATATTCTGGTGTCATCTATAAAACGTGATTTGAAGTGCCGACCATTAAGAAATGCTTTAATCATTTTTGTTTATATATCCGCATGTAAATTATATGAATATATGAGAACAAATCAGGTAAGTTATGGGTTTAATTTATTCAGAAAAAAACTACTTGTACCTCTGTAAAGGTTAATATGAGAAATTTTTAATTTTTAAAATTATTTAGAAAGGTTAGAATGAAAATTTTTAGAATTTACAATAAAATAAACTAGTAAACGTTTTGATAGGTGCATTCAATGTAGGAAGGGTACATAAGTAATGTGTAAATAATTTAAATTATCTATATCAATTCATTGAATAAATATGTACTATTATAATTTATAAGAATAAAGTAGAATTTTTTTTCAAGTTTACTCCTTTATACTACTATATAATTCGAATTAATTAGGACATACATCTTTTTCTTGTCTAAGCGTGTATTTGATTACCAGTTATGACTAGGATAGCCTCAAATCACTTATATTTGTCTGGAGGGAGTGTAACGGATCGACATTGACTATAATTGCGTTTAACATGCGTTATTTTGCTTGTTCAAAAATGGATATTACTCCGAGAAAGCGTTCTAAAATTATCATTCTTAATAACACTTCTATGGCTATGACAGATATAGCTACTGCAATTGGTGTGGGCAAATCAAGTGTTCGAAGAACTTTAAAAAATATTTCTGGAATTCGAATCAGCATCTTGAAAAAGAAATATGAAAATTTGGGCGCAAACGGAAAACTACTCCAAGAACAAATACAATTAAAATAACAAATAGAAAAATAAATCGAAGAAAGGCAATCAGAGATTCTTGGAGAGAGTTATTGGATAATTGTGATTAAATGAGTACCTTAACTGGTCGGAAAAGTCTAGTGGAATTAGGCCGTAAAGCAAAAGCACCGAGAAAAAAAACATTTCAAACTTAGAAAATGATGCTAACACGTTTAGCAGGGGCTAAAAATACCAATCTGCAACTGTTAATGACTAGAAGAACGTGAGATTCAGTGATGAAACATATTTATTTGTGCAGGGATACAAATAAAGTGAAATTAGAAGTAGTGATGGTAAAACTCTGCTACCAGATCATATCCAATAGACTGTAAAACACCCTTTAAACATGTTTTTCGGGGTTTCTTCACAACAAATAGCACTAGAAGCTTAGTTCTTCTTAAAGGCATGATGAATTCTGTCAAATGCATAGAAATATTTGGCAGTAGATTGTTACATTCATGGAAACATTTGATGAAGCATTTCAACGTAACTTGACCCATTGACACGTTGCCAAATTATCCCAGACTTTTAGGTGAAAAAATAAAATAAAATTGTTTTATTGGCCTTCATGTGTGTGTGTATGTGTGTGAGTGTGTGGTAATTCGCTAGACCTAAATCCTATTGAAAACTTATGGAGTATTCTAAAGAATCGTTTAGCAATAATGAATTGCGTGACAACAGAACAAATTATAAAAAAGTGTTATGCAAGTGGGATTCACAACATGAAATCAAGAACATGTGAGCTACACTAATGGAGTCAATGCCAAGACGTTGAAAAGGCCATTTCTGCTAAAGGAGGCCATAGTTCATACTAATATTGAGATATATTAGTCTACTTAAGGAATGTAATCATTAGAAGCTAATCTTGAAACTATTTCTCCATTTGTCCCAATTAATTAGAACAGTATAGTAAATTCTATAACCGTATATATAAGAAATAAAAAAAATACATATATTTTTAGATTTCGCAAACATTATTGAAAGAGCTCAAATGAAATTTTGTAAGAATATTGTTACGAATTTTGTGTAAATAGTGTAAATAATGTGTATTGGGGTGTTTAATTCATTTATATTACTCTGTGTTATATATATTTCATATTAAAATTGTACTATTCACAAATGCCGCCCCTTACGTTATAATGTCGATTCAATGAGAACTTGGCGAAATCTTGGCGGTAGAGCCAAGTTGGCATTTTTTTTGGCAACCATGTTGGCGAGTTTGGGACCCTCTGGATTCTTCTAGAAAGTAGTGAATCTCGCCACTAAGTTCACGTTTTATGACGCATGCGGATTTTTCTGGAAGTTTCCGTCGGGTTTATAAATAAAGCAATGCCAGCCGCAGTAAGTCAGTCTGATTTTATTCAGCGAAGAGTGAGGATTGTTTTGACTAGCGATTAGCTTGGCTGTGCTTGAAAATAATATTTCACATACGTGTAATTTTAAACACTGACAATTGTGCTTGAGTGCTTTTGAAGGCGTGAAGACCTTCGGGGATTTACTCTGTGAATATTGCTGATGAATCCTGTATTTAAAGGATTGAACTTTTAATTATAAATATAAAATAAATTCACATCACTCTTAAATAGTTGTTTATTTTCTTTGTAATTGTTTTGCATAAAATCCACGAACCCAGATCTACGTAACAATACTTTTTAAAAAAATATACTTAAAAGTGTGTTAAATACAAGAAAAATAATAATAACGGTGTTTTCTCAAGATTATGCGTTATTCTTACATAAAAATGGCAGTCCGAAATGTTATGGTAGAACATTTGAAGAGTTTAATATGAGGCATGATTTTGCCTGAGAGAGTAATGTAGCTATATATATCGCAACGAACAACCAGGCTTCTATAGAGGCATTGTTTGAGTTTGGACAATAAATCATATTCCTCAACAAAACTCCGGAAGCGTGTTGAAAAGAGATTGAAGTGCAGTAGTTTCTCAAAGCAGAACATCACAAGCATGCTCTAAAGGATTTAGGTTGGAACCATCATGGAAAACACTCAGTTTTGTGGCATTCGTCGACAAACCGAAACTTGTGTACATGAGTATTAACAGCTGTAAAAGTGAATAGGACTAACTACCTCTCTGAAAAGCCTCACACAAAGCTATAAGATATCACTCCTATCGCTCGTAGCAAAAAAATGTTCCACTCTGAATGACGTGTAACTATATGTGCTCGATAACATCACATCTGTACGTACTTATACATAGCCATCTCTATTGTTTACCACTTCATCGATTTGGAAAGATAAAAAACGAGTCTGTTACTTTCCTTGTGTGAAAATGTCGAATATAAGTGTTCAGTTTGAATCCCGACTCATCATTAAAAATAGCACTGTCTGTGCTTCCGCATTTATTTGCACCACTTATGCTGGGTCCTTTGGTCATTATCCCTGGGAACAAAATAGAGGGTTGTTCGGAAAGTAATTTCGTTTTTTTTTGTGGAAATGAAAGACAGTTTTCGTATAATAAACAAACACTTTATTAAATTAAACATTGACCGTTCTTGTCCAACTCATTTTGCCATCTTTCTGGGAGTAGCATAATTCCATGCTCATAACATTTGTGGTCTTTGCTGGCAAAAAACTGATCGAGGTGATTTTTGACCTCCTCATTTGACGTGAAGGTTTTACCGTGTAAAAAATTTTGGAGTGACCGGAACAAATAATAATCCGATGGTGCCAGGTCTGGAGAATATGTTGGGTGTGGCATTGTATCCCATTCAATCTGTAAAAGCTTTGGTAAGTGACCAAACTTGTGTGAGGTCTCGCGTTGTCTTGGTGAAATACTACACCTTTCCTGTTGATTAGTTCTGACCTTTTCTGTTGAATTGCAACATTCAGTTTGACCAGCTGATGACAGTAGACTTCCGAATTAATCATTGTGTTATCCGATTAAAGCTAAAAAAACTATTCCTTTAAAATCACACCAAACAGACAGCATCACCTTTATTTGGTGAATATCGGCTTTGGAAATGGTTTGAGCCGGTTCATCTTTTTTGCTCCATGATCTCTTGCATTTGACGTAGTTGTATACAACCCATTTTTCGTCCCCAATGATAATGCGCTTCAAAAACGGATCATTTTCGTGACGTTTGAGAAGCGATTCTCTCTAAGAGAACATGGGAAACACATACATCGAGATTCGAGGATAATCCCAGACCTTTCAAGTGGTCATAAACTATTGAATTTGATAAATTTAACCTGAATCCGATCTCACGTGTTGTTATTTGCCTGTTCGCATCAACTAATGCCTTTATCACGTCTTTATTAGCTTGAACCGGCCTTATCGAACGTGGTGCATCTTCGACATCAAAATTGCCGGATCGAAATTTAGCGAACCAGTTCTGGCACTGGCGTACTGTCAACACACTTTCTCCATACACATCGGTCAATTTCTTTCTGGCCTGAACAGCATTTTTACCTTTTCTGTAGTAAAACAGTAAGATATATCGAAAATGCTGCTTATCACTCTCCATATTTAAAAAGTCACCAACCCAAAACTACTGCGTAGAAGTAATTGGAATTTTTCACGCACTCAAAGCTTTCAGCTCTCAAAGCATATAAAAATTATACGGTTTAAATGTGAAATTGGGTGCAAAAAAAAATACAATTAAATCCTCTGTCGGGAAAAAACGAAATTACTTTCCGAACAACCCAATATTTCTAAACTCATACATCAAAAGCTGCAGAGAGCTTATCGGCAAGCCCATGCAATTTTGCCATTGCGTCAAGTATTTACCCGTAGTAAATCATTAAATGTACGTTGCCTTTGCAGCGTTGTTGCAAACGTTTAAAAATAATCGTAAGCGTTGAGAAATCCAAGTGAAACCAATCTACACATTATTTAAAGTACCTGTTCTATCATTTTTCTTGATTTATATAAAAAAAAAGATAGGGACGGAATTTATATTGAAATCGTCTTGGATAATCAGAAAACAAACTTGAATTGGTTATGATTATTAATATATTCAATAAAAAGTTTTGCGTAATTTCAGAAAAATCAGCAAAAATATGTTTGTTCCTAAGTTTTTGTACGCCAGTTGTTTTATAGACGTATGTTGTAAAATGTGAAAATGTGTGAATATTGGTGAATATAAATATACAAATATATATGCATCAGAGAGAAACGTAAAATAATACTTTATGTATAGCTAAAAGTAACCAATTATATTTATTTCAAAACTTCTCTACTTCGTTTATTGAAACTCATTCCACAATACATTATCTAAATAAGGTAAGCAAATATTAGAAACAAGCATACAGGAGAAAAATGAATTTAACACTCAATCCCATGATAGAGCTCTTTGTTTAAAAATGACAAATAAACAATTTTTATACAGTTTTGTACAGTAAAATGAAAATGTGTGAGTGAAATATCTGTTTTTATGTTTGAAAGTTATGTTATGTTATTATGTATGTATGCAATAATACTTTAGAAAATATAAAGTGAAATGAAGTAATTAATACACTAGAGAGATAGCATTAAAATAAACCACAAGTTAAAATCTGAAGTTTACTTTTTATGATTTTATAATACTAAGCTCTTTAATCTCCCAAAAGTAGTCCAATTTACACACACATATATATATATATATATATATGTATCGAAAACGCATTGGTGTTTCCGTAAAAGTATTGTTTTTCCTTATGAGTATTCCAAGATATATGCGTTTTGCGATAATTAATAAGTTCATTTTGGGATAGATTTAATATTTCTGAATTTACTGATAAAATATTCATTATAATTTGTTTTACTTGGAATGAAACAAAAATCAGAGAATATCTTTTTCGTAGCGTTTGACAAAATTTAATATTGCATTTAAGAGATTAAATTTTGATATTATTCGCTGCATTTATGTTTATTTTTAAAATAATTAAGTCTTGTATTTTCTAAAGCTTCACTGAAAAATTAAAAACATAATTATATTAAATATTTGTGTTATATATGAATATAATAAACAGGAATATAAAATTATATGGAAATAATCGTAAGTGAATTAAGCGTCGATTTCGAATTTAATTTCCGTAATATATTTTTAAATATATTAATTCAGATATTAAGGTAATTTTAATTTGGGATTGTGTGTGTGAACCATTTTCTTAGATAATGAATTTCAAAATAGTTTAAGATAATATACTTCAGATTTAATGAAAGAATTAATAATTGTTTAAAAAATGTCAGAAAAATGTCTATTAAATTATTTTTTAAAATTAATTTATATTATGAAGTTGGAGTATAAAATATAACATTTTATTTTCCAGTGCTCTGACATCTTTACTAATAAGGAATTTAATTAATTATTTTGATTAATCTACGTACAAAAATTTATTCATAAGTATAAAAATAAAGTGTGTAAAGGTACAGAACTTACACACACACTCGCATATGCGTATATATATACATATACCCCCTAAAGTCCTCCGCATAATATGCACATTTTTTACATAAAAAATAAGATCAAGACTTAAGGGTGTGCGTTATACGCCGAGAATAAAAGCGATAGCTTTAAAAATAACAAAATACATGAGCATATTTTTTTTCTTCTACATGTATCGAAAAATGTACTGCTTGTATAAAAGAAATGACTTGCCTTATGAACTAAAAGAGTTGTAATCCTAGAAGAAAACTATTTTGTCAAAAGTGTCGGATAATACCTCGAGCAAATTACTGCAACACTTAAGAGCAATCAATACTAATATCTTAGATTTCTTCGTAAAAAAGGAGTGATCGTTATATGGCGAATATACCTAACAATTAAAAAATCAACTTGAAATTATAGGCGGAAAGTATATATATATATATATATATATATATACAGATAGATAGATATGTATATATGTATATATATATATATACATACAGATATATATATATGTATATATGTATATATATATATATATATATATATATATATATATATATATATATACAGATAGATAGATATGTATATATATATATATATATATATATATATATATATATATATATATATATATATATATATACTGTCGAGTCAAAATATTATGAATACATCTACATTTTTAAAGGAACTAGTTTGAATTACGCAGAGTACATTGACCTAGAATGAATGGTATTAACTGCTGCTTGAGAAAATAAGGAATCATTTTTGCAACTACTTTTGCGAGTGATGCGAAATGCTGCATATTTAAGCGAATTTTAAAAAAAAGGTGCATTGTAATGGCCCGGAGACTTAGGCTGGGTATTTCCATAACACTCCAACTTGTAGGTTGTTCACGATGTGCTTTTTTAATACAATGATGGAAAAATATCCGAAAACCAAGAAAAAAATATTGTAGAGTAATGAAATTTGAACAATACAATTTTCTAGTTAATAAGTTAATTGATTACATTTTCAAGATCACGTGTTAATTTAAGCTCAAGAAAACGCATTTCAAATGGAAAATGCTGTTTTAAAATGCTAGCCGGTGTAACCACCAGAGTTTTGAATGCAGGCCTACAAACGTGCTAGCTTTGCGCCTTACAGGTGTCGAATGTCACTTAGTGGTATAGCGGCGTTCCACTCCTGTTTTACTTGTTATAACAATTCTGGGACGTCAGTGCTGGTTGTGGTCGATGCAGGAGTTGCCATCCAATGATACCCAATTTTTGCTCAATTGGATGCATACCTGGTGATATCGCAGGTGAAACTAACATGCCAACATGCTGTAGAGCACGTTGACTTAAAACAGTGGTGTGAGGGCGAAAGATGTGTGTTGGAAGCCATCCACTTGAATGCTGTTCATGAATGCCAGCACTACTGGTTTACTTATCAGACTGATGTACAAATTTGCAGTCAGTGTACTTGGGATAATCACGAGAGTGCTCTTGCTGTTATGGGAAATTGTTCCCCACGCTATGATTCAAGGTGTAGATCTAGTGCATCTAGGAAGAAGACAGTTTGTTTGTAGGTGTTCCCCTGGCCTCTCTTTCTGACCATCACACAGCCATACCTGACATCTAGGCAAAACTTACTTTCTTTACAAAATGCAACACATCTCCTCTCCATCCTCTAATGAGTTCTGGTTTGCACCACTAGCGACGCAAACGGCAAGGACTTGAAGTTAATGAAATACACACTACAGGTCGCATAGATTGAAGTTGTCCTTTAAGTAATTTACTTTCAAAATTTTGCTTTGTCACTGTGGTATCAAAACAACTTGCATTTTTCTCACTGATGCAACACGGTGGGCTACAGTCGTACGTAAATATGGGAGTATCCCTATCAGTAGTGCCGCGTAATCTCCAGAAACAGGTGTGCCTAAAGTAGTACTATACATACCTTGATCAATGTACATTGGATACATTTCGACCAAGTCTTCCAACGATATCGCGGAAAGAAATCCATCTTATCGTAGCCTTATTACAAGGCCTCTTTCAAACTCGGTGAACTGTTATAGCAAAATCAATGCCAGTCTTTGGCTCAGCTGATATTCAAGGAACTTGCAGATATAAGTGATAGTGTTTCAGAACATAAAATTCAAAGTACAATGTTGTACATGAAACTGCACAGTAGACGTCCCATTCATCAGATTCTATTGACCAAGTGTCATTGCCAATTAAAACCTACAGTGAGGTCAGAAACATTGAAACTGGACCATAATTAAGCGAAAGGGTTGACTGGTTGATTTACAATTCATTGCGTCAATAGTTATTTTAGAATGTGCCGTCTTCCAATCGAACAGTCACTCCCTCCATGGGCACATTTTGGTGGGGGCGGTTTTGTTCTGTGGAGAACATTCCCTGGATGGCTCTAGTATTCTTAGTTACAAAAAAATGGGCCATGACAGCTTCTGTTTACCTGAACATATTTGTGGGTCAATGATAGCCGTATTTGACGTTCATCTTTGTAAATGGCATCTTCGACCAGGAAAACGCCCCTGTCATGCTGCTGGAATTGTGCTGGAGTGGTTCGAGGCACATAATGAAAAATCCAATTAATCTCCTTTTCACTTAACTCACTGTATCTTAATCCGATAAAGTAGATTTGAGCTTCTCTAGACCAAAAATGGTGCAACGCGCTATTGAGTAGGTTTTCATAATGTTTCGGTTCTTCACTGTGTATATTCCTTTCTTACCATAAGAGGATGGATCCTAAAATATTTTACGTATTTTATTGACTTTCTGATCGATCGTAAGTAACTCCTAAAATGTATCCCAAACTGTATGGGAGATAAATAATAAACACACGTGTGTTATGTATCAGTAATAATTCAAACACCTAAAGAAATAAATGGTTTATCGTATTATTTCTTACTTTAAAATCATTTCCCTCTTTTCATTCATTTCATCCATTTTTAGAAATACAAAATAAATTGGAGTAAAACTTGAACTAAAAAAATATAATCTAGTTCAGATATTTAAAATAGTAAATAAACCTTAAAAACTAAATTTTTAATTTTAACGTAACTCAAAATCTGTAGCAAATTTTACTAAACATTAGAAACATTTGTGTCGGTTTAGGGAACTAATAATTATAATAGATAAATAAAAGATCGTTCTGCAGAAATTAATTCATTATACATGACAATTCTTAAAGAAATATACCGTTCAACACACTATTAATCAAGAACAATTTAAGGTATTATATATTACTTGTATGGAATTAAATAAAATTTTGTTAGAGACAGTCATAAAGGGTCTATATGTGAACATATATATATATAGTTGCCAGGCACACATTGAGTCGGTAATTAATTTCAGCCCAAAAGAGTGTTAGGTATCTAATTCAAGTCCATCGAAGGCAGTTGTGATACGATGCTTTAGCTAGATCAACAGGAAAGGTATGGAGGAAATCTTTATCATTTAGTTACTCCCCAGGAAGAACTAGTAACATTTCAAGGTAATTTCGCTCGTTGGTTGACCACTGTGGTGGTGCGCCATTCAATCGGAGAATTATACAGTGAACGCCATCCTGCAGCTGTAGCATGGACCAAAGAAAGTTAACATATTCAACAAAGTGACTCCCATGAAATATTTCTAAATTAAAGTGCCCACAATGCCTTTTCTACAGCAAACTCAGCTATTTTGAATAACTTGTGACATGACATACATGTTAATTCCTACGTTATTTCCCTCAGGGAAGAGACACAAACTTTAAGAGTATATCTAAATTATGATACACTGAGTTTGAACTTGTATTTGATAATTATTGTTTTAATGTATCTGAAAAGTGTACAACTCCTTATGAATTACCATCTGTTTAAATTAATTGTTGAATTAGTTAAAGATATTAATAAGTTTCGTTTATGTAGCAAAAGTAATAACTAAATTTCTCTAGTTGCAATTAACCACCGTTAGGTGCGTGAACTTCTCAGAAGCCTAGTAAGAATAGTTTAGGTGCTGCATCCACATCTTGGAAAAAACCCCTTCTTTTATCTGCCTTTCGTTATACTCCCTAGGACTGAGTGCCAAGGGCGAGGGTGATTTCTTCATATTTTGGGTGGCAGAGGCCATTGAATCTGATAGATGCAGCGTGCACAAAAACGTCAGTTTTTATTATTTTGTACTATATTGCTAATTTTGTTTTTTTCTTCGTTAAATAAGGTAATTTCCAGTTTTATAGGAAACTAACTCGAAACAAGTATTTTGTAACTTATGTTTGATATCTTTTTTTGCTGTCGGGAGTTATTATACATCTGAGTGATACCGCGCGTTAACCACAGTGACTGTGTTTCATTGAATCATCAATGTATCTTGAATAAACTCCCAAAATATATACATGGGAATCAAAATCACGCAGATCTAGAACACGTACCCAGGATAACTAGGTCATAAACTTCTTGAAAAGCACCTGCGAAGGTCTGAATGTAGCATCTACATGCTTCTTTGATTTTGACTCAGGATTGAATAAATATCTTGTATACAATCACCCATTCAAGATGAAAAACTAAGAGAAACACAACACCAAAAACTTGGAAAAGAAGCTACTGTTATCTTTTTCAGGACATCAAGAAAATATTACTAAAAAAATTGTTATGTATTATATGAAAAATCTATGTCCTCCTTGTGAATTGTAAGCCGATTGGGGAACAATGCAACAAGGCGTCTTAAAATGCTTAAAATGTAAACAATGGTGACATGATGATAACTACCCATTATCTTTTTGATGTTTTTTTTCGTATAAGTATCTCTCAATTACTGATTCTATTTTAATTAAAATTTTGTGTCAAATGTATTTTAATGTTAAATCTCACCAATAAAATGATTAAAACATCTTCAAACGTAAGTATGAGGCGATGTATTGAAAGATCCTGCGCGCCTATG
Organism: Trichonephila clavipes; assembly: GCA_019973935.1. Classification (NCBI taxonomy): domain Eukaryota; kingdom Metazoa; phylum Arthropoda; class Arachnida; order Araneae; family Nephilidae; genus Trichonephila; species Trichonephila clavipes. The sequence goes on from BMAU01020511.1 coordinate 72,515, forward strand.
TGGGAAACTCCACTATATTTAGTTTATTCACTTAAAAAGATATGGAAAAATCCAGTAAATATTAAGATAGAAACTTAAGAGTCGAATCTAGAAATCTTACTATGTGTAACATGCAAAATTTGCAATCATCATAAAAAAAGTCTTTCAGGAAGATGAATTCCAGCACGAATTTCTATATACATTTATTTTACGGACATTTTTTTAAAATTTCATATTTGCCACAAGCTTTATATTCTGAACATATCATAGCTGTGAAAGAATCACACGTTTGAGTTTAATTTTTTGTTGCTTATTTTTGTTTCAACATTGTACAAGATGACGAAAGCTACACCTTATAGTGGAGTATATTCTCTATCACACTTTATACACCTTATAAATTCTTAGGATCATTTGTGCGTATTGTTTTCATTTTTGTTATTGGATCTTTTTTTTAGTTAGGATCTATATTTAGTTCAAACAAAACAAAATATATGCAATCATAAATTAAGCTGAGACAACTGTCAGAATCAGCAATTTATTTTCATAAAAATATCCTAATTATACAGGTGAAATATTAAATCTAATTCCGTTTAACACAAATAAATTTAATTAAAACTAATTTTTTGTAAAGATAAATTTTACTCTACTATTAATATGATATTATGTATTGGATAATGTAAAACTAGGATAATACTCAAATATTATTATATACGTGGCATCTATATTAAATGACGAAATAATATTTACTTTCTAGACTGACAAAGTTGCATAGTATTGTTTTGCTGCTGTCTCCTAAGTGGATACTATTGTCGTTTGAAAAACTTTAATAGCACACAGAAAAATCAAATTTAATTGAATTTCACAAGGAAAACAGATTTTATAAAAAATAACGTATTAGAATTTTTAAGTAAAGTATTTTTTATCTGATCCTTTGATTTTAATCACTGTTTGCCAATCTGTGTTAGGCATACTATAATTAAGAGCTGGAAGTAAGCTTTAGCTGAATGAATCAAACACATATCTATTTCCTGAAACGGCACTGACGATGTTGCTTTTCCATACTTTTATTTAGTACAACAGATTTGCGATTATACTTAAAATATAGATTGTTATCATATTAATCATACTTTTAGGTTTTCTCTGTAAACAGATACTCTTTAATAGCTCATGACTTGTGATACGCATGCGTATAATGCATTGAAATGGAACATATGTAAACATCCATGTGAAGCAAGTTCTTCTATTCATAATAATTTCATATGGCAGGAAACACAGAGAAGGAGTGCAAGACACAGACATTATACTTCATGTCATCTGACTCTGAGGGTTATGGACGTTTGGAATTGAATATTTTCCACTTAAGCTATCCGACTACGTTCGGAATCGTGAGCTCAAACCTCTCTACAGAGGCTCAACTAGAATTTTTGAAATATAAATTCACATTATTGTCAGAGTTACCACCAATTGGAATAATTATTGGCGTTTTTTTTTTTTTAAATTGCTCCCCTCTGTTGTCGAAAAATATGAAAAAACCCACTTCTAAGTTACATATTCGAAAATAAAACTATTTATTCACTGAAAAGAAGAAAAACAACATGCATTCTGAACAATGGGAAGTAACATAATACTTATCCTATTACTAAAAAGTAACTTAAATATATATTTTGTTTAAAAGTAAAATAAGCAAAATTCAATACTTAAACTGATCATTTGTACGGTTTATAAATAAGGTTGTATAATCACTTTATCTTATATAAAAGTATATTATTATTGCATTTAATACGTTGCTATTACGTACGGAGGGATGATGTCAATTATGATTGTTAATTGGGTCGCTAATTTTTAAAGTTTGAGACAGAAGTACTGATTTAACTAATATATTCCATCCATTTTTGTACTTTTTACTTATTTTGGTGGTGTATTTCTTTGATACGTTAGAAATAATAGAAATATCTTGAATTATTTTATACTAAAAACAGTCCAGAAGAATATAAAAATGAGCTGAATTAGATAACTTAATCAATCAAAATACTTTAATTTTACTTAATACTCGAGTAGTACTTTACTAATAAATAGCAAGAAGAGAAAGAGAAAGAGTTTTCTTCCTTTTTATAAAAAAAAGTCTTAAATTCAAGGCTACAAAAAGCATTATTGGCTATTAAATTTATTTAGTACGCAACTTAATTTTTAAATCAATTATTTTGTTTATACTGATATGAAACGTAACGTAATGAGTGGATTATCTTTAGATACTTATTTAAAATAAGTATACCGTACGCAGTTACTAAATTGTGCTCAACTGATTCTACAGCTCAGTCTTTCATAAGTTTATACGTAGTATGTAATTTATCTTTTACATATACTCCTACTTAACTATAATTGCATTAAAAAGACAACTGAAACACATGAAGACATTTGTTTTTATTTAAGGGTCAATGCTATTTCTATCCGTCTGGTTTTCCTAGACGTCTGCGGAAAAAAGTTTAGATGAAATTCTAATATGAATGATTTTTGTTTAGCGCGAATGGGGAAAATATATATCATGAAATATCAAAAATAAAATAATATTGAATAATAAAACTATATTCTGTAAGATATGAAGAAAGCATTATTTTATTTCCGAAGTTAATTTATTTTTAAAATTATTAGTTTATTATTGAAAGTATTAATTTATTTTTAAAATTTTTTTATTATTGAAACGATTATTACTTTATTATTAAAGTTACTATTAATTTATTATTAAAATTACTATTAATTTATTGTTAAAATTGCTATTAATTTATTATTAGATTTATTATTTCAATAATAAATAATAAATTTAATAATAATTAACTAATTAGAGTAACAAGGACTTATAGAATGATTTACAAAATTATAAAATAATTAAATTAATAACATATACAGAAGACATAATTTTATTACATTAATTATAAAATAAATTATTCAATAATGTAACAAATGGTAATATTTTTAATTTATTTATTGTAATGATTTAACCATTCGTTCCAGCGTGTTAAAAATTGTAATTCTTTATTTCTCTCGTGCTTTACATTAATGCTTTTATTAATGCTTTATATTAATGCTCACGCGTGCTTTTATTTATAAAAAGTAACTGTAATTTTAATTATGGAAAGTTCTGGAACTTTCAAAGGCAATAGAAAAGGAAATGGAATATTCAGTTTGAAAAATAAAGTCTTGAGTTGTATGTGGCAAGAATTGCTGACATATTTTTATTTTCGTGTTAAAACTGGCGCCCACACTCGTGGCCTAAGATCTACGACCCTGTAGAAGCAGAAACCACCGCTGTGACGAAATGCCACAGAAAAATGAAAATTTAACCGGCTCTGTAAACCTTACTGTCCCGGAAAAAATTACTGGTATTGCGCCGCAATCCTTCTAAAGCAAGAGAAAATCCCTGGAAGTCGAGAGACAAAGTGAATCATCCTGACTTCAATTGTCTGAAGAAAAGAAAAAAAAGAACATCTATTTCCTTTTAAAAGTTTTTGAAAGTGTTTTGTGCATTTTTCATATACAAGTGATAACAATCCTGCTACAGTGTGTTAGTGCTAGGGATAATTTTATTATTTTATTTCTTTGATTTTTTGGTATTCTTATGCAACGATAATTCTTAATTCTGATGTATATTAATTTATTTCTTGTGAGATAACGTTTGCTGATTAATATTTTGTGAATTTTACATTAATAATTACTATTTTGTTTGATATTTTACTGATTTCCTATTGAATTTAGGTAGCATTACATGCCTGATTATTTTAGTTTTGTTTTGTATTTTCATTGCATTGAATTTTTGTATCATTACAACTGATGATTTCTAAATTTTCTTTATATTATTTTATTATTTTAATTAATGTTCCTTGTTGGTATTTTGAATATGCTATTAATATATTTACCTATTTTAATTGTATTTTGAAGTGCATAATAATTCCCATATCTGTAAGAGCTTTGGTGGACAATAAGGCCTGGACCTTAGTTATTTATTTTATTTATTTGCAACTCTTAAATTTCTCAGTCATGTCATTTCTGGGAAAAGGGAAAAAGGCTGATCTCATTAAGCTTACTGTTGAGTGAATTTGAGTCGAATGGGGAAGAGCTAAAAATAATTGAATTAAGGACAAACATTTTAACAAATGATGCTTATAAGGAAGACCCTGAATTTGTGAAATGTGTCTTTGAGGGAATCGTATCAAATAGGATAGACGAGGAAAACAAACAAAAAGAGTAAACACTGCGTGAAATGAGACTCAAAGAGTCGTAGGTCCACAAACCCTACCCCAAACAAAAATTGAATTAAAAAAATTGCTACCTTCATTCAATCCTGAAGTTGATAACATGGACCTGTTCCTCACCTTATTAGAACAGCAAATGAAGTTATTGGATCTTGGGGAAGATATGTGGGTACCCTATATCTCATTGGTGCCCTACCTACTGAAGTGACCTCCCTCATTGCCCGTGAGCCTGAGGAGAAATGCAGGGAGGGATTGCTCCCACATTCGAGGAATGCTTCTGCAACGGTTTAAATTAACCGCAGAAAAAATCCGGGAGCTGTTTTCACGTCACAGAAAAAGCCCAAATGGGACGAGGAAGGATTATTATTTTGTAATCCGAGCATATTTTGAAGGTTGGCTCAATGAGCTTAAAATTGGTTCATTTGACGGATTGAAGAATTTGATGATTGTCGATCAAATGAAAAAGAGATGCTCTTCAGAGTGTTAGGAACATTATCTGGATATCTTTGAAGAACTTATCTCCCCAGAAATGTTAGCAGATAAGCTGGAAGCTTTTCACAACATCCGACGTTCCCTACCCAGTGGACCTAGGTGACACGTGAAGGCAAGTGAAACCGTAAATGATGGAAGACAGGTATCATTCAGGAAAGCTGAACGCCCTCCCAAAAGAGAATATTCCCATCAGGTACCAAACGAGAGATCCCCTCTCAGATGCTATGGGTGGGGGAAGCAAGGAGTGATAAAATCTAGTTGCCCACCTGCAACCTCAACGTCTCACAAAGAACAGACGTAGCAGCCAATCACATCATTGTTACACAGCTCAGACCAGAAGCCCTCGATTGACCCTAATCGACATAACTTTATGTGGAATAAAGAGACGTGTATGTGCAGACACAGGATCTTCACATTCAACTGTTGGGGAAAAGATGTTCCAGATATTTAAGGATAAGGGACTCCTTTTCCAGGAAACCACATTAGCAATGAGCTTAGCAGATGGTCAACAGACCACAGGTGAGGCCCTCACAACCGAAGAAATAGTAGAAATTGAGGGGAGAACAGTCTTGACCAAATTCATAATTCTCCCAAAGGCAAAGGGAAATAGAACACTTCTAGGAACAGATTTTCTTAGTTCTGCTGGTTTGGTTCTAGATGTAAAGAATACTTGTTGGTACTTCTGGGACAATCCTACCACAAGTATCCATTTGGTGAAGAATTAGCCACCCCGTCCATAGTTGAGAAGATGTCCAGCAACACCTGCCACTTAAAAGAAGGGGAAGGTGAAAGTTTGACCTCTGTGTGTGTGTGTGCCCAGAAGGAGAAAATTAACCTCCTGCTGGAATCCTTCCAATATGTCTTCGAACCAGGGGGAAAAGCAAAAATATCTTGGAGCACCCCATTCAATCGGGAAATAGTCCTCCTATCTTTGTAACCCCATACAGAATGTCTCCTGTAAAGAATTGTCCTGATTACATTAAATTTAAAGGTTCAAATCAGAAGCCTTCCGGCTATTACAGACACCTGTGCCAGCCCAACGTTTTTAAACCTTGGCCATTGATTTCTTAGGGCCCCTACCTGAGAGTAAAGATGTTAAAAGATGGATCCGCATAATTGAGGATTGTACCACCAAGTTGGTCGAACTGTTTGCCCTACCCAATGCCACAGCTAATGAATGAGCCATTACCTTGATTTAAGAGGTTCTACTGAGGTATGGTATTCCTCGCCGCCTTATCAGTGACAATGGAACCCAGTTTGTGTCAGCAGTGATGCAACAAATATGCTACCTATTAAACATCCATCAATCCCTGATCCCTGTATACCACCCACAAGCTAACCCAGTTGAACGAAAGAATAGGGATCTGAATCCACGTCTGGCAATTCTCGTCCAAGACAAGCATGGCTGTTTGTCAGAGAAGCTACCCTCCATCCGCTTTGCTCTCAACACAGCCAAACGCGAAACGACAGGACGGACGGCAGCCTTTCTGAATTTTGGTAGAGTTACGCACTCTAATTGAAGTTGTTAATGATATCCAAGTCGTCATCCAGAACGATAATGTTGTGCCAGAGATAACTCTCTAATTCAAGAAATTTGCCAAGTTTTCCACCTTCAGATTATAGAGATGGTTGAAGAGCAACAGGATAGTAGGAAGTTTTACGCTGATAAAAAGAGAAAAGCTGCTCCAACATATCAACCTGAAGAAAATGTCTTTGTAGCATCACAACCGCTGAGCAACGCTGCGCAAGGAAGAAGTGCAAAACTAATGCCCCACAGAGACGTTCCCTACGTGATTTTAACACAAAGGTCACCATCATCTTACGAGATTGCTAGTCTTGATAATCCAGGGGAACCACTTGATGTTTATCACACCTCTGCTGCAACTCCTTGTAATAATGACAAAGTGAAACCCCTTATTCCTCTTCGTAAACGTGGCCGTCCATCAAAGGTCCCACAGACTCCTGGTTCCTCGTCGGGACGCCGTCTGAACCAGAGGTAGATGATGTAACAAATGGTAATATTTATTATTTATTTATTGCAATGATTTAACCATTCATCCCAGCGTGTTAAAAATTGTAATTCTTTATTTCTCCCGTGCTTTACATTAATGCTTTTATTAATATATTATATTAATGCTCGCGCGTGCGCGTGCTTTTATTTATAAAAAGTAACTGTAATTTTAATTATGGAAAGTTCTGGAACTTTCGATGGCAATAGATAATTAGAGGGAATATTCAGTTTGAAAAATAAAGTCTTGAGTTGTATGTGGCAAAAGTTGTTGACATTTTTTTTTTATTTTCGTGTTAAAATAATAATATACTTGTTTATTTTTATTTTGTTGTTTTTTTCATCGACTGACCAGCCACGCTTATTTCTTTTTTACTTTTTTTTATTTAACCACACAACATATATCACACAACATATATATGCTATTTACAAGAGCAGCAAATTTTAAGTAATTTTTATTGAGAGCTTCGAGTATGAGAGTCCTATATTAATGCTCACGTCTGAGTATTAAAGAGAAATTTTCTCGTCTATCTCGTTCCACAGAAAGTTCTCAACTGCCGGCACAGCGCGGCAAGGAAGAATATTTGCATTTGTGTGCATGACGTTGGCGCGCATGCACCAACAATACTTCATAAATTATTTTTTTGTTATTTATAATGCTTTGTTTATAGTATATTTTATTTTATATTATAAAACTATCTGTAACTAATTTTTATTTACAATATCATTTAATATTTTTATACATTTTATTATAAATATTAATTATTAATTTAAAAATATATTTACATAAAATTTCATATAAATATTTATATAGTTACAGTATTTTTTTACTTTATAAAATACAACATAATTACACAAAATATCATTTAATATTTAATAAACCTTTCATAAATTAGTTAATTTAAGTTTAAAAATAATTAAATGAAATGAAATATATATATATATATATATATATATATATAGCCCGATGAATCGAACCCAGACTTTGCGTATAGTATGCAGACGATATATATACCAAGCTGCGAAACCGTGGCAGGAAATTGAAATTTAATTGTATAAAAGATAAGCATGAATTTCGAAGGCTTTTTTCTCTGAATTGACTGGCCATTCGGCGGAATTACATTGAGGGTTGGTTGAACATCCTAAAGTATTACTAATATTACACCAAGTCTCGACCCCAAATGAATTTCTTTTGTCGGGCACTCTCATTGTGAGTTTAAAAATGTCTTAGATGTATTGTTCTTCAAATATAGTGTTGTGGATTGGTAATGTGGTCTTACATAATCTTGTTTAAGTTATTTACGTCAATATAAAATCATTTGGCATTATTGAGTTTTGGAAGGAGACATTGTTCTTTCTAATCCTAAATATAGTGAAAATTAAAATTATTTCTCATTTCTACTATTAATAAGCTATCTATATTATATATCCGAGTAACAGTAAATTTCTAGCAAATATCTGAATTGATAATTTAATCATATCATCAATTTCGCTACCAGTTATGAAACTCAGTGTTGAGCCTAATACAGTGTTTCTCAAAGTGTGGGGCGCGATAACCCTACAATGGGGGCGCGAGCATATCAAAAATTTAAAGATTTTTTTAAAAAAATAACCAGAAAGAAGTGAAACAAAATACTTTTTTCCATAATAAAAAAAAATACACAGCAACACTGATATAACTTATGTTTATCATCTGGCGTTATTTAACATAAAATATTACTAGTTAAAAGAAAAAAACGAAACCCAGATCCTTAGAAAAATTCTAAGAAGATAAACATTTCATCACTGTAATTATTATTGAAATACTGTACATTAGTTGTAGAAAGAAAAGGAAGACATGATTCACTTTTCAGCCAGGCAACATAATACATTTCCTGATTATTTGATTGACCTTCAAACTTACTGGTATGGTTTCTACATTAGTTCCATCCCATCTTGTATGTATTTTTTTCGCTTTGGAAAATTGTAAATAATGAAGAGTTTTACGATATTTGGAAAAAAAATTGAATGATTTGAAGGATTGTTTGGCTAAGATTTATTTTCATGAGTAATCCCAAACATATAAAGCATAGTGAAAAACGTCAAAATCCTTTTTAGAACATCCGTATTTCTTTCTGAATACACTTTTAACCCAGGAGCGGTAGCGCGGGGGGCATCTGTGATCTCTATTGAACGAAAATGAAACTGATCAAGCAAAAGAATGCATATTATTCATGATTGAAAAACACGATGAACATGAAACGAAAGGAAAATTTTCAAATGCTTCCTAAAGAACTCCATCAACTGAAATATGAAGCCATAAGTGTACCACAAGGTTAAGTTCGCCTTGTCAAAAAAACTCAAGATAGTTCTCAAACTCAAAAAGTTCAACTTGCTATTCGTTAATCACCAAAGGTGTCACGAGTTCGAGCCCAGTACCACTAAAGACCCGTCGTGTTTGGGGGAGGTGCACGTTAAATCTGTTGAGAGCACGAACGTCCTCTTGTTGGAGTGGTAGTTAAAAGAGGCCAACACAAGTATCGCCATCGTCAACCATGGTTCAAAATAACGAGGTCCGTCTCTAAAAGCTCTCGTGTAGCTGAACAGTGCGACGTTAATATTCCCTCACTCGATCATGAAAGTTCATTAAAACTACAATTACTTGAACAATATATGACAGCTTTGCCAGCAAATAACAGTCTTGTAATACTAGTGAAAAGTATGTTTGATTTGCGTCCTTTATTAAGGTCTTGCACTTTTGAATCATTTTAGTTCAGTTTTATTGAATTTTTCTCAAATCATCAAAGAAAAATTGAACATTGCTTGAAAGCCGGCAAGTATACTTTCTCTTAATTAAATTATTCACTGAAATTCCAAATTGTATCGTGTAGAGTAAAACTAATTATAAAGAAATTATGGGAGTGACTGAAACCCCCCGCACTACCATTATCGTTAGTATCGAGTGCGCGCCTGTTCCCGGGTTAAAACATTTTGAAGTCTTCTCGCTTTAAATATTAAAAAGTAACACAATTATTCTTCATAGGAAGTTGATATTATTTTCCATTATTTAACATCAATTCTAAATGCTAATTTTGAGAGGTTTGAAATTACAGTTCTTTTAAACAGTTATTTACAATTATAGCGCTTATTTAAAAAAATAATTTTACATTTTTGTGTACAATGTTGTGCACGCAGTTTTACTCTCCTTACAGTTCAGCTATTATATCAAGAACAATGTTATATTTTTTTAAAAAATGAAATCGTGCGAAGAGCCGGTGTTTCAGACAGTATACGTTTAATGTATGATTACTGAAGAAGGGATTTTATAAATAGTTTCTTAATACTAAATTAAGAACAAGTTTAATAATTATTAGTGACTTCCATGGGCTTGTCTTGTAGAGCAAAGTTTTTTAATGGAAGGTTTAATATCAGAAATTGACACTCTGAGTTATTTTTCTATATTTAGCTGAGATCTATATTTTGTCTTCAAAGCAGCCACCACAGAAAATCCGGTTTAACATAGAACATGTTGGAAATGGTAATAGTATACGAAGTGCTTTTGTTTTCTGTGCAGAAAATTCACCATCCATCTCTACCCAAAATTCAAAGAGCAATTTATTACAAAATTGCCTTTTAATTTTTCACTGGGAGTGAAATCTATGAAAATTTCTTCTTCGGTAGTCGAGAGCCCTTCTGGAATATCTTGAAATAGACCCTAATCCACTCGTAACTTGCTACCAAGTTGTCCTCATCAAGAAATTTTTTTTAAATTCTTTGCCAACATGGCTAAATGATTTTACATGGTTTTAAAAACAACTTTCACATATTGTTCTTCGGATATGTAAGTTTTAACACATAACGAGCTGGGGCATTTTCCCCCATCATTTATTTCAGTAGTGCTAAATCCAAAATTTAAGTACTTTTGAGAATATTTCCTTGAATTAATTTTCAAAACCATGCTCGTCTGTGTACTTGTTAATCCTTTATTATCGTCGAATGTGTGCTTACGACTTAAAAATATATGTATGATTTTGTTTTGACCTACTGCCGTAAATACTTAATTACCGTGAATTACAATTAACGTGCAAATTAAAAAATGTACATTCAAACTAGATTCGGTAGCTTTAGAAGTATCGAGTGGACCAAAACTGACTGGAATTGTACTAGGAAAAGCATTTTTATATGTTTTGCGCAGACGTCCGATAGGTTGCCCAGACTCACGCAAACGTACCCGATAATGCCAAATGTGATGGATATGATAGAGAGCAACATAGACTAGACTATTTTTCTAATGACATTTGTACTTTGAGAAAAGGATGCTGAAGGAAATATATCTTTAATTAACTATACCAGTTTGCGATCTGTTCCAATTAAAAATTAGAAAAAAATAATATAATAATATATATAGGTAAGTAATATATATACTTTAAGAAATTTTCTTAAAAATATATATATATATATATATTACTTAAAAGTAACATATACAAAATTTAATGCTTATACAGTTTATAATTGAGATCGCATTGTAGATTTAGCGTCAAAGTGCATTTTTATTGCAGTAAATACATTATTGTTAAACAGGGGGCGACAAAAATTATGATTGAAAATTGGGTCGCCAGTATTGAAAGTTTGAGAAACACTGGTCTAATAACAGAAATTTGGATTTCGTAAGAAATTACTCTATTATTTTGTAAAGAAATATATCGAAGGGGTAAAGCTGCAAGAAAATTAAAGTAGTGCAAATAAATAAATAGAAAACCTTATTTATGGGAGTCAAATATGCATCATTCTTAATTACATGTGAGATAATTCCATAAAAATAATCTGCAGTAGATCTGGCACTTATTATGATCCTGAACACATATGTAACAAATGATTACTTAGATGTACATATGCACACTTAGCATTAATTGCCTCAAATTTCATGCCACATCTAAACGTTTCAAATAAGCTATTGCAAGACATATTTCTTTCATTTAAGGGTTTTCCAATGATATATAGAATAAGACAGGTGTGTGTGCCCTTAAGTGTAAATAGACATGTGTCATCGTCTGTTAACAGTGGGTCCCAAGCAATGCGATCACGCTCTTAAAATGTTATGTCGAGAAAACGCAGTATATTTCGGACATTACGGACAACTGAAGGTGTTTTACCAATTGTTGAAGTCACATGCTCAGATTTACTGAAACAAATACTTTACACACCTTTTTTAATGTAAATAGTACATTTTTTTAGCTCCGATTGGGATTCATCGGTGTAAAATGAACAAAGCGCTTTCGCACCGCTTGGTTACCCTCGGCATAAACTAAAACAAGCACTATGGCACTGTTTGCGTCTTTGTGTACTCATTCTGAGTAAGCGTGGTTGCGCTGTTTGGGACTCTTTGACATTGTTTTTTCTATACCCCCTGGGACTCAAGCGGTTATTTGCTGGACAAAAAAAAGTTGAACAATTTAAAAACCGCAACCATTTATCAATAAAAAATATTAATAAGCTTAAGTTATTGTAAGATTGAACATATATTAATGTGGATGTGTGTAGCCAATAATCATACAATTTTAGAATGTAAAATTAAAATTATAAACCAACGCGTTATGATAAAAAATTGTAACTGAACTAACAATATTAGTTTTAGAAAGAGCCATTTTCCTTTTTCGAGAAATTAGAATAATTTTATGACATCATTGAAACGAAAATAAATAAATGAATAAAATAGAAATAAATATTTTAATTCCTATTACTTTTAGTATTAAACGTAAGCTTTTAACTTTTTTTTCGCAAATGGTGATGAGATTAGATATGGAGCCAAAATATACGGATATTCATTAATTCAATTAATATCTTCAGATATATACCAAACACTACAAAATAAAGGATAAGGCAAACAATATCATACACAAGAAAGTATATTTTAAGAAAGCTTATAAAACTATCCCATAAAATTCATTTAAATACTCTTATATCCATTTCCAATACAATGGTCGCATAGTGAAACCTCAACTCATACGCCTTTTTATGTATAGAGGTCAAAACTATTTTAAAAATAATTTAGAGATTATTTTTATTACTTTTAAACATGATTAGCCACACTTAAAAGTAAAAAAAATACTTCTAGAGCAATCCTTGTTAAATTGCTTTGATTCTTATGTCTGAAAGAAATGCATGAATAGTCAGTTTCAGTATGGGAGCATTGCTCCCGAAGGGATATAAAAGATTTAAATATAGTTTTCTAATAATTTGACAAAACCCAATTCATACTTTGAAGTGTAAGCGATTTATATTTCCACATAAACCATTGGGATCGACAAAGTTAAGAAAAACTAATGGTTATGTTTTGTGACAAATTTTTTTCGATGTATGAAGCTATCGAAAAGTAACAAGAACACTTTATTACGTTAGAAGTCATCAAAAAGTACTTAACCACTTTAATCGCTTAGGGAATTTTTGTTAGTTTTTTAAAGCTACCAAACTTTGATCGTAATTTTCTTTTAAAGAATGTGCTTATTGCTTTTTTACAGAAATCTTATTTTTTCTTTACAATGAAGCTGAGTTCTGAATTAATTATACTGACTTTTCATAGAAAAATATATTGTAAGCAGTTTTATATACCAACATCTTCCTCATATTGCTTTAGAAGAAAATAGAACTAATGGAAAAAGCATATTTTTTCTTAAACATCCTACTATATTTCTTGAATAAATTAATTTATTTCTCATCTACTTCATTAATTTTCGCAAAATGCATTGCTTAGATACAGGCAATAAAATTAAGACGTCTTACATATTTAGCCGAGTTAGTCGAAAAGTATTAAACGAAAGGTAAAATTAAGGGGACTTGGTACCCTAAAAATCACAAACCTATCGTTTTTTTTTATTTTCATTTAATCTTATTCTTTGCATTATTATCTTTCAATTGATATATCATTTGTGCATGTCGGAAAGTTAGAAGTTGAATAAAACTTCATTTGAAAACAAATTAGGCAATTCAGCCACGTCCCCTTTTTAGAAAAAAAGCTAAAAAATGCGTTATGATAAAAAAATCTATTTTATAAATAGAAATAATAATTATAAAAAAGAATGTGTAGTATTAAAAGCAGAATATTTCCGAGGCAATACAATAATGTAATTTTTCTTCCTTGTGAAATGTGTGCATGTAAAATTTTTAAATTAAGGCATTTTATATTAATAATTTTATAATTTCAGTTCTTATTCCTGATATATTTTTCATACAAATGTAACACTTTAATATTATAAGAAGAAAAACAGCTAAAATTTCTGTCGTGACAGAAAATTTTTTTTTTTATGTTTTTCTTGAGTTTTCTTGTGCAATTAGTACTCTCAAAAAGTTGATCATTTATAAAAATGTGTGGTTTGAAAACATATGAAAATGCAATTATTTTAAAGAAAAACATATAACTAATATCTTAAAGTGGTATTTTAAGTTTAATTAAGCTTATAATAATTATTTTTTTCAGAATTATAAACTTTAAAGTGGTTTTTCTCAGTTTGTGTTTTTCGAAACCTTAGTGCATTTAAAATGTTACTCCTTCGTCAATTATTTACCAATCACTTCAATTTTTTCCTGCGTGTTAAAAATAAAGCATGTAATAAAATTAGGGATCCGTTTTGCTATAAACTGAATACTTTTTTTAAAAAAAAATAAAATGTAAGACATGTTGGCTTTTTCGTTGATTTTTAGCCTGTATATCAACATTTTATTTTTTTTCTCGAAAACGAATGAAGTTATTCTAAAATCGATCCCTAAAGTTGTTGAGAACATCCATAAGAATATTATAAAAAAATTTCAGGTCAAAAAATTAATTTTTACAAAAGGAGTAGGATTTTAAAATTTTTCCAATTTTCTTCAAAATATTTAAATTTTTAAAATTGTGTGAATAATATATGAAAATTTTCATCTGGTAACAATTTCTTGAATAGAAACATTGTATAAAATGTTAAAATATAATTTTTAAATACGTAAATAAAGAAATTTGCTCGAAGGGTGCCAAGTCCCCTTAATGTTTTCAAACAAAGATGTAATTTTTTATTGTTGATTTAGTTAGCATATGAGTCAGCACATAAGAACTTTTTTTTAAAAGCACTCGTAACAGTTATGAGATTAATTCGCTTGATGACCTTCAAGTGTCTAAAACGTGGAAATTGAGATCTGTTAAAATACAAAAAAATAAAGCCTGAATAATCAATTGTGTTGGAGATTCGTCAAAAGAATAGATAAAGGACAGTTTCAAGTTTTGTGTTCTAGAAACTTTGCTGTAACACCCAGTGCTGTGATACACTTACATAAATAATTTGGGGATATCGGATAGGTAGAACAGATTAGCTTTGTGTGCAGGTTACAGAAAAAATCTAAAGGAACTAGGTCTTGGAATCAAAGACCTCGCAATGTCATTCGAAAACCAAGCAGAGTACTAAAAATTAATGTTTTCCAATTTCTCTGGATTCTCGTAAATTTCTTTCAGACACTTAAACTTTACTTTTTAGGGTTACTCCATAACATTGGGCTACCAGAGAAGTTCACCCACACTATTGAATTTTGTACCATCCAGTAAAGTTGGCACTTTTACAAATGAGCCTTGCTATCGAATAGCGTATAAATTTTATGCGAAATCCGTGATTGTAGATGATTGTGCATGATAATTTCTCAGTTTTATTCGTATTAATGGAAACAAAGTTAGTGTTCTATTAACTTTTGCATTTAGCATTCTGTCTGTTTTTCAATCATCAAAATTTAGGGGTTGTATCTCATTTAGATGAGTGATAAAGTTTATTCACCTCATTTAACTTGTTTTGTTTGCTTTTTAAGACGCGTGTCTATTTTCTGTTTCCTTAAAATAAAGTATCATTATAACCTGATCATAAGCAGTTCAAATTTGATTCAACGGTTTCTCCACCCATGCTGAATTTGGATCCCCCCAGGGCACCCTGAAGAGATCTTCACCTCAAACAACTAGAGGAGGATGTAATGCAACAATTGTTTTCATAAAGTACAAATGGATTCTGCTTATAAAAAGAGAACCTGTGAGTCCTGTTCACTCCTGCTCATCCTCTTAGACAGTGCAGAAAGCATCAATTCTCGTGAATCATTGCATATTCAGCAGAAAGCCTTATTTTCTATGTGTAACTTCATTTCAAACGTATTGTAGACGCATGTTACTTGCTCGGTAAAACCTTACAAAAAATGATAAATTAGTAAAATATCGCATATTTTCAGTTGGAACGGACTCCTCTTTTGTGTACGTTAAGACTTGTCCACATAAGGCCCAAATAGCAAGCGAATTTTCGGAAAGTGAGCGCTTTTCTGGTTGGTTTGGTTACAGCAATCTCCAAATCATAATCATGCTAAACATATTTGGCAGGCTTTTTGAAATGTTTCAGACATTTCAGCGGTTTCTCCTGGAAATTATATAGTGGCAATAGAAAAATAATCTACTCCTGATTTGTACAATGCTAAATACGCCGAAGAAACACGTATAGTAATTAAAATTAGCATTTATCAGCATTTATGATCTGTATAATTGATACGGAGAAGTTCGTATACAATATTCAATAATTCCCCAATCTTTTTTAGAAGTCATTCGTCTTTTTACCTCAAAAATGATGTGTATTTAAAAACTATCTCGCTCACGAGTAAAGGTTACAAACTTAAATCTTATTCTCTTTGTGTGTATCGTAAAACCTGTTAACTGCTACTCTCAAACTGTTTTATCAAACCACATTAAAGAAAATCTAATTCCATGTAATTGCATTTAACTATGTACGAATTAGTAAAGAAATGTAATAGTATCCCACAAGTAATAAAATCCGTTCCTTGAAGTTTTAAGTTCCCAGTTATTTGAGGGAGGGGTAAATAGGTAATGGATTGATATAGTAACTTTTTTGTATTGTGTTAACATATAGAGTAGGATATGTACTCAATGATAAATCTAATCATTGTTTAAGATTTTAAGACTAAAATAAAATTTGTACTGAAAAAAGGGAAATATTTATCTTTAAATGCTCTGTAAACTAAAGTTAATTTAAATAAAAATTACAGAAATATTTTTTATAATACATTTATCTCGGCGAATACTTGAAGTGCTAAAATATCCGTCAAGTCACAAAAGTGAAATCTAAAAGCAAACTCATTAATCCAGTTCTGGATTGGGAAAAAGTGTTTTAGAGCATGCAAATATTTTGAGAGGATATATATTAATGTAGGGGATTAATGGGACTTCGATTTTATTAAGAGAAAATATAAAAATTACTCAAAGCAAAAAAGTAAATTTAAATTAATTCTCGTTGACCACATTATGCTGTATTACTAGAACAGAAAATTTATCTTCATATCAATTGACGTTTTACATTCATACAAAATTATCAAAATTAGAATATTCCATTCTCAATGCTTCTAGAATGACTATAAAAGCGATTTACACATGTAATTCATGTTTCATGTAAATAATTAGCCTTCTGAAACATATGATTTGTAAAAGAAAAACTATTATATATCTTAGTTAATACATTAAAAAAAATAGTTCCACATTTTCAACGCCTACATTTCCTTTATTAATTAAACCCCTTGCCGTTTCTCTTAGAATATTACTTTCTAAAAAGGGAAACGACATACATGATTTTTACCGTAGAATATTATTAAATAATTTTTGTTTTTATATTATTTTTCAATTAAGTAAATAAAAATGTAAAAAACTTTACAAAATAATATAAATTACACTTTTTTTAAAATGGATAGCGCACTTTTGAATAATAAAATATTTCTTCGGATTTAGTTGTAATTATTTTGATAATTAGTCTTACATAATAAACAATAAGGCTGGATTTGTTGAAACTTGTACTTTTTCTGTTCTTGAGAAATACTTTCAGCAAAAGTATGAATTTTTAATGGAAACAAAACATTCAAATGTTAATGTAAACGTAACATCTCCTAGTTTGTAGTTATTAGTTTTTTCGAAAAAAAAAGACTACATTTTATGTATTATAACTTGAATAAAAATACTTCATTACTATCTTTGTGGAATTATCCGCTTGAATAGGATATTTTTGAGCTCATTGTTGAAGTTTGTATACATATATTGTAGAATAAACCTCCAAAATGTATTAATCCAAAACAAAATGATTTTAATTCATTTATGTTGGTCATAGTTTTCACAAACTCTAAATACTATTTACTACAAAATACTTTTTATCAGATAAGATTATTCAGATGAAAAATATTTTTAGCAACCCTTACTCTTAAGAATGAATAAAAATTCTGAAAATTGTGAGGTAATAAAGAATTGCAGCTCATTTTCAACATTTTAAAAATATTAATTCCAATGCTAATTGCACAAATACATAAAAACATTTATACAGGGTGTCCCAGGATTATAAGGCCAATCTATAACACTAGAACGTCTATCACTATCGATTGGACACCAGAGAGTGTTTACTTTGTTCTCCTTTCCGTA
This sequence comes from Trichonephila clavipes, assembly GCA_019973935.1. Taxonomy (NCBI): domain Eukaryota; kingdom Metazoa; phylum Arthropoda; class Arachnida; order Araneae; family Nephilidae; genus Trichonephila; species Trichonephila clavipes. Next base: position 90,684 of record BMAU01020511.1, read on the forward strand.
TTTTTGCAGAGAATGTGAAATTTTGTCGTGATTTTTAATCAATTTTCATAGTGATTACACAGAAAATGTTCTGAGGTTCTAGGTCAATTTGGAGATATTTTACAACTAAATACACACACAAAACACTTTGCTCGTGCATAGAAATTATGCCGGTGTCGTTTCAACATCAATGCAAGAGAATGGGAAATTTTGTCGTGATTTTTAATCAATTTCCATAGTGATTACATAGAAAAAGTGTCATTATAAATAGCTGTCGTTCAGAAAAAGATAGTTCACTAAATAAATACCATTAGTTAACACATTTATTTGACCTTTCACAGCGAATATGAGTCAGATTTTCTAAAATCATTGCTAACTTGTTGCAAGGGCTTTCTGAGAATGTATCAGATGGTGGTTAGTTTTCTTGCTCTAATTAAGATTCCGATGATTAGTCAGATGATGATTCATCAAATTTAGTAAAGGTGACTGCAAAGAATCTGAAGACAGTGCAGATGCAATTGATAATATTCCAGTAAATCTTCCATTGAATCTCGCTAGGGATGGCACAGAATGGATACCAAATAATAGTAATATTATTAGCAGATCTGTTACTTGAAATGTTTTGCGACAAAGCAATGGTCTAACAAGATTCACGAAACATAATGTCAATGTCAGTGTTTTTATGATATAAATGGTCATAATAGATGATAATCACATGTAGTTCTATTAAAAAGACTTAATACTATGTGTGTCCTACTGAACAGTAGTCCTTCAGTTATATTTAGTCTTTACAATTATGTAATATATTCTATATGGGGGTGTATCGAAAGTACATCGGTGGACGTTTAAAAATAACGGAAATCTTGGATGTTCTAGTGTTAAGAGGAAGTAGGGAACATCCCAAAGTTTCGAACTTGCATAGCAAAACATGATCGTAGAAGTCTTTTTCGTAAGAGCATCTAAGGAAACAAACAGTCATTACTCTACTCATTTGAGCTGTCATCGCCCACGGATGAGTACGATACTTGTTATAAACACCAAGCTGGCAGATATGCACCTGATTTACAATTGGCAGAAGGAAATGAATGAGAAGGAGACAAATCATACCATGATAGGTACCCACAAAGAAATGCGTCGGACCACCGGATGTTTTTGTTTGCGTCACAGTTTGTGTGAATATGTATCATTACCATGTAAAAGGCATAAAAAAGAAGGGATACGCATTCCAACAGCCCACGGCCTTTAGTTCCATACATGAGACAAAATAAGATGGCTATCGTTTGAATTAAATTAAATATCATGCTGAGAGTTTAAGTCACTCGTCGTCCATCCTCTTTATGCCCAACCTCGCTATGATCGATATCCACACAAATTGTGAGGTGCAAACTTGTAAGCAACCGTTTATTCGGTGCATCTCTCTGTCTGTACCTTTCTTGTTATAATCTTCCTTCTTTTCGTGGATTGTCTCTTGTCAATCCATAAATCAGGTGCATATCTGCCAGCTCAGTGTTTGTAAAGTGTTCCATACTCATCCGCGGGGGATGGCAACTCAAATAACGGCAACAATAAAGGCCTGTTTCATTAAATACTCTTATGAACGATGACACCTAACGTCAAAGGAAGATGTTTATGACCATGAGTTGCTAAGAAAAATCTGACGTACCCTACGTCATCTTAAAGTTTGTTTCAATGATATTGAAACACTTTGTATATTGCGTTATTTCTTGATAATATCCTGCTTTCTAAAAATTAAGCTCTATTGCAAAACTGATTTCTAACATAATTTTTCAGAAAGCTTACTTTATACCTAGATTAAGCCGTTGTTAGGATTGTCGGTCAACCGATGCCTAGTACTGACGAATAAACAGTCGAAGTTCACATACGATTTAATTTCACAGTTGATGACAAACAAACGTGGTCAGCTAGAACCCAGTGGGAAAGGCAGTGTGTCTTCAAACTTTTAATACTTCAGCAAGAATCAATTCAAAGGCCCTGAGCACACAAAAATTAATGGCTTTATTAATAAGGGATTGAAGAGAATTTTTTGGGTAAACAATGTGAAAATTATAAGGCAAAATGAAAAAATTGTGACTGTGTTGACAGTTTTTTCGGGTAAATTAACAAATTTCTAGGCTACTCTTTTCACATGCTTGATATGCAAAACGTGCTCATTCGAAGATAATTATATTTCTAGGTATGCGGAGTTATTGGTCTGAACTAAAATTTAGTCACAGAAATATTAGATTGGAATTTAGAAATTCGGAATTTATAAGAATTTTCCTGTTTTTTTTAAAAATTTAATTATAATAACGTAGTAATTTGAAGCTACATTAGGGCTAATGGTAATTGACCATATAACTCTTAACCCATGTAAAGGGATGTTGACATCTTTGTGCTGCCCCCCGTCTGTCTTAATTCTTTGGTGATATTCCAGAAGAAGACAAGATTACTGCACTTAAGTGAATGAAAAATGTTGCGCATACATACGTAAAAACTCGGAGCTTGTGAACATAAATAGATCTATAATTCATTATGGATGAGAAATAAAAAAACACTCCTTCAAAATAAGTCAATGCGTTTTTTGAAGAAAACAGTTGCTTAAGATTAATTTTTTTTTTAGGAAAACACATAACAATTTTTAATTTGTCGTTTAATTTTCCTATGGGATGTGTAATTTAAACAGAAAAATACTTCGTGTTACAAAACAAAATGAACAAAATTAACAGAAAGAAATTTACTATAGAGTTGTTAATTATTTTAGTTAGTTGTTAGTTCAGAGATGCTAATTATGTTATAACTATTTGCATTAAATTCACACAAAATTATAAATTTGAGAGGTAATAAGCGAATAAATAAAAATAGATGTTTAGATTAAAATTTTTATTTCAACATATTTTATTTTAAATTTTTCCTCCATCATACATATTAATATAATATAACTTTTTAACAATACTGTAAACTCACGTAAATTTAACTCACGTAAATAAAATTTACGTGAGCAAATGCTTAATATACCAGCGCAGAATTTTACTAAACAATTTATTCAGGACGTATAATGTATTAGAACTAATTTCAGTTTAAATTCAAATTGATTAAAAAATTAATTAATTAAAATAATTATTTAACAAATCCCTGGCCAATGAACATATTCTTAATCCAATACTGTTAAATGTATACTAGTATTTTGATCTTTTTTATTGACGTATAATATCATGCAATAAATTTTTATACCATGATTTTTAAGCTGTTAATATTTAAAAAGTTAAAAAAATACAGACAATTTATGATGGTGTTCATTCAATAGGTTTAATCACAATTATGGGCACGCCTTAAATTTATTTTTAATTAACACTAGTGGGATGCCTTCTCTTTCTGCCTGAAGTTAAACCAATCCCAATTGCTCAACTTATGCAACTGTCCAAACTTATTGATGGTATTCTAAAAAACAGTAACGTACATGTGTGTTTTGTAGTTTTAATTTTTTTCACAGTTCATTTCATGGTTTCCGATTTTCAGTAGCAAGTTAGAAAACTTAATTGCGTCTGTGATTCTGCTCTCATATATTTATATTTAGCTTAATTTGTACAAATTGCAGTTATACCTCACAGCTTTTTAAGCACGCATCCGATATTTGTTTTATCTCACTTTTTTTCAAAGCTTGTAAAACTTGTCGAAAATCTCTACTGAGTAGTGCAATTATAGCGGCAAATGGTACATTAGAATCATAAGTTTAACAGCAACGGATCTGCACACATGTGAAGAGTTAAAATTCACAAATTGAGAGTCATTTTCACTCTTCGGATAAACTCTGGTATTAACATTTCTGTCTATATAACCATCATTTGTTGAAACGATACTGGCTAATTCATTCAATGTCGGTTTATTATAAACTTTAGTGCTTATATAAACACAGAATATACTTTTGATATTGTTTATTTATTTTTTTACTTCATACAAAGTTTATTTTTTCTGCATTTGGCTTTTTATTCATAATTACTTGTAAAATTTGCAATACAACTTCATTTTTAAAGATAGTTGGAAACTTCTCTCTCTCTCTGTATACTGAAAATGTTAAATTGGTTGTTTTCGATGTACCTTTCCTCAAAACCTGTTATAAGTGCATGCTTGAAATTTTTCATTCAATTAAAGTACACATTTCGCATTATACTGAATTGAACCTTTAGCTAATTTTAAAATTTTAATAATTTATGAAGTATTTTATCAAACATTGTGAAATTTGAACCAATTTCACATAAAAAATTTGTAAAAAATAAACTTTTAAGTTTTTCACCAAATGCTGAGATCAGTATATATAAGCCATCATTATAAATATATTCTAAAAAATTTGCATATCTGTAAACAGTAGTTTCTCAGAAAAAGTACATCGAACATCAAAATTTACATTTTGAGATAAATTGATTTTAATGTATACAGTAAGACTTCTAAGCTGCTAGGAAATAAAAAAATAAAAGGCTCAATATACAATAAAATATGCATGTTTTGGTTTCTAACAAACGTACAAAATTAAGTAAAAATGAAGTACTTTGCTTACATTTTTTGCCTTTCATATGGGCGTGGCCAAGTTTCAACGATTACTTAAAAATATGTTTTAAGGGCTTCTAATTACCCTAGAGATTAAAGTAAGGTATTTTTAGAAAGGTTAAAACATATGCAATTGAAAAATGTAAAAATCTCAAATTGTCAAAATTAAAAGATTTTACCTTTCCAACACCTCTTAACTATTTTGAGCCTTCACGTTCTGTTGCATTGACTTTTTGATAAAAAATTGTAACATTCAATAAGCAACACTATTTTTACACAAGCTTTTATTTAACTTGCAATGTAAAATGTTCGGGTGGAATTTTGAAACTCAATTTTAAAGCTGGTGTCTTCCAACGATTAAGCTCCCTTGGTGTGGTGTGGTAGTTAGGAGAGGGGGGTGCCAGCTCAGGTGTCGTCCACGTCACTTGACCATGGTTCAAAATTACGTAGTCCGTCACCAAAAGCCCTCGTGTAGCTGAACAGTGCGACGTTAATATTCAATCAATCAACCAACGATTAAGCAGAAATTTGTATACGCGTTTAGTTTCGATGACAATGCATGTTTTGACCAATAATAAACCAATATCGAAAATAGTTAAAAAATATGTTAATAAAGGTAATTTGTTCGGGTGGAATTTTCCAACTCAATTTTGAAGCTGATGACTTCAACTGTTTGAGATGAAATTTGGTTTACGCAATTAGTATGGATGACAATGCATGTTTGGACCAATTATATTAAGATATTGCAGTTAGTTAAAAAGTTATTAGATCAGGTAATTTGTTCCGGTGGAATTTTGCAAATAAATTTTGAAGCTGATGTATTTAACCGATGTTGCTGAATTTTTGTATACACGTTTAGTTTCGGTGACAAAGCATGTTTTGATCAATTATATACCGATATCGCAATTAGTTAAAAATATTAATCAAGGTAATTTGTTCGAATGTAATCTTGCAACTCAATTTTAAAGCTGATCTCTTCAAACGATTGAGATGAAACTCTGTATACACGTTTAGTGTCGATGACAATGTATGTTATTAACAATTATATACTGATATTCGAATTAGTTAAAAAGATATTAATTAAAGTAATTTGTTAGGGTGGAATCTTGCAACTCAATTTTGAAGCTGATGACTTCCACCGATTGAGGTTAAATTTGGTATACACGTTTTTTTTCGAGGACAATGCATGTGTGAACCATTTATATTCCGATATTGCAATTAGTTAAAAGGTTTTTTAGATCAAGTTATTTGTTCGGGTGAAATCTTGCAAATAAATTTTGAAGCTTATGTCTTCAACCGATTGAGCGGAATTTTTGTATACACGCTTAGTTTGAAAGACAGTACATGTTTTGCTGATCTATATTCTGATATCAATCAAGTTACTGCAACGATCTTGTTCAGGTGTTAAGGCGGACATGTTTACTGTACAACAGGTGGCGACCGGGACCGTTGCTCAGATGGTAGAACGCTCGCTTAGCATACGAAAGGTACGGGGATCGATACCTGGCGCCTCCACTTGTTATTTTTTCCTGTAAAATATATTTGAAATTCATTTGATTTGTACAATGAGAGAGAGAGATATTTTACAATACTTCTCGTTGTATGCTATATCACACAAGCTTTTATTTAACTTGCAAAGTAAAATGTTCAGGTGGAATCTTGCAACTCAATTCTGAAGCTGGTGTCTTCCAACGATTGAGCTAAAATTTTGTATACGACTTTAGTTTCAATGACAATGCATGTTTGGACCATTTATTTCCCGATATCACAAATAGTTAAAAAGTTATTAGATCACAAATATTTTGTTCGGGTGGAATCTTGCAAATAAATTTTGAAGCTGATGTCTTCAACCGATTGTGCTGAATTTTTGTATACACGTTTAGTTTAGATGACAATGCATGTTTTGATCAATTATATATCGATATCGCAATTAGTTAAAAATTCTAATTAAGGTAATTTGTTCGGGTGGAATCTTGCAACTCAATTTTGTAGCTGATGTCTTCAACTGATTCAGCTGAAATTTGGTTTACATGTTTAGTTTGGAGTACAATGCATTTTTGGTCCATTTATAACCCGGTATCGCAAATAGTTAAAAAGTTATTAGATCAAGTAATTTGTTCAGGTGGAATCTTGCAAATAAAATTTGAAGCTGAGGTCTTCAACTGATTGAGCGGTTTTTGGTTTTAATATAGTATTATAGTGTAAAAGGTAAAAAGAAAAAAAAAGGAGCTTTAATATTTTTTTCATTAATTTTGATTTGTCCAATGTTGTTTTGTTCTTTCAGCGATTATCTCCCCCCATTATTCTCTCTTTGTGGCCCAAATGAAATATCTATAACTTAAACGTGTTCTGGCGGAAAGAAAGACAGCTAGCCTGTTCAAAATTAACCGGCAGATGACCTTGCAACAATGATGCGTTGAATGAGATGAACACACTCAAAAGTAAAAGAAAATTAAATAAAAAAACTTTTTTAAAAATAGTTTTTATTTAAATGCTCTATAAAGAATAAAATAAACTTTTCTCTTAAAACTTTTAATGCTATCAACTTTTACGTCATTACACAATTTATAATATAAAAGCCTGTCGCGAGACTTACCCGTGTAGATAAACAAGCAGATTAAAGAACTTGATCCGATTAATTTTAATTTTTAAAATTTTCGAACTACGTAAATACGAGTACTTACATCTCGCGACAAGTATTTATATTATAAATTGTGTAATGACGCTATAAGTTGAGTGCAATAAACATTTTAAAAGAAAATTTTATTTTATTCTTTTTAGAGCATTCAAATAAAAGGTTGATTTTTAAAAAGTTTTTTTATTTAAATTTAATTAGATTATAATGGCATTTCAAGGGAAACTTGGTGAAAATTTTGGCAATACAGCAAAGTGGATCACATTAATAAATTTATCGCAGCAACACGAAAAACTTTTTTGTAGAGATATATTACATGAATAATCATTTTATTACTTTACTTTTTAATACTTCTTTTTTTTGTAAATTAATAGATAAAGTTGTTTGAAAGAAAGACATAGTTAAAATTTTTTCAGTAATAATTAACTATACAAAATGCTCATTTGTTACAGTAACACAGACGGGTTTTTCTTTTTCTTACTTACCGACTAGGGAATGAATTTTTGTACGAATAAGGATATTACTATGAATTATTTCTAATTTGTATCATCGTTTTACCATTGCAATTTCTAATACATGTGTAACAGATTTATATACGTATTTATTATACTTGAGTAAAAGGAAACAGCAAAGAAACCAGTTAAGGTATCCAACTGCTTGCGACAACTTTTTTTTGAAAAAAAGGAAATATGGAGATCTTTTTGTGATTTTTATATTTATATAGTATATTTTAAGTAAAAAATCCTAAAATTGGTAAAAGAAAAAAATTATTATTATTAAAATGGGAAAAAACTAGTAAAAATGTACGAAAAATTACATTAACGGGGCCCGCTCTCTACAAAGATTTTATGAACAAATTCTCAATTTTTCAATTTTGATGTGTTACTTTGTTATTCCTGTTTGAAGTGATCTTCACGATAAGAAATATTTTAATTTTTACAAAAACTAGAGCACTTTATCTAAGTCATTATACGAAATTGCTTAAAAAAACATTGACTATATTCACATAAAGAGCTGCAAATTTTGAAATAAAACAGTTATTGATAAATCTGAAGATCAAACCACTTCTACTGTTATGCAGAACATAAGCAAAAAATTTCAGCTAATTATTTTCAAAACTTTTTGAGCAATCGCGGTCCCCGTTTGAGTTTTTCGAAAAAAACACGTTTCACGTAAAACGCATTTCAAAGTTTGACATCTTGTGTAAAGTTATGGCATTTGTGCTTTTAATAAAACGCTTGTAGTTTTTGTTCTAGTGGAGGGAAAATAAAGTACTTGGTATTTTTATTAAGTTAATAAAATGATATATAAAAATAAAACAAAAAGTTTTGCCGATTTTTGAAAAAAATCATGGTTTTAGGGTAGTCGGATACCTTAAATTCTTATAATAATTATAAAATAGCTAAATATGAATTATAAAAATGTATATTATCTATTTTTACATTAATCAGAAATATGTATGATTATTTCGAATACAAAGTAAGTATAATTTTTAAATATCATTTTCATGTGAGTGCTGGTTTTCATTAGATTCGATTTTTTTCACTCGGCGCTATAAAGGAAGGACGGGCTAACTTTTCCATGGTGCGAGCTAAATCTAAATTTTTCTCAAGATGCTGCGGTCCACCCAGAGGCATATATGCTCTGAAGTAAGAAAAATGTCTATAGAATTCATTATAACTTAATAAAAACTACGCATTTTATACATAGCTATATATATAACTACAATAAAACAATCTTACATTTTTAAGACCAAGTTTATAGAGAATCTCAAGATAAAAACGTAATAATAACAGCCACAAATATAATAATATCAACTTAGGCTCTTGTTATGAACTTAGTGGAACTATATTATAAAAATGAAACACATTTCCATACAAAGTTATTACTCAAAGTTATGTCAGTAAAGGGTGTTTTTTTTTAGAGGTATAGAACTTTAAAGTGCAATAAAACAACGATGTATTATTCGATTAACATGAATTTTTTTTATTCGAAAGATAATCTTGTGACATTACATTTTAAATATGATTTCTGACATACAACTGCCGCGGCTGGCTCGGATGTAGTCCAATCTGGACGTCCAATTATCGATGACTTTTTCCAACATTTGTGGCCGTATATCGGCAATAACACGTCGAATGTTGTCTTTCAAATGGTCAAGCGTTTGTGGCTTATCCGCATAGACCAATGACTTTACATAGCCCCACAGAAAATAGTCTAGCGGTGTTAAATCACAAGATCTTGGAGGCCAATTCACAGGTCCAAAACGTGAAATTAGGCGGTCGCCAAACGTGTCTTTCAATAAATCGATTGTGGCACGAGCTGTGTGACATGTTGCGCCGTCTTGTTGGAACCACAGCTCCTGGACATCATGATTGTTCATTTCAGGAATGAAAAGTTAGTAATCATGGCTCTATACCGATCACCATTGACTGTAACGTTGTGGCCTTCATCGTTTTTGAAGAAGGATTCCACCAGCCTATAAAGCGCACCAAATAGTCAGTTTTTCTGGATGTAACGGTGTTTCGACATACACTTGTGGATTAGCTTCACTCCAAATGCGGCAGTTTTGTTTGTTGACGTAGCCATTCAACCAGAAGTGCGCTTCATCGCTAAACAAAATTCGCTTATGAAAATCGACCATTATTTTCGAAATAAAATTGCACAAGTTGAAAGCGTTGTTCAGTCGTGAGTCTATTCATGATGAATTGCCAAACCAAACTCAGAATAAATCACTTAACAGCTGTTAAATTGGTCGCCATCTTGGAAAGTAATGCCAACTTAAACTTCTATACCTGAAAAAAAAACATTCTATAGAAGGCTCAGTCCGTATACTGTGAGCCAATTTCGAATATTTTGCTTTTAATTACTAACTGCTAATCTTCAAGTGGTCATCCCAAAATGTCTCTGGCTCATCGGTCGGCCATGATGATTGACTTTATTCCCACCTCTGTTGTAAAGCCTTACGCCGTCCATTAGGGATATACATCGTACTTTTGTGCCCTGATGAAGTTACCATGACAAGGATGACTTCTGATTTCGCACTTTATCTTATACATATAAATGAAAAAAAATACAATTATCTTCAGAGATGCATTTAGAAAAAGATAATTCAAGCTGAAGTGTATCTATAAGCGTATCAAATGTTTTTATTCTTCTCAAATATGGATTCAATTAAATACTTGAATAAATCGATAAAATCACCTACTTCATCCATTGAGGAATCACTTATTCCAGAGCTTCGAAGTATATTTTGAAGGTCATCTTGTCTGAAATATGATTATTCAGATGAGAATCACACACACACAAAAGTGAACGTTAAATTCCAATTTCCTAAAATCAATCGAAATTCGCAGGGCTTCTGACTTGCCGTTTTACTGATTCTTCTATTTAACTCAGTGCTTCTCAAACTTTCAATACTGGCGCCCCCCTTTTCAATCACAATTTTTATCGCGCCCCCCCTTATACATAATAATTTACTGAATGCAATAATAATGCACTTTTACGATAAAGCAACAATATTTATTATAAACCGTACAAATTCATGACATAAGTATTAAATTTTGTATATGTTACTTTTAAGCAAAAAAAAGTTAAGTAATAGTATAATTACTAAGTTATTTTTCCTTTCTCTGATTTTTAAATTGGAACATATTACAAAATGCGGTGGTTGCTTAGAAGACAAAATATAGATATCAGCTAAATATAGAAAATGAACTCAGAGGCTCAATTTCTTATCTTAAAACTCCTTTCAAAAACTTTGCTCTGTAAGAAAAGCCCATGGAAGTAGCTAATATTTATTAAACTTGTTCTTAATTTAGTATTAATTAATTAGTCCTAAAATACTCTGTGCGCCACTCATACATTAAAAGCAGTGTTTCTCAAACTTTCAATACTGGCGACCAATTAACAATCATAATTTTTGTCTCGCCCCCTGTACAACAATAATGTATTTACTGCAATAAAAATGCACTTTGAGAGAGAAAAGCTAAAGTTACAATACGATCTTAATTATAAACCGTACAAATTAATACGATAAGTATATTAAATTTTGTGTATATTTTAAGTAATATATATATATATATATATATATATATATTAAGAAAATTACTTAAAATATATATATTACTTAGAGAATTATGTTATTTTTCTTTCTCTAATTTTTAAATTGGAACAGATCGCAAAATGATGTATTTAATTAAAGATTTATTTCCTTCAGCATTCATTTCTCAAAGCACAAATGTCATTAGAAAAATAGTCTAGTCAATGTCGCTCTCTATCATATCCATCACATCTGGCATTATAGGGTACGTTTGCGTGAGTCTGGGTAACCTATCGGACGTCTGCGCAAAACATGTAAAAATGCTTTTCCTCGTACAATTCAGTCAGTTTTGGTCGACTCGATACTCCTATAGCTACCGAATCTAGCTTGAATGTACATTTTTTAATTTCCACGTTAATTGTAATTCACGGTAATTAAGTATTTACGGCAGTAAATTAAAACAATATCATACATACATTTTTAAGTCGTAAGCAAACATTCGACCATAATAAAGAATCAACAAGTACACAGACGAACGAGCATGGTTCCGAAAATTAAATCAAGGCGATCTTCTCAAAAATACTTAAATTTTGGATTTACCACTACTGAAGTAAATGATGTGGAAAAAAAGCCCCAGCTCGATATGTGTTAAAACTTACAAATCTGTAGAACAACATGTGAAAGTGGTTTTTAAAACATGTAAAATCATTTAGCTATGTTGGCAAAGAATTTTAAAAAGTATTTTCTGGATGAGACAGCTTGGTAGCAAGTTACGAGTGGATTAGGGATCTATTTCAAGATACTCCAGAAGGGCTCTCAACTTCCGAAGAAGAAATCTTCATAGATTTCACATGCAGTGAAAAATTAAAAGGCAATTTTGTAATAAATCGCTCTTTGAATTTGGGGTAGAGGTGGATGAGGAATTATCTGTACTGAAAACAAAAGCACTTCGTATACTATTACCATTTTCAACATCCTACCTTTTGCAAACCGTATTTTCTGCAGTGGATGCCTTGAAGACAAAATATAGATCTCAGCTAAATATAGAAAAATAACTCTTTAAGTGTCAATTTCTGATATTAAAACCTTCCTTTGAAAAACTTTCCTCAACAAGAAAAGCCCGTGAAAGTCCCTAATAATTATTAAACTTGTTCTTAATTTAGTAATAAGATTGATTGATTGAATATTAACGTCGCACTGTTCAGCTGCACGAGGGCTTTTGACGACGGACCACGTAATTTTGAACCATGGTCAAGTGACGTGGATGACACCTGAGCTGTCACCCCCTCTCCTACCTACCACACCACACCAAAGGGAGGACGTTTCAGCTCTCTACAGATTTAACGTGCAACGCTGTCCTACACGGTGGGTCTTTAGTATTACTGGGCTCGAACTCGTGACAAGGCAAGCCACGATCCGATACATATACCACTCGGCTACGGCGGCCAAATTCAGTAATAAGAAATTATTTATAAAATACCTTCTTCAGTACTGATACATCAAACGTATACTGGCTGAAACACCGACTCTTCGCACGAGTTCATTTTTTTAAAAAAATAAAACATTATTCTTGATATAATAGCTGAACTGTAAGGAGAGTAAAACTGTGTGCACGACATTGTATACAAAAATGTAAAATGATTTTTTGTTAGATAAATGCTATAATTGTAAATAACTGTTTAAAAGAACTGTAATTTTAAACCTCACACAATTAGCATTTAGAATTAATGTTAAATTATGAAAAAGAATATGAAATTCCGATGAAGAATAATTGTGTTACTTTTTAACATTTAAAGCGAGAAGACTTCAAAAAGTTTAACCCGGGAGCAGGCGCGTACTCGATACTAACATTAATGGTAGTGCGGGGGGACTCAGTCACCCCAATCATTTGTTTAGAATTATTTTTACTGTACACGATACAAATCGGAATTCTAGTGAATATTTTAATTTATAGAAAGTATACTTACCTTCTTTCAAGGACTATTCAATTCTTTGATGATTTGAGAAAAAACCCAATAAAACTGAACTAAAATGATTCAAAGTACAAGACCATAATAAAGGACGCAAATCAGACACTTTTCAATTATCCTACAGAAATGTTAAACCAATCAATTCTTTTCCAAATATCAAAACTCAATTATTTACAATTTCCTTAAGCGAAAAGCAAACACATGAAAGATGGGAGGGAACTAATATTGATAATAACCATACCATAAGATTGAAAGTCAAATTAACATTCAGATTTTTTATCCAGAAACTGAAATATTTTGACATCTACTAATTTTTAAGAAACATCTGTCTTTTAGGGGATCATAGCCTTTGTTGCTCCATATCCCACAAAACCTGAACTGAACTGAACGTACTATGCAGCCTGGCTGAAAAGTGAATCATGACTTCCTTTTCTTTTTCTACAACTAATGTACAGTATTTCAATAATAATTGCAGCGGTGAATTGTTTATCTTCTTAGAATTTTCTCAGGGTCTGGGTTTCGTTTTTCTTTTAACGAGTAATATTTTATGTTAAAACGTAATAAAAAATCTCTCATTGAGGAAAAACAGCAAATAAAACAAAATGTTTGTTTTCTTTAATTTGGTTTTGGGATCAAAGATAGCTATTTGATGACGGAAAAAAGCTAGATAATAAATATAAATTATGCCAGTGTGTTGTTGTGTGTATTTTTTTTTTATTATGGAAGAAAGCATTTTGTTTTACTTCTCTTTCCGGTTATTTTTTTAAAAAAATCTTTAAATTTTCGATACGCTTGCGCCCCCTTTGTAGGGTCATCGCGCCCCCCCAGGGGGGCGCGCCCCACACTTTGAGAAACACTGATTTAACTGCATGCCCTTGAAACGTGTAAACTGAGTTGAGATCTCACCTGATGTAACGTTTTAAATATTCTATGAAACCCCATCGCAATAGGATACACCCTCTGTTAAGGCCTGTATCATCCCTGCATTGAATAGTATTTTAACACATCTGGTTGCAAATCAATTCCTCTACAGCATGCAGTCTATTGACCGTTTATTACCTAATATACACTGGTGTACAAAAATTAAGGACGAAGTCGAAAAATTAGCATATCAGCTGAACGAAGAGGCAGAGCGGACAGAAAGACCAATCAGGAGATTAAGTAAGGTGATGTACGGTAGAACATGCGAAGATATGCAGGTAGACGTAATGGGGGAGTGTCTGAGTAGTATAAAGCATGTTATCGGTGTAAGATCAGTATTTCTGGCAAAGAGATTGCACGCCGTATGGCAGTTAAAATCACACCGAGTTGCTGCCTCAGCGAGAAATGGTGAATGATCAATCTGTTAGACGACATCTGGATGCTTTTACCCGAGGTCGAATCATTGGGAAGTTGGAGGAAGGCCGCAGTGTGACAAGTGTGGCTGCAGAGTTCGGAATTGCTCACAGCATCATTTCACGACTTTGGAGAGAATTTCAAACTACAGGAACAGCTATCCGGGGGTTCAGTAGTGGTCGTCCACTAGGAACCACACCCGCAGATGACCGGTACATTGTCTCACAGGCCAGAAGAAACAGGCGGCAGACAGCGGGATAAATCGCTAGACACACGACACAGGCGACTGGACGACCAATATCGCGTTTTATCGTGGCCAGAAGACTGCACGGTGGTGGTCTGTTTGCACGACGCCCTGTATGGTGTGTACCTTTAACACCTGTCCATCGGAGAAGGCGTTCTCTGTGGTGCCGGGAACACCGGAATTGGAGAGACAATAAATGAGGACGAGTACTCTTTACAGATGAGAGCAGATTCAGTCTGAGTAGCGATTCTCATCGCATACTCATCTGGAGAGAGCGGGGAAGCCGCAATCATCCCTCGAACATCATTGAAAGGGACAGGAATGGATGTCGCGGTGTTCTCGTTTGGGGAGGTATCATGCTTGGTAGTCGTACAGACCTTCACATCTTCGACGCAGGTTCAGTCAACGGGACCCGTTACTGTAACGAGATTCTTCTTCGATATGTGCGTCTTTTTAGAGGCGTTATGGATCTGCAGTTCATTTTCATGGACGGCAATGCACCATGTTATCGCACAGTAGCTGCCGAACAGCTCTTAGAGAGTGAGGATATTGAACGTATCGATTGGCCGGCACGATCTCCGGATCTAAATCCCACCGAGCATGTATGGGAGGATTTTCTAGGCAGAAGTTTGGCAGTTCTTACCTTACCACCAGTAACGATTCGGGAGCTTTGATTGGCGCTGCAAGACGAATGGGCAGCAATGCCTCAACAACTCATTGACACCCTCATTCTCAGCATGGGCAGACGCTGTGTAACCCGCCTAGCAGTCAGGGGAGATCATATCCCCTACTAAAGACCGCATGTTTCTTGCTGGACACCCATCACAGGGATGTTTCGGCCTTCAGTCGCATTGCGCTACATGCTACTGTTTCAATCAAGCTTCTTTTTATCCCTCTGATTTCTCTTTTAGTAAGTGTTGCTTACATTACACATGTCCTTACGTATTGGGGATCTTACGGTATTAAATGTGTTGATTTGGAAAGCTTTTGTACAAAGTTATATTGAAAAAACCGTCTCGTCCTTAATTTTTTTGCACACACCAGTGTATATCACTCAGTGTTATAGAAGTGTGTTAACTTAGAGTGATTGTTTTAAAACACTGCCTTAGCGTAATATATCCATTTCAGAACAATTAAAAGTAATACGGGTTACAAGGAACACAAAATTGTAACCAACAGTTGCTGCACAGACGGATCACATTTGCATAATTGATACACCAAAACTAAACAAATCAGTTATAGTAAAGTAGGTAGATATAATCGATTTGCAGAGCTTCAAGGCTTTACTAATAATCACATACCGATACAGACAAGGAAAAATGCCTATCCCAGTTTATTCGAACAGTATTATAGTAAGTGTGTTATATATAAGAGTATTTAATGCTAAACGTATTCTCAAAGGAAAACAATTGTTAGAAATAAAAAAACACAACTATAATCCTTCTAAAAACTTAGGTAGTAAAACATTGTACTTTTAATCGAAATTCAATTAACACATCTACAGAAATTTAAATAAAATTACTTGAAACGTTTTTTTTTTTTTTTAATTTTGAAAAATTAAAAAAAATATTTAATTCTATTCTAACCAATACGTCAATCTGTCTGACTAGATTCTAATCATCTATATTAATCGAAGGATTTATTTAATTTAGTATGCATAGAGACCAGTGGCACACACAGGAATTTTTCAAGGGGGGTCCGGGGACGAAAGTTCAACATTCTTGTATCATGATCCTTTTGATTTTGTCGATTTTCGGTAACAAAACACAGTAAAAAACTAGTTTTTGAATAAATAATTAGCATTAATTTATAAAGTTAATCATTAATAGCAAGTAATTAATTAAATTTTACGTACTATATTGTTAGAATTATAATCAATCGGAAAAAAAATCAAGGGCTGGGGGACCCCCAGCAAACCCCCTTGTGTGCGCCACTGATACAGACGCATAAGAGTTAAATAATAATTAATTACGTTTAATTTTTTTTCCAATATTAAGTAAAATAATAAAATTGATTGCATTAATTTGCCGTACAATTACTCAAAATTGTATTACCTACTTCATGTGCCTCGTATATAAAATTCAAATATTGTTTCTATTTTTATTAAATTTGACTATGTTATAAAGTTTAGAAAAAATGTTTTTTCATATTTATAGAAATGTAGATACAGAAATAGGAATCACGTGCAAAATGTAAAATTTTTATAAACATTGGAAGGAAAGAACTCTAATAAATAAAATTCAACTAGTTAATAAAATCATTCAATTTGCTTATTATTCTAGATATGATTTTATAATTCATTACATTATTTGAATTTGAAAAACGTTTTACACAGTTCTTTTTTAGAACTTTCTCCATATGTTTATATTGAATAAACTTTTGGAGCGGTCGCGCGATGTGCAGAGTCACCCCAGGCTCACGAAATCGTTAAGACTGTTTTCGTCTAATGTTGAAAATAGGACCCAGATTCGGAATATTTCTTTTTTCAAATATAAAAGTAGTCAAACATTAATATTATATTTTGGCTTTATTATCCTGTAGATCAGGTCTGTCAAACACGCGACCTGCCAGTACATAATATGCGGCCCGCGGAGACATTTTACAAAATTTTAAATATTAATCCTTTAAGTTTTTTTTTTATTTAAAATTTATTTCTGTTGAACTTATAAAAATTTATACAACATATTAATATGTTATATATTCTTGTTTTTGAAAAATATATTTAATTATAGAAATAGCCTTTAAATGAAAGTTATTCTTAATATTTTATTGAGTTTTTTTTCATTGAATTTTACTGCAATTAATTCTTATTAAATTTTCAAAAACATTTATGCAAATTATTTGCTTTAGATCACCCTACGATTTATCGTGTGTGCGACTTTTATTTCCCTTTGAAGTGCCCAATCAGTGAGAGGCAAATAGTGTGATGCCAGAGAACGTTAAAGATTTATTTTTTTAAAATTTAAAACACCCGAGATTACGAATATGTAGTGCAGTGTTTACTCAATCTTTTGTGAATGAAAGCGGATTTTGGTTTTTATTCATATTAAACAAAAAGATTATTTATTAAAACTATAATTCAATTTTGACAATGAGTACAGGAAAGATCAATTAAAGAGGAACATCGTAATTTTGAAGAAAAATGGATACTGCAATATTTGTATGCCCTAAACAATAATAAAATATAGTGCATGGTATGTAAAAACTTTAATTCAGCTGCAAATGAGTATAATTTTAAAAGGCACTACGTCACAAATCAGGAAACAAACTGTACCAATATGCTGCGAAACTTTGTGAAAACGCATTGCTCGAAATGAAATTAACTCTTCAAAAATGAAAAAAAAAAATGTATTCACTAAATTTGTTGAGAGAGTGAGTGAGTGAGGGAATGTTAACGTCGAACTGCTCAGCTACTCGAGGGCGTTTGGCCACGAGCCTTGTAATTTTGAAACATGGTCAAGTGATGAGGACGACATCTTAGCTGGCACCAACCCTCCCCTCTTCTAACTTCCACACCACACCAACGGAAGAACGTTTGAGTCTCGACAGATTTAATGTGCATCGGCCCCCTCTGCATTGCAGGTCTTCAGCGGTACAAGGCTCAAACTCATAACTTGAACTTGATCACTAGGCTAACGTGGCCATCAAAATTTGTTGAAGACAATACTACTGCAGTGAAAACTATATGTTATCACTTTTAATCGCAAGCACAGATCGGATCCATTTAAGAAGAATTTATCAGTGAGTACTTAATTAAAGTGGAGGTATTACCTTACTTACTCGAATATAAGCCACTTTTTTTTTCAAATATTAATACCACTGAAAATCGAGTGCGGCTTAGAATCGAAGGGAAAATAACTTGTTGGATGGGGTCTTAAAAATAATTACTGGTCCCCGTATATATTTAAAAGTTTGTTATACTGATAAAATAACAAATAATTTACTTCTTATTAGTTCTCATTTTAAATTGATATCGATTTAAATTTCGAAAATTTGATATCGATAAACCAATTCACATTATTTTTAATTTTTCACAATAATTGTGAATTTGGTGTGTGGCATAGAATCGATGGTTGCTTAGCTTCGAATAAGTACGGTATTATGTTCAGCACTAGTAAAGAAAAAATATAGTGTAATTTGAAGTTGAAATTCTGTAACCGGCAGAGGTGATGACATAGTCGAGAATTATAGTCGAGTCGAGTCTTGTATTATGTACATGTTTTTCAAGCACTTTTAGAAATTTTGATGAATTGTAAGTTATCATTCAACAGTCGGTTTGTCTTGCAAATGACAGAACTCTTGCCATGACCACTATTACTAAAATAGTTGCAAGAATAAAAGAAAAAAAGCAGACAGCATAATAACAGTAATTTTAAACATTTTCCTTGTATTATTCAGTAGCAAGTACTGTTCATGGGCATGTACTTGCATATACTCGGCATGTCTTAAAATAGTCAGTTAAATTGTACACTATATTCGAACATGTAGAATTTTACATCGCCAGTTTGCTTTATTTCTGGAAGATATAGAATACGAATGGATGGGTCAACCATATTACACGAAAGTTCGATAAATTTTGACTTGTAAAGAGTTAAAACGATTTTTTAAATTGTTGGATAAAATCATTGTTTTCTTGGAAACAAAATAAAAAAAAAATGAAATGGTTGAACACATTAAGTAAAGCTTCTGGCTTTCTCGGATGAGGTTACAAGCCAACTTAAGCTCCAAGGTAAAAAAACCATTTCGTAACAATGCTAATTGATAATATTAACGCTTTCAAATAAAAATTATTACTCACAAATTATCACAAGCATAAAACAAAATCTTGCCTCACTTTGAAAAACTTCAAAAAAATCTATTGATTGAATCACTTAAATTAAAATCTACAGAATATTTACACCAAATTAAATTGTTAGAATTGTAATTTGTTCGAAAGTTTTATGATTTTAAAAATTTTAAATTACTGTGTCACCTCTATCTATCGATATTATAAATGTTGAAGAAAAGTTACAAATGTAATTAATTGAAATCTATTGTGATTCCTTGTAAATGTAAAAATGTTTCGAAGTGGAAACTCTAGATGTTTTTACATATTCATCTGTGTATTGGCTTCTAAAAATGTTATCATTTGTTACGCGTATAACGGCTATGTTCGGAAGCACTTATTTATGGAAGTAGCCATTTTCTTTAATGGAAACTAATAAAAATTGAGAAAGGTCGAAATTAAATAATCAACATTTATCATGTTTTTTTTAACTTTACATCAGCTCAATATGTTCAACCAAATATTGATGACTTGCTTTAAGGAACAAAAATGTGTGATGTCAAATATTTTCCAAAATTAACATTAAATTGTATTTCGTATAATAACTTTTATTTTTCTTTTACAAAACAATACAAAGCATGTATAGTTTAAAAAAAACTGAAATATTAAATAATTATGTATGTATAATACATTGAATTTCATAAGTCTAGAAATAAACATTCTAAAAAATCATGCTTTATTAACTTTTTGAACATTGAAAACATGCGGCCCTCAACTTAATGTAAAATAATTCATGTAGCCCGTGATATGAAATGAGTTTGACATGCCTGCTGTAGAAAATCACTTATTTCATCATACTACTCATTTTTATCCGAGTTGGCACATTTTTTTCTTTTATAAAATGTGTTTCCCATTTTTTTTCCTTTACCATAATTCTAAACTAACTTTCCTTTTACACGCTTATGGAAAAAAACTAATTATTTATGAAATATTTCAAATTTTTTTAAAAAAAAACTACATTATAAACAAATGCATGAGAGTTACATGGTCAAAAATTTGTATAAAAATTGAGGCATATTTTCTGTCCAAAAATGTGCTCCACGTAAAGTTTGTGCTTCTGTGTAAATGGCGAAAACAGCCTTAATTCTGGGTATAATTTTTTATTTCTTACCAATGACCTTGAAAGAGTATCCTCCATTATGACAGTTTTCATGGGACATAAAATGAATTTAACTCTATCTCCCTCTTTTGGGGGGAGTGATAAATTTTTTTTTACTATTTTAGGGCACTTGTTTTGACCGAATCCCCGGCGCGACAACATTTGTTCAAAAATATTTTCTATGAACATGCTGCACTTTCCCCTATGAATAACTTAGTGATTTTGATTGTTGTGTTGTACGACTTATTATGGTTTGTAAATGTAAATGAGCAGAATATAAAATAAGTAATATAAAAAAAATTAAGTCATTCCTCCTTAGATCAACAAAGAAAAATTTTATTTTAGCTACTTTTTATTAAATAGTTACAATTAATATAAATGTGTATACACATATGACAGAATCACAAGATGAAGTGGTAATTAATTTTCATTAATTATATTTCAGTTCAACTGAATACTTTAAGACGTGAGAAAAAAACATTTTCAAGTTTTGACACAAGTAGCCAGAAATGATGCCAACGTCACTGTCTTTGAAATTATTTAATTAATTAGTTTTAGACAATTAATATTTATTAATTATAATTAAATTATTGTGTTGCAATTCAATATAATCATGTATATAAAATTTCAACTCAATTGAGCTCTTTAAAATGTATTTTATTAACGATTGAAAATTCCATGAGGATAGATAAACATATAGAGAGTGGGAGCTAATAGTGGGCATTGAAAAAAAATGCCTTTAATATCTGACAATACTTTAGGTAAAATTAAAGCGAATTTACGTCTGTCAGCTCAAAATGTCTTGGCATTTATTTCTACTGAATATATTCAAACGTTTTCACAAATGCTTAATAAATTCTCTCTATTCAAGGAAAAGTAACTAAAATATTTACTTACTAGAAATTTAAATTTCAGGAATTGTTACGATAAGTAAAAGAATTATTTCTCAAGAGATCAAGAAAAAGGAAATATTAAGTGAAATCTGAGGATTATTTCTCTATCTCTATAAATATAAGTTAATAACTATTAATATCCTTAGGGAATCCAGATTTAAAGTTGAAACACGTCAAATGCTTTTATAATAGGATTGCTATTCCTATGAGTAATTAACATACGAATAATCTCGAAAATCCATTGTATTTCTCTGAAAATGATGAAAGCATTTGATTTAAAGAATGTGACACTAGTTTATCTTAAACCATACAATTTCGAAACAATGGAATGTAATTGAAATGATATTCATAAACCTTTGTTCAAAAACAGCATTTCAAGATGTCGATATTAACTACATTTTGATATTTTTTTTTTATTTTGTTTTAGCGTGTAAATAAATTTCTTTCAATGTCAACATGTTTCCTTTGCGTAAGAGTATTTAATGGATTTTTAACCAAATGTTTATCTCTGTTTTATGTTTTATTCCTGTAACTTAGTGTATTTAGTATATATGTTTTATTTTTATAAAATTAAAATATGCTCACTGTTTCAATGTTGTTTCATATTTACATTGTTTTAGTTTAAAAAACACATAACCAAAATAATGTAAATTGATATAAATACAAACGCATTGATTCAAGTGTTATTACCATATAATTCTGTTAAGAATTGTCGATACCCCTTAGGGTGTTAATAAATATACAGATTGCAATTGATTTTATAAAAATTTAAAAGCTATTTCATTATTTTTACCTTGAAAAGTTGCATCAAAAACTTAAAAATCCTGCTTAATTATCGATTAATAGGAACGAAAAAACACACACATATATATATATAGAGAGAGAGAAAGAGAGAGAGAAACACACACACAATAGTGTAACATCATAGTATATTCTTCCTACCTCCGAGGCCCGACAGCCCAGGGTGGGCCTTGGCTTTCTCCAGAAACCTTTTTCCGGGAAAGCCTTCCGTCTGCTAGTGTTCTCCAAATCCTTGTTCTCAAAGTTAGGAGATCTTTTTCTAGTCTCGTAGTATATGAATCAATATATTTTGCAGTATACAATCTAAGCTCAATAATATGGCATTGAAAAGCTGGGTAAAGACAATTGGCGACAAATCTTGCAATTCTGAATTACATTTCTGAGTCCAATTCATGAGGACGCAAACTGACATGAAATACACTCACACACATATATCTCAAAATTTTTGCACTTTTCCAAAAAGCAAGTACTTTGAACATCAAAAGATTTAAATGAACCAGAGAGAATGGAGACACTGAATCACGACTATAATTCAACAGAAAAAAACCTGGCTATGAGCTTACGATTAAGACTACTTGGCTACTACCGCTATTTTTTTTTCCTAAGTAAACAACTGGAAAATACAAAATGTGTCAAATTAGTAAACATAGAAAGAACTACATATTTATTTGTATTCAAGCAGTTGGTATTTAAAGGTGTTTTCGTTTATTCCTAGCGTCTACTCTGATATGTGATAAAATCGGTCATAAATGACGCAAATTTTATCAAAACCATATTAAACATACATGCATTTGTTTTTGCTTTGTGGATTTAGATGTTTTTAAACAAACATGCACTTCGATGAAAAAGTGTTATACTAAATATTTTAATTAAAATTCATCATATTACCTGAAATGTTAATTGTTTTATTATACATATGCCGTATACATAAAATTCGAAAATGAGGATTATGGAAAAGGTGGGTTCTACTTATATATATATATATATATATATATATATATATATATATATATATATATATATATATATATATATATATATATATATATATATATATATATAAGTAGCACAGTGCTTCTCAAACTTTAAACATTTACGACCCAGTTTTCAATCATAATTTTCCTCGCGTCCTCCTTCATATACAATGAAAATGTATTTAATTCAACAATAATATACTTTAATGCTAAAGCTACAATATGATTTTAATTGTAAGCTGCACTAATTATCAAGATAAGTATTAAATTTTATATATGAAAAACCTATGTAAATCCTAGTAATTATTAAACTTGTACTTAGTATTAAGCAGTATTGATGCATTTATCAGTATATTATATCATTGTAAATGTGTAATTTATTTTTTATTATTTTAGAATCATTTTGTTTTGCTTCCTTTCAGTAAATTAATATTTTTTTAAAAAAATAATCTTTTATTTTCGATATGTTCACGCTTCCCACGTATGGTTATATCGCCCCCCAACCCAGTTTAAGAAACGCTGAAGTAGTATTTTTAGCTGGAAAAAAATCAACTTCATTTTTTTTTCTTTTTTGTAATCCCAAGCAAATACTCGTCTGCATAAGATTTTTTTCTAAAAAATAATGTAACACGTTGTTAAACAAATTTCAGTTATAAATCCAAAATAATGTATTTTAAAATTTAAATTTTATATTTATGTTTTATTTTAAATGCCTGTTATACACTAAATACTTCTTTAAACGTAATTATTAAGGTATTGGTAAATAAAAGATACATTGTATACATATTTAAATCAGCAATATTTTGTTTCCGAGATTTTGTTTTAACGATCATGAAACGGGCAGGTTGTTAGATCATTCCAGGGCGTGGAAGATGGTTTTGGCTCAAGACTCACATTGAGGAAATGGATCATAGTGGAGGGCCACACCTTTTTTAAATAGGCATTTATTTCTTAACTTTCCGTCTCAGAAAAGTTACAAACTGTAGAATGCAAAAAAAAAAATATATACGTTAAAAATAGTTGCGGCTTGTATAGTTTATTTATTATACTGATTTCAAACATATTACTCTAACCACATTTAGTCTTAGAATGAGTTTAATTACATAAAAGCACACCATGCGTATCACGCTTTCTTATATTTTTCAATTCCTACTATTAACTCACACTCTCTATATATTTATTTATTTGTTTTTTTATTTATTTATCTTAGTGGAATTTTCATTCGTTAAAAAATACATTTTAAAGCGCTCAATTGAGCTGACATTTTATATACATGATTATTTTGGATGACAATACAATAATTTAATTACAATTAATAAAAATTTTAAATGATTAAAACTAATTATTTAACGAATTACAAATACAGCCACGTTGGCAACATTTTGGGCGGGCAACAAAAAATTACCCCCATTCTATTTGCCAACCAGGGATTATGTGAATCAGAATTGCTTACTATTGAAAGTATTTTCATAAAAATTATTTTTCAAGTAAAATAGATGAACACTGTATAATAATGCTAAATGTTGTATGTAAAATTTAATATTTAATGGAGAATCGTAAACCATTGGGAGTATTCAGCAATTAAATCCACTTGCGTACTTTCTCCTGAGGAAGCCCGTTATTAAAAAACTTCTTGTAAATTCTTTTTGAGGCCCCTTTAACATATTACGCTTTTTTGGCTTTCATATGTTGGAGCCTATGTAGTTTGGGGTTCCCATATCATTGATATGGTTCAAACAGTAGTAACGGCGCTTCTGATTAACACTATGTTTTTAAGTTAAATCTAACACACATACCAAAATGTGCTACTCTAAAATTAGAATATTATTTGTGAGTACATTCTAATTTTAAGTGGTTTAAATATAGTAATAAAAATTTCTTAAGTCAATTATGAATACACAACCTAATAATATTCTTAAGTGCTAATATTTTATTCAGGTTTCTTAAAATTTTAACTTAAACAACTCGTGAACTTACGCTTGCATTGATGGAAGTATTTATAAAAAAAGTGGCATTATTAAGGGGAATACATTTTTTAAAAAAAATTAAACTATAAATAGTAATGAATTAATTCAATGAGCTCAAGTCAACTTTAAAATACTTTAAACACTTATAATTAAGGTGACTAAACTTTCTCCTTTACGGAGGGCAATCTTTCTCTTATAGGTTCTGTCCTTCCCAAAAGGTGTCCTCCTACTTGTTCTTTTCTTCAATATTTTAAAATTACTCTGTTAATATCTGTATTCAGAGATCCCAGACCAAGGTTTTACGCGTCATTGCCAGTACAGTATGAGTCACTGGAAATATTCCTTGTACATAACCAGACATCTATTTTCCACAAAACAATTTAAAATATTGATGATGACCATATTTGTGAGAGAGAGCTACAGAAGCTACTTAGTTTGAACGATGTTGTCCTTCAATAAAAATCACAATTTGAAAAACAAAATATTTATGTGTCTGTAATAATAAAAAGGAAATTGCATAATGCAGAGGAATCAGATTCAAGCATATTGGAAAAGTTTACCAAACAAGTGCAGATTCTTTACCAAACATTTCCCAATATGTCGAAGAATGGTCTGAAACAAATATTAAAGGAGATAACAGCTTTCATTCATGTTTTTTGGCTTAGCGACAAATAAATTGGGGAGATTAGAAAATTGTGCTAAGTTTTTATTGAAAGAAATGTTTGTTTTTCATAAATTAGAAAACTGAATATGCATTTAATGTGGTATAAATTAGAACAATGGGAAAATCAGCATGTTGAAATTGATAAAAGATAAGTTGAAATATATAAAGGAGCATATTCCATATGATTTTTTTATCTTTATACGCTGCCTTGGAAATAATGCAGCAGATGAAAGAGTTTTTTTTTCTCAATTGGTAATGATTTTTGAGCAAGTAAGAAATCCAGATTGAATGTTGATATTTTAACTGTAGCACTTAAGCTGAAGTTCAATACGAAAAATATTTCTTGTTCCAAAATTTCTGATGTATTATTTGATATACTGGCAAAAGAAAATAATTCAATGGAGAAATACTCGTTTATGCAAATATTTAAAATGATGTAAGCGTTATTAGTACATTTTTGTTTCAACTAATAAAACGTTTCATCTGCATATATTGTATATTTTTCCTAAACTTTTCAACCTCATTTTCATTGTAAGAAAATAAACCCCTTATTATAATGAAAAAAATATAATTATCTATATAAATAAAAATACTTGGCTGTATTCCTCCAACACAGGGCTCAATAAGTTTTTAATATTATTTACAATTCAAATACAAACTCTACTACAATCTAACAACACAACACATTCAATTGCAATCTTCACTTTTTCTTTCCCTCTTGTACTCTATTGACCTAAGTAGCATTTGTAACTGTAACATAAATCCTGGTAACTCAACAGAAATAGTTTATTTTCAATCGAATAATATATGAAAGGTATTTCTTCTATAGGATTAGTGATAGATCACACACACACACACACACACACACACAAATATGACCCGGTAAAAGCTATTTCATAAATATACTGATTGTAAAATTAGCAAAAGTAAAAAAAAAATGCATAATTATTATTAATTTATTTAAAATTTGCATAATACAACAGACATAAATACTATAATTTTTAGTTGAATATATTTATAAAACTTTGTAATTCAAAGCAATGATTTCAACTTTTAAGCAAATGAAATATTTATTCACAAACAACATGAGATGTGAAATTGTCTGTATCAGAATCTTATTTAATTGTGAATTATTAGTCTTTGTATTACTTATATATAAATATAAAAAAGTACTTTATATACGCACATAGTGTTTTTTTATATTTTATAATTAATTTGCCCTTTTTTCAAAATTATTTTTCTAATTTTCTATGAAATAAAAATCATTACATATAACATTATACATTAATACTGCCTTCTTGTAAATATTCCAAGGTTGCTTTCAAGTAGCCGGAAAACTATTCTTCCTCTAGTTGCCGTAATAAATCTTTAGAGAGTGCATTTCCTTTTCAATGAAATTATCGTACATAGGATAAATAGAAACTATGCCGACCCCAAGCCCTTCTTCAAGAATGTCCTATTCTACTTGGCGAACGTTATTAGGAGAATGAAAGTAACCCTCTTCGGGGAACTTATATTGTGTTAGATTTTGAGAGATAAGGTAAAAAGCACCCAATCACTTAGGGCAGTGATCCGCAACCACCGGTCCGCGGATCAAATGGTGCCGGGCTATCTAAAGAACATTAAACTATTGCCATTTTATTTAAAGTGGTGCATTTCTCTCGGATTTGCGCAACTTTCAGAAGAAATCACTTTTATTCATTTTTGGTGTAACTATATTTTATTCTGAAGGCATATTTAAATGTAACTAAAATAAAATTGTTAAATCAAAACAATCTAAAATATAAATAATCAACGTGTCCCTCCCTTATGCACAAAAACTCACACACCAAAGTCAGTTCATTACCGCACAAAAATCAGAGCTGTAATCTTAGAATTTAAGCAATATGCAATTATTTTGAAATTTTAAATAAAAAGTAAGGATTATTCAAAGGCTAAAAATATCCCTTTTTTGTACAAAAAGTGAAAAAAAAATTAAGAAGTCCCAATATGTTACCCTTACTCGCAAAAGAAACAATTAATTAGAAATAAGAATAATATAATCCTTTTGAATAAACAAGTTTGTCGAGATGCATGAAGCTCCTCGGCAACTTAAATATGTTTGTAGTCATAATATTTAGTCTTTGATATCAGCTTATTGTTTGCGTTTTACTATCAAGTATTCTAAGAATTCAAAGAATTTTCTCTTTTTTACTAATGAAAACAATTTATTAATGTTGGAAAAAATATAATTTTAAATTTCTAATGTATATTTAAAGAATTTATTTTTAGGAACACGAGGTATATATAAAAATTGATAAATTATTAATATTTCATTTACGAGTTCTATTAGAGTCAAAGTAATAAGACGGACCTCGTAATTTAAATGACGATCAAGTAACGAGAACAATAGTCGAGCTAGAGCCCCCACTTCTTATTTTCACACCACGGCAACGCAAGGACTTTGATTTTATGCGTATCAGCTCTGTTACACACTGGAACCTCTAATCATGACCATTTTTCAATAAAAACATGTAGTGACTACAATGTCGCACTATCCAACAAGGGCCAACACTTATAGGCTTAGGATATTCATATTTTATAGCATAATGCGAAACACTTAACTGCTATTAATTTCATATATTTGCCACAGTAAATGTTTTATCATAATTTTCTGTATATATAAGAAGAATTAGATCAAAATAAAAGATTTTTATTTTTGAAAGATGCTTGTTATAATAAAATGTAGATTTAATCTTAGGATTCCTTGAGTACTATGAATTCTAATGTATCATAATATAATGGATTATGGAAAAATAAAAAATGACAATTATATACATCAAATCTTTCATTCCTTTATGGAAGATATATACGAAAATCCTTAAGAGGATTTAAATTTTTAAGATTTTTCTGGCATGTTCTAAAAAAGAAAAACAATTATAAATTGAGCAACAATGAAGTTTCCAAAAAGGATTTATGGCAATATGTTTATTGATATGCAGATGCTTGTAAGAGCTTTTAAACTCATTTTATTGTCGATTTGAGAAAGTCTGAACTTTGCATTATAACATAAAGAGACTTGATCAGCAATTGGGCTTTTTATTTTATTTTGTATTTTTGCTTATAATTATGTGCAAGTTATGAAGAATCATATTATTTACTTCTTATTTCTAATTTGACTATTTTAAATTTTAACACCAGGTGTGTATCAAATTCCAGCATTTATATATATGAATAAAAATAAATTTAAAAAATTTTATAACTATTTTAATAAGTTTAATTGAAAATCAAAATATAAATATTTTTTCTTAAATAAAATCAATTAAATTTAGATTAGTTTATTGTACCTTTTCCTACAATGATATAGGCGTTTAATTTTTTTATGAAATTCTTTATATTATCACCTCTGTTTTGTGCTAAAATTTCTTGAATTTTCTTGAACTGAAAACATTAGTAATTACTACATTGGATTCTTCAAGAAAACATGTTTCCCTAAGACAGGGAGACTATTTGTGTTTAGGGACTTTCTAAGCCGTGAACATCCCCACTATTTAGCGGGGTATCAACGACTGCTCTGCTTCTTTTATCCGCCGATGTATGGTGTCATAAATCAGCACCGAAAAAGGGGGGAGTAAAGTTCGCTAGAAGCGCCGTCTTTAAGGGCATTTTTCTCACAAAGACCGCCGTCTCCAAAAGGTTAACCATTTCCGTCTAAACAGTTTACATGAAAAAAAACTTTGGACTCCCTCATTCAATAGGGATTTATATAATATTCTAACATTAATTTTTTTTCACCGATTAGGATCGAATGGTAGTGTATAGTGCTTCCACACCACAGGTCTGGGGTTCCATTAACGGGCTGCGCAATTTCGACTCTGCCTTTCATCATCGCTGCATTGGGTCGATAAATGAGTACCAAGCTTGATTCGGGTCTGAAAGACTGAAGGTCTCTCTTCAGACAGACCACCAAATCGGTACATCTGTTCATGCACCTCGGCGTCCAATGGTCACGTGTATTATGATCGGCACAGCAGTTCCTGGCCCTCATGGATTGTTGTGCCACTGAGTTTGAGTCTTAAGTTTGAGGATTACCTCACTTTGGGGATACCCCTTAGATAAACATGCATTTCCACTCATTTGCAATTAAACATTTTTCTTTTAATTACATTTATTTCAGAAGGAAGTTTGATTTTTCAAATGTATTTGCTTAATAACATGTATATTTGTGTATTATATTAAACATTTGATCAATCCAAAATTACATGTTTTTAGACCTCTAAAAGCTTTTAGGATTTTACAACTGATCTTACAATCCATATACGTTTTATAGTGGTATATTTAAAAATGATCAAGACATTTTTACTACTGTGTGAGCTTTTATGACTGGTTTATAAATATAAAAAATTGCATTCAGCTACAGTTTTTAAAATGTACTGAAATAAGTGGAGGAATAGGATATTTACATATTATGAATATTTTTGACTGCAGTAAGATATATTTATATATTTCAGTTTCTTTACAATTTGAATAGAAGTTGTAAGTCACATTTTGCGAATAGTTTGATATTGAGTATAAACCCATATGCTGTTTAATATTGTAAAGTGTTTTACTTTGATACCAGCACACATTAAAATAAGGCTCATTTGCAGTTATATGATCAGCTTCAGTGATAGTTAAATTTTCAAAAATAGTCTACACGTACGGAAACATTTTTTCACATCCACACACCACATCTCATACTATATCTTCCCTACAGCAGGATATATTTGTGTATACTGAAAAATTTAATACAGGATACATTTTCAAGTGTTAAATTTGTTTTTAAAATTCGGTATGAATACAATGTGGAACTGTCCGTTAACTTCACTGAACAAAATTGTTTTAAGTGTACTGTTTTGAAAGACAAAATTAATTAGGGAGAACTTTTCTCACAATAGAATTTGTAATGACTGAATTGTGTGAAAATGTAGTTATCGATGTGTGACAATTTTCCTTGTAATAAAAGAAACAGAAATATAAGAAATTTAACTTGAGTAGAAAATGGTTTAGAAGTACTGTCATGCGCATTTGAAGAAGTATATCCCCATTTAAATTAAAAATTATTGACTGAATGTGTGTTACGTCCATCACAAATGCCGATGTAAAAAAGGAATTTTTATTTAATACAAGAAGTTCGAAAAAGAGAACACTAGGATGGAAAATTTAAATTTTTCCCGAAAAATATTCAGTTAACATAAAAATATCATTTATATGATTTAAATTTAAATAAATTAAAAGTATTGAAATAATTTTTTATGTTACTTTAAATTAAAAATATAATTGAATAGAGAAAGATCTGTTTTATTTCATAAATATGCACCATTTATTGTCTTATTGTTTAAAAAAAAAAAAGAGATAGGGCCTTTACTCTTTTTACCTCATAACTTTTTTTAAAAACAGGAAAGTGAGCGCAGTTTCTTTCTCAAATATTCAAAAATGAATACAGGATGCTTTTTTCTGGTTTAAATCGCAATACCAAAATATTTTTTTTTAATTTTTAAAAAATGACAGAAAAATAAATTTTGTTGAAGAAAATACAACTATTTTTCAACTTTTAACACGCCATTTATTTCATGTTTTTTTTTTACCCTACGTTTTGTTTTAATTTTACTGTGACTAAATCTATCAGGAAAACGACAGAGAACTACCGTTTTCATACAAGATTGCCCAAGGCAACTAAACAGCTAGCTGTAAACGATTGCTATCCTGGTTCTCACGCCGAAAGTCAAAGACGCCGAACTAAGTCATAAAATTGTCCCCTTTTGACCTCCCAAGTTTTAAAAGGGGAAAAGAATTGAAGTCTGTTGCATTTTTGAAGGGAATAGGAAACTAAGAGTGAAACGCTTTCGGAAGAACTTTTTTAGGAGAAAGGTATCCACTTAGAGGGTTAATAATTCTCAGATAGTCTCAGGTTTACCCCAAAAATTTTCTTCGCGCAGACGTTTGGTATCTTCTCTGAAACGCAGAAAAAAAACTAAGACAGATTCTCAATTCCAAACATTATTGCTATCCAGTCATTTCTCAGAATAACATTGCTCGAAAAATAATATATGAAAAAATTTTTTTCAGAAAAAGAAATATCCTTATTTGTGTAATATCCAAGGTCACATGAAGGTACTGAGTTACACGTTACATTGGGGGAAAGGGTACAAGGTACAATAATTTTTTTTTGGGGGTAGAGAGCACAAGGTTATTTGTGTTAGCCGTAGTCTGATTAATAAATGAGTAGCATTCAAGTGTTAAGCTCTGATTTCAAACATTGTATTAATCTCAATCCTTCATCTTTAACAAAATCAATATTGAAATCACCGCCAAGTATGAGGGGATGTACAGGATACTGTTTGTTCAGTAGCTTAGAAACTCACCCGTATATGCTAAAGCTCATATTCATATATATATATATATATATATATATATATATATATATATATATATTAGTATATATATATATATAATTTTAAATATTAAAATAGATCATCATTATGTACTTCCATTACATAAGGAAACATTTCGAAAAGATAGAAACGTTTCAACATTTGGTTCTTTCGATTGTTTTTTCCGTACTTCGTAAATTAAGAGAATTGTTGTCAAACGGAAGACATTTTTATGGAAAAATGGAAAGTTATACCATGTAAAATGTATTATAAGAAATCAACATATTTATTATTTTATAAAAATAATTTCTTACGAAGAATGCTTGAAATTTAAGTTTGAATATTAATAATCCTTTTCCAATTTCTCGTGGCAACCGTTTAACTAAAAAAAATGGCACAATAACAAAAATCTAGTTTATTGAAAAGGAACTAAATGTCCTAAAAGGGACAACTATTAATGGATTTTTTAGAGTTAATATAAGGCTAAATTTAAAAATAAACAATTATTATTATTTTTTTAAATAACAGTTTTAAATCGATCACTTTTTCATTAAAAGTTATGCTCAATGAACGGAAAGTGGTGGGTTCTATTCGGAGCATATAAACCGCGACCTATGGATCCGAATCCCAGTAACATGACCACTACAAAAATGAAACACTCCTTCTAGAAGGTTGTTACTGGATTATTAAGTTACCACTAAAGTACTCAAGTACATGCTTTCTTCAGACAGCGATTTGGTGCATGCGAAGTACACAGGATAGCACATTTATATCAACCATTTTACGTATTTCCCTACTCATAATATTTCCATACCGGGGGTTTTATATAAAAATCGATTTTTAAGAAAGTAATTCAAAAAAAAAAATCGCAGAAACAGAAGCAACGTGATAAAATACAAGCAGTTGTGAAATTTAATTGTTAAACATAAACTCTAAAAATA
Source organism: Trichonephila clavipes (assembly GCA_019973935.1). Taxonomy (NCBI): domain Eukaryota; kingdom Metazoa; phylum Arthropoda; class Arachnida; order Araneae; family Nephilidae; genus Trichonephila; species Trichonephila clavipes. Next base: position 123,987 of record BMAU01020511.1, read on the forward strand.
CAAATATTGTACAAAATAGTCGATTTTTTTACAGTTGTAAAGAATCTCGCGAGCTGTAAAATTATTCAAGGTGGGCAACATGAACTCCTCGGGCCGGGAGTTGGCCACCATTATCTCAGATAGTTACAAGAAGCAATAGTCGTAATTTATTTACATATCTTCATGTGTGACTTTTTATGCGGTCCATCTTCACCGAATAAAAATATATGTAGTGTCGACAAATTTGTTATTTATATGTAAGTATTTATAAAATCATAATTAAAATAATAACTTTAACATACTTTTTTCGGGTTTTTTATGCGGTTCCTATCTACTCACAAAAACAAGCTTTGCATACTTTTTTTCAATATCGGACACGTTATTTTGGCAACGTAAATCAAGGTGTTTTCAAATGAATTTAGGATGTATAAGTTTACATTTACAGCAGATTTGAAGAATCTAGAAATTTTTTTTTCATATACACTTTGTTTTAGTACGTGGTACTATTATAATAATAATGTATCTAAATGACATATGAACATGCAAGGAAGAAATATGTTCCAACTATGTTACTTTGTGACACGCAGTTTGAGTGGGAAGCAGGCGTAACTTTTATATGTTTCTATCTTACAGAAAATACATAAATGAAATATCTAAAATCATTACATGATTATTTTATTTTCAAAAAAAATGGTATAAATAACTTTATCAAACGAAAATTATTAACTTCGATTGAAGGAAGGAAAATTAATGTTCAAGAAAATCTGAGTAATATAAAATGCATTTTGAAGAACCTTTATCTCCAAAAAAAATTGAAGATTAGTTTTTTTTAACTCTACTGAGATTATATATATTTAACGTCACTTCTTGAGAAATAGCCCATTATGTTCTCATAGTATTAACATTTGGTCTAATTGGTCGTTTACGTAAAATGCGTGTACCGGCCAGTAATTCATCAAATCTAAAACTGAATTAAGCTGAATAAAGCACTGAAACTGATTTTTTTCATTTGTGAAAATGATGTGCCTTAATTATTTGAGCTTTCAGAGTTTTCCTGAGAATTACAAAAACTGTAAGGCATTTATAATTAGAAAACAGCATATTGCAACTGCAGTCAAGAAGAAAAGCTATTTTATACTTACAATAAATATGAATTTTTATTTTAAGAGTAAGAATTTCAATCTAAAGCCATTACATCATCAACCCGTTTTGCATTAAATTTCGCCACAGTAATCAATGCATGTATTTATAAAGCTTGAACTGTGAATAATCTCAATAGAAAGTGAGTTTTATCAAAATGGTGCTGCCATATTGATTCACATAATTTTGAAAAATGAAACTGAAAAAGAGGAGAGAGGGGGAGGAGGAGGAGAGAGAGAAAGTTTATAAAACTTTGGGTTATTTGTATATTTTAATAAAAAAAGCCTAAAGTTTTGTGTGCAAAATTTAACAACATCAATTTCCATACACTATACATGTACACATATCGGTGTTTTGTGAATATATTTTTATCCGTAAATTACTTACATGAATAAGAGCACATGTTTGAGTAGATATTTCAAAAATACCTAATAAATTATTAAAAAAAATCATTAATGGTCATACCAAATTTATAAAATAAAAAACATTTTACAATTCAGATAATTTTATAAAATTCCTTTGTGTGTAATGCTAAAATCCCTGCTTGAGTTTCCATAATACTAATTTTAATTTATAAATTAAAAAAAATTGAATTCCAACCAGACAGCTAAAATAATCAGATGCTGCTAATTATTAATTTTGCACCCTCTGTGGTTTTCAAAAGTTATTAGGCATTATACAAAATTCACTGTTTAAATGTAAAATTAAATTACAGTGACTTAATAAAATTTAGAAATATTTGACAAAGGTGAGTCTTTTTAAAGCTGTTTTATAGTATTAAAATCAGGTTGTGTGTCCAATTCTTCCTCCCAATAAACTCTTAATTATAGAGTACCTTAAAATTACAAAAAAAGTTTCATTGGAAGATATTATTTGTAGTATTATTATAGGTAATTGATTTCTTTAATATTGTCTCTCGCGCGCGTTCTCCTGAAGGTTCCTTAAAAACCTTTATCTGTCTCGAATTGCCCGAAGTAATAGCATCATAGAATGCATATCCATTCTCTATCAGTAAATAATTGTTTGATAGCAGACATTACGCAACACACACATAAGGCATTATTAATCTCTTGGGGGTGTAATATACCTACTACTATGTACATTGGAATGGACTGTGGTACAATCTGATCTTGTGTCTTGATGGAAGAGCTAATTTGTCACTCTAAACAGCATTATTAGATAGGTACTCGATTAATCGGGTATAGATGGTGCTCTATGAAGCTATTCAGATAGATGGATTTCAGCTTGCAGCAAAATGAAGGCGAAATGGTAATTTCTATATGATACATTGTATTGTAAATTCTGTTTAAATCCTATATCCATTATGGAAGATATAAATGACTTAACAATATGTAAGGACAATGTAACTAAAGCAATTTATAAACATAATTTACAAGTACTGAACATTTAATAGTAAATACACTCATTGGCGAAAAATTAGCACAACAAAAACGAGTCGACAAAGTGAAACAAAATTTTACATACGTAATGACTACTTTGATGTAAGTAAATGATTACAAAATCAAAAAATATCATTTATTTCAGAGAAAAAGACAAAAGAGTGGAATATTTGATACCCTGTTGAACCCCTTCTAGCGCGCATGCACGATGCGGTACGATCGGGCATTGAAGCATATAAGTTCTGTATATCTTGAGACATTTCGTTCAATATTTGCAGTAATCTTGCTGCTACTTCGTTCGAACTCGTAGGATGCCCAACTCACCGTCCCAAATTATCTGGGATATTCTCGATTGGAGACAAATCTGGGGAACAGGCAGGTCAAGGTAGGGGAGTAACAGTGTGGAGACAGTCTTATGACACCCTTGACGTGTGAGGCCGAGTATTGTCTTGAAAAATGGCTCTTGGGAGCCGTTGCATAAGTGGCAACACATGGGGTTGCAGGATGTCATGGACATACCGCTGTGCTTCCATGGCGCAACGGATCAATACTAGGGGTTACCGTGCATTGTTGGCCATGAAACCCCATACCATAACACCAGCTGTGGGAGGAGTGTGTCGCTGTAAAGCAAAGACAGGGTTGAGGCGTTCACCAATGGGTCTCCACACACGAACATGAATTGTCATCACTGCTGAGATTAAATCTAGATTCATCGCTAAAGACAACCTGGCTCCATTCCTCTGCAGTCCAGTTTCGTTGTGCACGGCACCACTTCAAACATGGTGTCGATGGATGGATGTCAGGGGCACACACGTAATGGGCACCGCGATTCTAAGTGTACTTCAGCTAGGGGCATTCGTATTGTTCGAGAAGACACATGGGTTCCGAATGAAGGTGCTACCTGTGCCAGGATGACATGCCAATAAAGCAGCTGCTGTACTCGTGCATTTTATACTCATGTGCCGGTCTTTTCGACGGCTGTTCTGTCGTGGGCGTTCTGCGCCTGGTCTTTGTGTAAATTATATCTGTCGGATCCACTGGTCCCAACACGCCCCTCACAACACAATCAGAACGGTCTAATTCACGAGCTACTTGCCTAGCTGACCTACCAGCTTCCATCATACCGATGACTCTCCACGTGTCAAATGGCGGCAGCTGCTCGTATTGCCTTCAAAAACAACGTAATAACATGTCTACCTCAGCGCTTTCTTTGTCAACGATTTAGCACACTCAAACAAGCTTTGGTTACCTGCTTCATTCTCCACGGAGAAGGACGTTAAATGCCCTCTACTCCTAACCTCACTCTGTATTTCTAATCATTTGCGTATCTTCTCGACATGTACCTTCACGCCAAGTTTCGTTACGATTCTGCAATTATTTTTGATGCACTAATATATTTGTCTATGAGTGTACTAAACCCCTTTAGTAATACTTAACCCTTAACTATATTTAGATTGTTATTCATTACAGTAAAAAGAAAGATTTTTTGAAACTATGTTTAATAATTTATCACAATTGTTAGTCGTGTATACCTTACATACTTTTACAAAACACATGAAGTTACATTGATTAGAAAATGGAGCATAAGACATCAATAAATGTAAGTGATTGATATTCAACTTATATACTCAGCATTATCTATTCATAAACAATAAAGTTTCTTATTTATAAAGCCTGAGTTTATGAGAGTTCAATAAAGTGTTATTAGATAGTTTAACTACAGTTATTATAAGAATATGACAATTTTTCCTTTTTCAAACAATTCATTTACTATGATTTGTCAGGAAAAAGTTAATTTGGAAATTAAGTTTCAGATACAAGAGTACAAAAGCTTATTTAATGCATTGAGCTATTTGAATAATTTACGTCAACATAGTGCTGATTACAGTGCTTCTCAAGCTTTCGATTCTTGCGACCCAATTTTCAGTCATTATTTCCATCGCGCCCCCCTTTCTCTATACAATAACAATATATTGAATTTAGTAATACTATGATTTGATGCTAAAGCTACAATAACGACTTGAACCTCTTAAGTCCCACCAACGTATATAAATGTCTTGGTCAGCCAATGTATTAATTGGTCGGAAAGTATATATACGTCTTTTCGAAGTACGTTTTTTTTCTGAACTTTTATCCATGGAATTATTTCAAAAGCCTTATAATACAATAATATTAACTTGCCAGTGTTTGCGAAGTATGTACGTATTTCAGAGGATTTGCTTCTTTATTCCTCTTTTATATCTCCCCCTCTTCCAATACATCTCATACGCGCGACTACATGGAAAAACCGTGGAATTGGAGAATAAACCGTCTATTTTTTAATCTTGGCAGTTAAGGAATTAATTATAAACCGTACAAATTATCAAGATAATAGTTAATTTTTAAATATAATTGTATATATGACAAGTCAACATGGAGTCACTGGTAACTATTAAACTTACTCTTAACTTAATATTGTTTAATTACTTATAAAATACATTGTGAAATACTGATACATTTATAAGTGTATGATATTAGTATAAATGTTTATTTAATTTTTTTTATTATACCAGAATGTATTTTGTTTGTTTACTTCCAGCAAATTAATATTTCTTTTTAAAAATAATATTTTGTTTTCGACTTTTTAATATCCTCAACCCCCGCTTGTAGAGTTACCATGCCCCACAGTTTGAGAAACGCTGGATTAAAGTGTATGTATATTTTCTTCATGATTAGTTTTAATGGTGCACCGGCTAGGAGGCGTGGTTCGTTTGTCACTGGCCTTCTGCATTCAAGATTGTGGGTTCAATCCCGGCCTATATCGATGGATTTTCATGATGCAGAAAATCGACAGCGGCTTTGTCGCTGTTCTGCTTGGTTGCTTTCTACAAAATTAAACCTTAGTACATGTTTGCATCGTCATAGCTCCGGTGCATCCTTCTAGGGAGGAAATTAGGTGTCAAAATTACTTGCGGTGATTGGTATCCACCTATATTTTGCCACACTAAAAAGAGATACCACATTTCTGGGAATGTGATGGGTCTGCAATGACAAACATCAATCCGCATCCTATTAGAAATGAAAAAAACGTTTTAATGATATGTGTACTATATATCTCAAACTCGTTTTTTAAACATACGTCTCTATGCAAGTTTATATGCATTCATGTGTGTCTATATGTGCGCACATATGTATGCATGCACATATATGTTTGTATGTACTATGTATCTATGTATGCATGCATGCATGTATGTATGTATGTTTGTATGTATGTATGCATGTGTGTATGTATATTTGTATGAGTGTATGCATGCATAAAGTGGGAGAATATGAAATGTCGGTTATCATTTACATGTATACGTTTGTCTTCCTGTTTTCGTTATTCTTCTGTTTTTAGCATTACCTTATTCATAGTCACACTGTCCATTCTCAAAGCCATTCGATAAAATTTTAGGGGAACGGTTATTTAACATTTCGAGACTCAATTTTTCTGTTACAAAGTTAAAAAAAAACTAGAAGAAGAATATTGGGAATTTTACTATTTTGTCACTTTTGGATGACCATAATAGCTGCGTAGCTGTGACAGCAAACTTATGGTAGACGTATGGTCATCTTGGTGTCATAGAAGACCTGAAGACTGACAGATGCACTTTAAATTTGACAAGGATCCAAGCAAATAAATTGGAAGTGAGAAAGAATGAGGAGTCAGTTGTCATTTCAGGCGTCCGCCTCGACTGAGACACTCAAAGAAGGCTTGAGTGATAAAGAAAATAATTTTCGACGCCCTTTATCGAAACCGACCAATGGTTTTTTTTGAAGAAAACTGACGTCATGACCCTGCCAGCTGATGGAACTGTTTTCACCTTCTTTGGAACTAATTTTCCTTTTCAATCCAATGTTTTGTCTAAGGTATAAAGTGATGAACCCATGTTACATCCATGGTTATGAAACGGCCCAAAAATCTGTTTTGTTGCTATGAAACTTTGCTAAACGCACAATTGAAACAACTTCACGACACTGTTTTTACTCGAGTGTGAACAGACGTGGCATCCATCGTCCACACAGCTTTCTCAAGTCCAATCTTTCAGATAATATGCAATGTAACATATTTTTTTTAAATATCTAATGTGTCTGATAACTCACGCACTTTCAGTCGAAGAACATCAAGTACCGTTTTATGGATTTTCCTCACATATTCTAGAATCATAACCTCATTTGGTCGATCATTACGATGCTCGTCTCTGCAGCTCACACAGCTTCGTTTAAACTGCTACCCAATATTTTACTGTTGTAAACGAAGGAGCAGACTCATCCAGAGTAGAACCTAGCTAAGCTTCTATATTGGTTTGTGGATGAGCCTTTCAAATAAAAGTATTGCATCAAAAAATGATGTCAACTTTTCTCCGTTATCACAAATTCACTGTAAACGTTTGCTCTATTAATGGTGCCAAACAAATAATAAACAGCCTTGCGTCTTCAAACTTGAAACATATGTTTCATACATTTAGTTATTTATAATATGTTGATACTTTTCAAACAAATATTGGTGCTTATAGGACCCCCTCGTAACATGATTTCAAGTATCATTAAAAGGTGTCCACCTAAAAATTTTACAGCCAGCCCATGCATTGAATATTGTAATTACCGAAATGCTCTTTGAAAGCCCCTGCAGTATGGAAAGCAATATTCTATCCATACAGAGAACCAATGACTAATAACCTCTATAACAGATACACGGTTAGAAAGGATTTGTGAAAACCAATGCATTCCCAAGCATGATAGATCGCAAATAGAAGAGCATTCCCTCCACAAAATCATTTATTTCCAAAAAAATTTTTAAAAAAAATAAATGGTGTTAAATCCAAATTGCGACAGATTCAGAAAATTAAATTAAGATATGATATCAGGATGAAAAGTAAATAAATTTATTTTCCCCCATGCGGCTAATCTTTACAATTCATTAGTGCATGCATAATTTATATTCCATAAAACTATGATTTCATTTATGCATGCTTGATTACTATGTTTTCCATTAAATTGTAAAACTATTTTAAAGTAAAATATAAAATGCTAAACATTGGACGAAAATGTAACAAATATTACTTATTATGTATTTCCTTACTCCGTTATATTATATCTATTTATTAAAAAAAATATTAATATATGAATACCAAACCATTCTTTACAATGAAGGGAGCTTGTCTGGTTACTTTCTCTGAGGTTTTATTCAGTATATGATTAAACAATAAAACTATTTCGAATAACGTATAAAAGAAGCAAAACTATTTTTTCCATACGAAACAGTACAGTGAAGCAATTTGATTTATATAAAATTCTGTCTCTTTATATTGCCGTATCATTGAGTATTATCTAAATATTTTTAGATTGTAATATCTCTAGATACGAGGATGCTTGAAATATATTTTGTATCGTTATTTAAGTTACAGATAATTTACAACTTATGGAATTTACATAACATTGAAAAAATCATTCAATATTACATAAAAATAAATTGTAATATATGTACATATCTAAAAATGGCAATTCTATACACTTAGTTTTGCAGTAAGAATAAAAATAAAACTATCGCAAAAAATGTTTTACATGTTTCCATCATTATGTGGACATGTTTTATTCAGAATGTTAACATGAAACTTAAACAAAATATATGTATATATTGTTACGTAGATCCTGGTCGAGGATTTTATGCAAAACCATCACAAAGAAAATAAACAGTTCTTTAAGAGCGATGCGAGTTTATTATCAAAAAACCAATCCTTAAAATTCATGATTCAACAGCAATATTCACATAGTAAATCTCCGAAGGTCTTCGCACTTTCAACAGCAATCAAACACAATCATCAGTGTTTAAAAATACACGTAAGTAAAAGATTATTCACAAGCAGAACCGAGCCAATCGCTAGTCAAAACAATGCTTAGTACTAGCTGGTTTAATCAAGACTGCCCCTCGTTCCGGCGAGCATCTCTATTTATAGGCGTGGCAGAAATTTCCAGAAATATAACCGTTCGTATCATAGAGCGTGACGTTAGTGGACCTCTCCACAAATTTCAAGAAGAAGCCAGAGGGTTCCGAACTCACCAACATGGTCGCCAATGATGCCAAAATCGCCAACTTGTTTGCCAAAAATGACGCCAACTTGGATCAACCACCAAGATTTCGCCAATGTCTCAATGAATCGCCATTATAGCGTAAAGGGTGAAATTACTTGTGGATAGTAAAATTTTAACATAAAAATAATTATAACATAGAGTATATAAATGCTTTAAACATCCAAATGCAAATTATTTACACTATTTACACAAAATTCGTAACAATATATGTATATTCAATTTTTGAAGATTTTCACTTTTTAAATAATACTGTCTGTCATGCAGCTCACTTGCAATCAACAAAGTGAACGAGAAAAGAGAAGCGCAAGTAAAAATAATTGGAAAAAAAATCCCGGTAATTATTATAATAATATTTAAAAGTTTGTTCTGCCTCTCCCCATTGAGAACCAGACGTCTTAAAGTATAATTTTGCAAATGTATGTTTAATTTTTTTTCGTTGAACATTGTTTACATGATGAATAACATAATACATTTAAATCATATATACTCAAAAATATATATATATAAAAATGCATAATTATTTAAACATTACCCTTTATTGAAAATAAATAAAACAAACAAATCCTCCGATGAATGGGCATTGAAAAATGATCTTTAAAAATGGCATAAAACAAAGCTTAATACATTAAAACAAATGGATACTACTGTTTGGTCTAAAGCACATACATATTTTTCTTAAACACCGTGAAAAGTTCTATTATAATTATTAAAAACGCAGTCAGAACGAAATCTACATAATTATACAAGATTATGAGATTATATAATAATATGAGATTAAAACTAAAACAAACGTATATGTGTATTTAAATACATTTAAATTATTAATTAAATTAATAATGTAAAGGACACTGCGGTGGTGTCCACCAAAGAATCCAATACTCTTTAGGGAACTAGCGATAACTCAACAAACGTTTCGCGTGGGAAAGTATCCAAGACCGAAAACTACGACGCTTATTTTCTAAGGCTGGTCAACCTTTGACCTGCTCCAACGTTTCGGAATATGTTTTGGTGTCACGAACATATAATTTTTAGGCCATCTTATTACTCAAAACGGAACAAAACCTTTACCTCATAAGGTAGAAACAATTATCCACTTTTAAAAAACAAACAAACATAAAATGTGAGTCAATTGAAGCAACTTTTATGAATGCTTAAGTTTTATTGTAGATTTCTGCCTCATGCAGTGCACACACAAGCACTACTTAGTGATTTTTTATAATGTTCCGAAAAAACGATAAAAGTAAAGTTTACTGGTCAGATCAAACAATTGCTTTCTAGAAATCAAAACAAGAATTAGTAAATATTGCAATGTTGATTCACCCTAAGCCAAAAGCATTTCTTGTACTGCAAGTAGATGCATCGGATAACGCAATAGTAATGTGGTTAAATCTTTCATGCTTGGGGGTACATATTTTGTACCACTGATTCTTATTCGTTTATTGTGTGGTGTCACATAAAATGTACCACTTGTTTGTGAATGTCTCAGAAATTGATGCTAGGTGGTATATTCTCTGAAGCACCACATAGGCCAACTCCTAGCAGCTACTCAAATTTCCATCAGATGTCAGAAGCCACTTGCATGATATACGTTGCATGATATACTTGCATGATATGTAGTAGTTCATTCTTTGATCAGCTGCGAGTCTGTTGAGTGGTATTTTTTGAGGTGACTGGTTTGTGTAATTTTAAGTGTAAATGAAAGAGATTCTTATGATATTTGATAGAAATCAGGTAAGTACATATATTATGCAGCTAAATAAGTCAATATTACAATGTATAGTACCTTACATGTGTATTGCTATTTTGAAAACATGACAGTCTAAAAAATGCACCACCACGCTATTGAAAAGCCACCTTCTTTACAAATAAATTACGCTTATTTTTTAGCAACAATGGGCGTATTTATTGGACCAGATAGATTTGTTGCAAGTTATTTTTTAAAAAATAATAATAATATATATTGAATAATAGTTAATACAAAATTTCTCAAATGTCCTGAATGAGACACATATTGCTCGTAATCAGGAATAAGTAAATACAGCTAATACATATATTGTATATGCTGTATAAATAAAAACTATGTAAAATATATTAATGTAGACAATAGAATATTTAATATTAAAACTAACGTTAGGTAAATTAGAAAAAAAAACAACTAAAGTTAAGCATACAGCATTAAATTAGAAAAAAACTGAAAATGTTTATAATATATATATATATATATATATAACACTACTAACAGTATAAGATAAAGGCGTGTATTCTTTCATTTTACAAAAAGAAAATGACTGGATAAAGTAACCAGTAGAAGTGTTCAGATCAGGAATAAGAAGTCCCACGTTCTTAAAATATCACACCTGGAGAATTGTGCGCATCAGACAGCAAGACCCACGAGAAAATGATGTGTTGCTTGCAGCACAAAAACAATCCAAGTTGGTACGGAATGGACGCCTTGTGTCTACAAAGCTCCATTGTGCCTAGGGAAAAAAAACTCATGTTTCCAGAACTACAATGCTGCATGAAGCGTGATAGTACAAAATATGCATCACCTACTTTTTACAGCTTTGGACATCCGTTATTTGAAAAAAGTGATTCATTGTATTAATGTCTATCTGATTTTGTTTATTAATTATAGTTTTGTGAGGTTTATCTAAAACATTAGTAATTATTTCCCTCTAGTGCATTATTTTGTTTCTAAAATCCAGCACTTGGAAGAGTTAAGGTATCAAACTACGTTCGGAACCTTGATTTGGCAAAATTATATAAATGGATAATATTTATGATATTTAGGGTCACTTAGATTAGAACGTGTGCATAAATTTGTTTTAAGGATTTATTACTTTAAAAAGATATTTGAATAGAATATTTTGATAAAAAATGAACTTAGAATTACATAATATTTTCAAAACATTCTTCTTCTATGTAATATGCTTCTATTTTAATAATATTTAGTCTGTAAATAGCGTAGACATCTGTATAGTGCCTGAACAAAAATTGTTTAAAATAAAGTTCTTAGAAGTGGATTTATATATCCATATTTTAATACAACGTAAATATATTAAAACAGAAATTTTAATTCAAAATGCTTTTTATAGTAATAATATTCTTAAAATAACTTTATACATGTACTTTAATCTAAACGATGCTAAATATCAAAAAATTATCCAATTATGGGCTTTTTTTAAAATAATGGTTCTGAACGTATTCGGATACTTTAATACAAGTACAACATCAAGACTTGAACACTTTTAGCCTTCTATTCTAGAAAACCGCGCGAAATTAAATACAGTACTTACGACAGAGAGTGATTAGCAGTCTATGCAGGTATCGAACACTTCAGGTTTATGATAAAAGGACATAATTTTACAATCTCTTTCTTTACGGGCCATAAACTATTAATATTTTTTTAACAAAAACTAAATAATTGCTCACTGAGACAAAAAGGAGAATCTGATTAAGTTTCTCAGTTCACAACAATCATTCAATGCATTAAAGGTACTGAAAATGTAGTCGCGGACACAATGTCACTCATTAATGAAATCACGATGTGCCAGTTCTGATCGATAATAACGAAAGCGCATCAGCTCAATCAAATAATAGCGAGTTTACTAACTTATTAAATGCAAATAATTCATTACAACTAAAGAAAGATTACAGTTCCAAATTCTGTCAAAGAATAATTATATTGCGATGCGTCAACTGATACTGTATGTCCCTAACCCACCCACCCTCCAAAAAAATTCGGAAACTTTGTTTTGATAGCGTTAAAAATTAGCTCACCCTACAACTGGAACTACGTCTAAATTAGTTTCTAGTCTATATGTGTAACTATGGTTAAATACACCACAATAGTTAAGGAATAATAACTGTAACTGAACGAAATCATTTCGTATATAAAATTGCCACGTCAACTATTAGAATGTATATGGTAAATCTGTAGATATTAGTGCATTGTACTGAGCCGTGAATGTCGCGATTAAACTACTTTCAAAAGTAAATAGGCAGCTGATTATTTTGAAACCCATAAACATAACCGTAATTTAGCATTAACAGAGGTGTACATTTCGGGTTCAACGATGCATACCTTGTCAATGCTATAAGGTGCATATGCATACGGTTGTACCCTTTCAATTCAATGACACGACTACACATTTTGATCAGATCCATTGTGTAGATCTATTCCGTTCGATTCCACCGCATTTACTATTAGAAATCTAGTGATGACTCAACGACCATACAGTTTCGCGTGGGAAAGTGTCCAAGACCTGACACTACGACGCTTATGTTCTACGACAAGTCAACATTTGTCCAAAATTTGTCCAACCGACAGAAAGGTGACCGGCGCAGTACCCACTTCAATCTCCGACTTCGAAACCTAACGCAAGAAGGGTGGCAAGGATCAATAACCGTTTAGTAATCAAGGATACGCCCAAACAGGAGCAATTATGCATCAAATGAGACTTCGACTTGTTCGATTTTAACGAGACACGAAAAGGAGAAAGCAAGGAGCTTCAAAGACGCTAGAGAGACCTTTCTACAGGCTTACATACTCTACAACGTTCCAGCAGACTGCAATAGACTCTCTCTTCGATTGAGCTTCAAGTGATTCTCAAAGTGTGGGGAGCGCCCCCTGGGGGGGGCGCGAGCGTATCGAAAATTTAAAGATTTTTTTTAAAAAAAATAACTGGAAAGAGAATTAAAACAAAATGCTTTCTTCCATAATAAAAAAAAAATACACACAACAACTCTGACATAATTTATGTTTATTATCTGGCTTTTTTCCGTCATCAAATAGCTATATTTGATCCCAAAACCAAATTAAAGAAAAAAAACATTTTGTTTTATTTGCTGTACTTCTTCAATGAGAGATTTTTTTATTACGTTTTAACATAAAATATTACTCGTTAAAAGAAAAAACGAAACCCAGACCCTGAGAAAAATTCTAAGAAGATAAACAATTAACCACTGTAAATATTATTGAAATACTGTACATTAGTTGTAGAAAAAGAAAAGGAAGTCATGATTCACTTTTCAGCCAGGCTGCATAGTACGTTTGCTAATCATTTGATTGACCTTCAATCTTATGGTATGGTTATTATCAATATTAGTTCCTCCCATCTTTTATGCGTTTGCTTTTCGCTTAGGAAATTGTAAATAATTGAGTTTTGCGATATTTGGAAAAAGAAGTGATTGGTTTAACATTTCTGTAGGATAATTGAAAAGTGTCTGATTTGCGACCTTTATTATGGTCTTGTACTTTTGAATCATTTTAGTTCAGTTTTATTGAATTTTTCTCATATCATCAAAGAATTAACTAGTCCTTGAACGAAGCTAAGTATACTTTCTATAAATTAAAATATTCACTAGAATTCCGATTTGTATCGTGTACAGTTAAAATAATTCTAAACAAATGATTGGGGTGACTGAGTCCCCCCGCACTACCATTAATGTTAGTATCGAGTACGCGAGTATATCGCGTAATTCTAAATGCTAATTGTGTGAGGTTTAAAATTACAGTTCTTTTAAACAGTTATTTACAATTATAGCATTTATCTAAAAAAAAATCATTTTACATTTTTGTATACAATGTCATGCACACAGTTTTACTCCCCTTACAGTTTAGCTATTATATCAAGAATAATGTTTTATTTTTTTAGAAAATGAACTCGTGCGAAGAATCGGTGTTTCAGCCAGTATACGTTTGATGTATCAGTACTGAAGAAGGTATTTTATAAATAATTTCTTATTACTGAATTTGGCCGCCGTAGCCGAGTGGTATAGGTATCGGATCGTGGCTTGCCTTGTCACGAGTTCGAGCCCAGTACCACTAAAGACCCGCCGTGTAGGGTAGCGATGCACGTTAAATCTGTTGAGAGTTGAAACGTTTCCCCGTTGGTGTGGTGTGGTAGTTAGGAGAGAGGAGTGCCAGCTCAGGTGTCATCCACGTCACTTGACCATGGTTCAAAATTACGTGATCCGTCGTCAAAAGCCCTCGTGCAGCTGAACAGTGCGACGTTAATATTCAATCAATCAATCTTATTACTAAATTAAGAACAAGTTTAATAATTATTAGGGACTTCCACGGGCTTGTCTTGTAGAGGAAAGTTTTTCAAAGGAAGGTTTGATATCAGAAATTGACACTTAAAGAGTTATTTTTCTATATTTAGCTGAGATCTATATTTTGTCTTCAAGGCATCCACTGCAGAAAATCCGGTTTGAAAAAGGTAGGATGTTGAAAATGGTAATAGTATACGAAGTGCTTTTGTTTTCAGTACATATAATTCCTCATCCACCTCTACCCCAAATTCAAAGAGCGATTTATTACAAATTGCCTTTTAATTTTTCACTGGATGTAAAATATATGAAGATTTCTTCTTCGGAAGTTGAGAGCCCTTCTGGAGTATCTTGAAATAGATCCCTAATCCACTCGTAACTTGCTACCAAGCTGTCCTCATCCAGAAAATACTTTTAAAATTCTTTGCCAACATAGCTAAATGATTTTACATGCTTTAAAAACAACTTTCACATATTGTTCTACAGATTTGTAAGTTTTAACACATATCGAGCTGGGGCTTTTTTCCATCATTTACTTCAGTAGTGGTAAATCCAAAATTTAAGTATTTTTGAGAAGATCGCCTTGATTTAATTTTCGGAACCATGCTCGTTCGTCTGTGTACTTGTTGATTCTTTATTATGGTCGAATGTTTGCTTACGACTTAAAAATGTATGTATGATATTGTTTTAATCTACTGCCGTAAATACTTAATTACCGTGAATTACAATTAACGTGGAAATTAAAAAATGTACATTCAAGCTAGATTCGGTAGCTATAGGAGTATCGAGTCGACCAAAACTGACTGGAATTGTACGAGGAAAAGCATTTTTACATGTTTTTGCGCAGACGTCCGATAGGTTGCCCAGACTCACGCAAACGTACCCTATAATGCCAGATGTGATGGATATGATAGAGAGCGACATTGACTAGACTATTTTTCTAATGACATTTGTACTTTGAGAAATGAATGCTGAAGGAAATAAATTTTTAATTAAATACATCATTTTGCGATCTGTTCCAATTTAAAAATTAGAGAAAGAAAAATAACATAATTCTAAGTAATATATATTTTAAGTATTTTTCTTAAAATATATATTACTTAAAAGTTACATGTACACAAAATTTAATATACTTATCGTATTGATTTGTACGGTTTATAATTAAGATCGTATTGTAACTTTAGCGTCTCTCTCTCAAAGTGCATTTTTATTGCAGTAAATACATTATTGTTGTACATGGGGGCGAGACAAAAATTATGATTGAAAATTGGGTCGCCAGTATTGAAAGTTTGAGAAACACTGCTTTTAATGTATGAGTGGCGCACAGAGTATTTTATCACTAGTTAATTAATACTAAATTAAGAAAAACTTTAATAATTATTAGCTACTTCCATGGGCTTGTCTTTCAGAGCAAATTTTTTGAAAGGAGTTTTAAGATAAGAAATTGACCCTCTGAGTTCATTTTCTATATTTAGATGATATCTATATTTGGTCTTCTAAGCAACCACCGCATTTTGTAACATGTTCCAATTTAAAAATCAGAGAAAGGAAAAATAACTTAGAGTAATTATCCTATTACTTAACTTTTTTTTTGCTTAAAAGTAACATATATAAAATTTAATACTTATGTCATGAATTTGTACGGTTTATAATAAATTTTGTTGCTCTATCGTAAAAGTGCATTATTATTGCATTCAGTAAATTATTATGTATAAGGGGGGCGCGATAAAAATTGTGATTGAAAAGGGGGGCGCCAGTATTGAAAGTTTGAGAAGCACTGACTTAGACTATACTGTGACCTATCAAGGTTTCTATCAGTCAACCTGTTAATGTCGTTCTAACGCACCCTTTTATATGAGGGCCAGGCCTTAACAGCGACATCAGCTCAGCAGCTAATCAACAGTACTGCTCCATAGCAATAATGTTTTCTCATTAAAGGTAAAAATAACTAGTTATTTTTATAAACGTTTTTGTAGTTCTTGATATTTTATAATTTTTTTTTCAAAATTATTCTTTTTTAATTACATTTAAATTTTATTCGCATAAAAAAAGACCTTTTCTTGAAAAACATAAAAGTAACCCCATTTGTTTTATATATTAGGCTTACTGTAGCTCTAAGGGGTTATTTTTTATATTGCGAGACATTTTATGCTCTTTATATATAATGGTCTTAGTAGATCTTATACTTGACAATAAACATACGTTTAGATTAAATTCGTACATATAAAAATGCGCAGTGTTAGTATTTGTTATTTTAAATGGAAAAGTTTGCTTTTGAAAGTTACATTGTTTATCTCACAAAGTAAATTTTTAAGTAGCTTTTAATTTTCAACTTCATAATTAGAATCAACCAAAAAAAACTGAGTATTATAGTTTTTATATGTATCAGAAAATATAATGATTAAGAAACCAGGTGATATGTGTGTGCGTAGTTTTTTTACTTACTAATTTATAATGTGACTAAGTACATTACTAAGTACTAAGAGAAATATTTTATTCATGAGAACCTAAAACTTTAATTTTGAAAAATATAATGAATAAATAAATTTCACTATCATTAAGAAATTATGAAATTTTCAGCATTACTTTTTAGGATGAAACCGATTCAAATATATAATAATAAAAAAAAGCAAATGCAAAAGAAGATATATAGAGATTGTGTCTACATGTATGTTGCAATCTGAAATTTACATTAAAAAAAATCACGTAGCTCTTCACATAACAAAAAATTATCGCAGTTATCATAATATCATGAAGAAAATAACTGAAATTTCAGAATTTCTATAACTTTTTCATTATAGCAGAATCTTCGTATTTTCCTTTTTGCATGCATCTAGAGAATAAGAAGTAGCTTATTTGAAATAATTGTAAAAAAAATGACTAATATGTGCATTCTTATGCTAAAATTTATTTAGGTGAACATGAATGACTTTTTTAAAAAAAAGTTACAAAAGACAGTTTTATAAAAAATAATTTTGTAAAATAATTTTATAATTAAATAATAATAAATATAATTAACATATAATAAATATAATTTTAGAATGAAAAAAACAGCATATAAGTATTAAAAAATGCAAATTGACAAATCAAGTGATTCACACCAATTATTCAAACTAACTGGCACTTTTCGTAATTTCATACAAAAACATTTCACTTTTATCTTTATATACTAGCAGAAGAAGTATATATATATATATATATACACATTAATATGTGTGTGTGATTCTTTTTTAAAATCATAGTTTTCTGTTTACTAGATCTGAATACATATCCTCCTTAAAATAAAGAATGGTATTGTAGTTCTGCTTCTAAAGCCCTTTTATTTTGAAAGTAGAATACAGATGTTCTTCATTGCATTTTCTGATTATGTCTGGTGAATATCTGTCAGTTATACGTTCCTTCTATTGCGGAAATGTGGATATATATATCTATAGTACTTTTTTATTCACACTATCCCATACACAGTTATTTATTTTATTCAGATGAATATGTATGTTCAAAGATGAAGCGCATTTTGGTAAGTTTTGAATTTGAGATTCTGAGCAGACATTGAAATAAGGAAATGGAATATGTTTTCTTTACTAAACATTATGGAGGGAAAGAGATTTCTTTGAAAATAATGATGATGCTTTACAATATTTCTATACTTTACGGGCATTCGTTTAAGAACAACAAAAATAACTAATATTTATAAATATATATCATATTTACTAGAAAATAAGCCACACCCCGAATTCTCGAAATTTTTTGTGAAGAATATTGTTATTCATTCTAAGCCGTGCCCCCAATTCTATACACGTTTTTGAGAAAAAAATGCATAAATATTTTCTTTGCTTACGCCATCGTCGTGTATTTGTTTCATCCGTTTTGAACTTTTAGTGGTCGCTACTCTGCTTCTATTTTTTTGCATGTAAAATTGTCTTCCTTTTCATACTTGCGTCACAGTGAACACGTCTTCAAATTATTACCGGTATCTATGGTGTTAAGGATAGACTGACTTACACAAACCAACACACAAACACACACTGTAGATAAACTACTAGATGAAATAAGTCAGCCAGTGCAGTTGGCAGAATAGACGGTTACATTTTTTTTTTTTTCTGAAAGGGGTAAAAACTAAATTTTCTCCATCCCAAAAATGTATTGACTTCGATCAGTTGCGCACACATAAAGGGAAGGGAGTGTAACGTCGTGTATAGCTAGTATAAAAAATGTTACTGCCTAATATAAAAAAGCATTGTTTATTTGCTAAACAATTTGTTAATGAAGCAAAATAATTCAGTTCATATGCCAAGCCGGAGCAGGCAGTCCATATTCTATTCTCAACGCCACCGGCGTTCATCGTCTTTCCACTCCAATCTCGAACTAAGCCATTTCTCCATCCAATGCCGGCTCCTCTCTGTCTCCCGACTTTCTTTCTTCTCTTTTTCCGTCTCCTTTCTTTTCTCCTCCCCGTCTCTTCTCCCCCTTCTCTCCTGAAAAAGAACCATTTTAAACACCAGGGGTGTGTTCACAACACGCCCCTCGTCCCTTCTTATTGGCAGGTCACAAAAGTTTCTTGGCCCCCCTCGTCTTATTTGGGCATAACACGCCAAAACACACCCGGGCCGTCTGGCCCAAGGCGCCATAGTTCCTTGTCCAACATCTGGACACACTTGTTCATCACGCCACCTGTTCATAGTATCCCCTTCACACAACTCTAGAAAAGACGACATGATTATTTTAAGATAGGCTTCGCCTATTGTCAATGGGGCACCGGCTCTCCTTTACCATTATGGCGACCCGTATGGCTGTCTTCACTCCCCGAGTTCAGACAATAAACAATGGCCCCATGACCACGTACACTGGTCATTTTACAGCTGGTGGATCGTAAAAATTCAGGGGCAATCGATGGGTGTGAGATCACAACAATCGAAGACGTCGTCCTTGTCCCTTAACAGCTGTTGAAACCATAAAACTTATCGTGAATCGAAAGATTGGGATTTACAACAATCGACGATGTCACAACTCCTTCCCCCTGAAAAGGTACATTTTACTCTACTGCTCTGGCCTCAGTTTGGTTCAGTTCGTAACATTTCACACCGAAAGGTTGTCTTATCAATCAGACCGATCAGGACAGCAATCCAAGTAACATATACAATCACAAGTAAAATAAACAAATAAACCCAAAATTCTTTAAAACTTACACTTTAGAAAAAAAACTGAAATTCCGAATCTTGGACCAGTTTTTCCATTTCATACAGTTAAATCACACTTCAAAATTTAGGGTTTTAAAGAAATTAACTCAAATTATAATATTTATATAATTCTAATACATCAATCGCTCATTCAATTGTGTTAAACATCTGTGAGCGTACACAGTCCTAAGAGACACAAAATATATACCATAACACATAATTTCCTTCCACCGTACACACACACCAACACTCATACTCATACAAATATTAATTCACACCCAACACCAATCCTAAGAATTACTCATTCCCATCTACTTATTCCAACGGTGTTTCCAACGATATTAAATAAACAAAATAAACATTTATAAATTCCAAGCTTTGCCAAAAGCATTAAAAACAAAATTTTTAAATTAGGAAGTTTAAACTAAGACTTTTTAAATTTAATTAAATTATGGCTATCAGCAATTAGTCTCACAACCATTATAACAGGTTATTCACAATTCATGGTATTGTCTTCCATTACGTTAGTTATTGAGGAAAATTAAGACACTTTAATTCAGAATATAATTAACAAACCTCAGTAGCTCATGCAATGAATTTTCCAAATCTACATTATGTACACGGAACAAACTTGCCCATATCTTTAATTTACCTTTGGTCGGTCCGACTTCCAACCCAACCCTACTCAACCATTTTAATACAAAGTCAATTTGTTGACCCACGATGCCGCGTTGTTCTTTCCTACAAAACTTTGCCTTTTTAAAGAAAGATAAATCTCGGCTCGCGTCACCTAGTTCAAATTGCTATACTTAATACATTTAATACGCGGGTACGGGTATCGGTTCACTCTTCCTAACCAAACAACGGGCAGAGAACGGTTTGACTGCCCCATCCCGTTTACACCTAAATCTAAAAGATACTCTGTATCCTCTCGTAGTGAATTAATTAACATCTGGGATGAACAACAAGTTTTGATTCTAAATGGCTTTCCCGTAACCAAATTAATATCCTTCTGCCTTAAAACAATCGTCCCAGGATCTGGTAGAAACCTTTCTTTCTTTTTAGCGTTAATCATTCTCAAGTAGCTACTTCGATCAGGCGGTAATTTAAAATACAATTGACTTTTCCTTAAATTACCCTGAAAACCAAAATCCATAAATAGCTTTACAGTATAGAGAGTTTCGGAATCTATTCCTTTTGAGCTATTCTCCATAACCAAATTTGCCAATTCCGGCTTTCTACGGTACAATTTTATTAAATTAAGACGATAAATGGTACTGCGATCTTTTTTCCGGGTAAATCTATCTCGAAATTAAATTCTGAACCGATGTTAGACCTATTGTCCGTCTCTAAATTAACCTTATAAGTCTCCCTTGGTTCTGAGAGAGGCAATCGCATTACTAACCCGTCTCCCAAGCCTTTCCACACATTCGCTTCACATATGTTTTCTTTTCTCCCATTTAACTTCTCTGCTATCTTTGCCATTGTATGATTTTGAAAACTTTCCTGATCCACTGTTAACTGTTTTTCACAAACCATTAATGTCCCAATGGTATATTTCTCCTCGCAGATATTCTCACAAATCAATCCTTCAGGGTTCGCCACTGCCCTTATCTCGTTTCAATTCAAAAGAGCTTTTTCCAATGTTATCCGGATTTATTACCCGCTGTGCACCCATCGCCACAGCTTTGACACTCCCTTCACATAACCCAGCCTTCACTTTCACTTCACAATCACTACTGCTATACACGTTGAATTCTTTCCCTTTCTCAATCTTAGACCTGTTATTCTTTTCTGTTCCTCCCATTCTTACTTCAGACAGGGGGGAAACGTTCACCCATCTCACGGGGGGTCACAATTCACATTTTCAAAATCACAAGACGTGGCGTTCTCCACGCTTTTATTAACTACCGGGTTAATTAAATGCCTACACTTCTGCGTTACGTTTTTCTGACAAAATACAAACATTTGCGAGATTGTTAATCATATTCCATGCCTTCAATTCATTTTCATTTAACTTATATCTGAGTTGAGCTCTCAGACTTTTTAACTCAAATTCCCTAGCTAGTCTACGTTCCTCGAATTTCTTAATTTCCCGTTTTTCACGTCCTTCCCGTTTTTCCTCCAAACTACCCTCCAACAAACACATTTAGCTACTTCCTCAGTATAGTATTTACTTTGACAAAAATTCTCCTCTTAAATTCTATTTTGGGTAAAGTATATATATATAATATCAACTTCTTTCCTTAATTCCTTTGCAACTTCTAACAATACGTCTTTTCCTTCTCTTAACAGAAACGCCATGATGCACTAATACACACAAAATCAAATCTAAACTTAATCGTTACAAAAATATACAAAGACTCAAGGCGACCTAACAATACACTAGACCTAGACTTAACTATATTTTACCCATATGCGCAAATCTAAACAACACAATAATCTACATATCAGTGTTCTCCAATTCAACAAGTATAACTACCGTATACTAAATTTCACAAATCTATAACCACAACAATAACCTTCACAATACTGTGCCAACAAAACAAGTATAACTACTGTATACTAAATTTCAAAAATCTAAAACCACAACACTAATATTGCACATTTATAAACTTTATACAAAACTTAAAATCTTTCTAGTCTCTTATTGTTTACTAACTTTACCTAGTCTTTATATTCCTTATTTAAAACATTTTACATACAAAATCAATACTCAGTTGCTGCCCCAAAAATAATCTCAATGAAAAGACTCACCTTCAAATTTGTAGAGGACACACAGGAACACTCAGGAATTCTGGCACTTGACACTTGGAAATCTGGGAAAACGGCACTCCTAACGCAGGCAGGAACGGGAGACACTTGAATCATATACTCATCACAGCTGAAAACTCCAGGAAAGCATCTCATAGCAAGCAATTCCAAAATACAGGCGGGCACACTTCATGACTAGCAGGAACGGGAGACATTTGTATCCAGCACTTCTCACAGCTGGGAACTCCAGGAATTAGCCGTCATTCAACTCGTCTCATCACACACGCACACGGCTGGCATTTTTTTTCTCTTCACTTAAAACTAAGGATTCGGACATCTATTTACTTAAATGCCGCATCAACACCGCTGCCACCAATTTCATATATATATATATATATATATATATATATATATATATATTAGCTGTAACGACGTGTATAGCTAGTATAAAAAAGTGTTACTGCCTAATATAAAATAAAAGCATTGTTTATTTGCTAAACAATTTGTTAACGAAGCAAAAGAATTCAGTTCATATGCCAAGCCGGTGCAGTCAGTCTATATTCTATTCTCAACGCCACCGGCGTTCATCGTCTTTCCACTCCAATCTCGGACTAAGCCCTTTTCTCCATCCAATGACGACTCCTCTCTGTCTCCCGACTCTCTTTCTTCTCTTTTTCCGTCTCCTTTCTTTTCTCCTCCTCGTCTCTTCTCTCCCTTCTATCCTGAAAAAGAACCCTTTTAAACACCAGGGGTGTGTTCACAATACGCCCCTCGTCCCTTCTTATTGGCAGGTCACAAAAGTCTCTTGGCCCCCCTCGTCCTATTTGCGCATAACACGCCAAAACACACCCGGGCTGTCTGGCTCAAGGCGCCATAGTTCCTTGTCCAACATCTGGACACACTTGTCCATCACGCCACCTGTTCCTAGTACCCTCTTCACACAGCACTAGATAAGACGACATGATTATTTTAAGATAGGCTTCGCCTATTGTCAATGGGGCACCGGCTCTCCTTTACCATTATGGCGAACCGTCTGGCTGTCTTCACTCCCCGAGTTCAGACAATAAACAACGGCCCCATGGCCACGTACACTGGTCATTTTACAGCTGGTGGATCGTAAAAATTCAGGGACAATCGATGGGTGTGAGATCGCAACAATCGAAGACGTCGAACTTGTCCCTTAACAGCTGGTGAAACCATAAAACTTATCGTGAATCGAAAGATGGGGATTCACAACAATCGACGATGTCCCAGGAGGGACCAGACCACCCCTATATCACTTGATTATTTTTCACATTATTATAATAATATGCATGCAGAGCATAAAACGCTTTTGTTTGTTATTAATAAATTTTTAATTAATGCTAATTGTTTATTTTTTACTGTTTTTTGTTCCCAAAAATTGACGGAATCAAAATAATATGTTGGATGGCGTATTGGAAAATGATACGAGAATTGTGGACTTTCAAATCTGCCCCCCCCATTGAAAAATTCATGGAGGGGGCATGAAAGTTATTTTCAGCAGCATTAACACTGGATAAATGACGCGGCTTAGATTCGACTAAGTACGGTACGGGTGAATTTAAAAGTTAAGCAATACAGACTAAAGGATAAAGAAGTTTTTAATGAGTTAATTTTACGTGAATTGTAAATTAAACAAAAATTAAAACTTTTTCGCATATATCAGCTGAGCAAAAAAAAAACATGTTTGCTAAATTTTAAGTCTGTAGGTATAATAGCTGATAAAAAATGTTTTTTTTTTTTATTTATAACGCCCCGTAACTCTCTTGTAGTTTGATTTTTGAAAACACCTTTCTTCTAAGCAAAAGTAACACATTGTTACAAATGCTGTATAATAAACGCATTAAAATAATGTAAATAATTTGTATCGAGATATGTAATACGTTAATAATACTTTTCTGATGCATTTACTTTATGTTAAATAGCTGCTACTCATGACTTCGTCTACGTGGAATTTAATAAAAAAGTGTTTTTTCTCAATTCGCAGAGTGTATGAAAACATAATAATTATGTGTTTCACGTAAAGAAATATCTATGCTGTAAGTATAATGTCGTTCTTCTACTTTGTGATTCGATGTTTATTTCCTGTTTTTTTTTTTTCTTTGTTTTTTGTTGAGCAAAGGTGTGAGAGGGTGTCTTGACCTTTTACACTGTTGATGGGATGAGGACTGCAAATTCATAAAGATCATAACAGGTCTAAGTAGCAGTAGGGGGAAACGAAGACTTAAGCAAGGGCTGAGAGGATGGCATGAACTTTGACACTGTCGATGGGGTGAGGACTGTAAAATCATTAGGAACAAAAGACATGAACGAGAAATACTGTGAGTGGCATTTCAGTCAGTCTGTGAGTGAGCCGATTTTCTCCTTTATATGTATAGATTGTGAGGTTATTCTTGAAGTTTTTAACTTCAGTAAATTAGAATGGAATAATAGGAAGAAATATTTGTTTTACAAAGGAAAACCATACTTATTGCATGATGCACTTAGAAAAAAAGACTAATTGCTCAAGTAAACTGAAAATGATACAGCAATGAAAATATCAAAATCGCAATTTGAATGACCAAAAAAATGTTTGAAGAATTTTTCTTTAAACATTGTTACTCTGCTTACAACTTGTACTTTAATTTAAGATCCTAAGACTTCTCCTAAGGAAGTTATATATTAGTTATTTATATGATTAGTAATCTATATCAGATATTTTCCAACAAATAAATTGTGTCTACCAATTAGTGATAATCAATTGTTTATTGTTGCATTTTATTTACTGTTTCAAGAAATGTGATAGGATGAAACATTTAATTTTAAGTTAGCATAATTATTTTTTTTTATTTCACCATGATGTTACACCAACTATGAAAGCTGATAATACAGCCAAAAATGTCGTCTTAAAATTTATAATGCAAATATCATTGTGTTTTAAAACTCGCATTTTTTAATAAAAGAAGAGTTTTTTTCAAGAATATAGAAGGAAATCCATAATATTCTAACATTTTATTTCATAGGAAGGCAAGTGTAGTACAGTATTATGAAAAACATTTTCTGTGTGTGTGAGCACATTATTCTCTTACTTTATTTTTCTTAGCTAATCATAGAAATAAAATTTTATTGAATTATTTTTATCGCCTTTTTTAATGAGTTTTACTTGGTATACCCATTTGTTTGCACTTATATGAAGACTGAAACGAGTTATAAATAAAGGATATATTCATTTTGAAATCGTTTCTGTTTTTATATTACCTATGTAATTTTAATGAAAAATTAACTAAGAAGATCACCATAGATTTGAAATTGTTTTTATCTGTGGTAAATCACCGTAAATAAATTGTTATAAATGAAGAATATTCTTAGTAAAAGAGGTAGAATATCACTACTAAATATTTATCAGACTTCACAAAAATGCACCAAATATAAAGGATTAATTTAAAGACTACACAGAACAGAAGAAAAAAAAAAGAATTTGTAAACCGTGATTTCCCGAACTTTGTAAGAATCATTTATAAAATAAACACCTTGCAAATAACACACTGTTTTCAAAGAAAATTTAGTCTATAGTTTAAAAATTAGTGCAAAATATTAAAAATAGTTTTGCATTAATTTTCTAAGCAACTTATAACAAACTGTTATCATTAAATAATAAATTTCGATTTAGAAATATAATTTTGATGAATAATACCTAGTTATCAAATATTTAAATATTGAGAGAGAGAGATTTATATATAGATACATAAAGATGTATTGATATGTATTTAACCAAACACTGAATTAGTTGATGATGTATTTAGCTTTTAAATATTCATTCAGGTTACAGCTTACCAATCGCAGATTGAAAATCCTTTCAACACTCCTTTCCAGCCTGGGATGGAAGGGACACGACGGGTATATTATTAAATTTATCTCACTAATACCATTGACCTCTTCGTGTTCTCCAGACCAGATGTGTGAATAACACCTTAATGAACCATCCATACTATTTTGGCTAAGAGTGACCATCTACTTACTTGGAATCGAGGCAACGTGGGCGAATTCCCTACTCATTTATGCAGAACATCACGTCGTCTACTATCGGTTACTTGCTTGGAACTATTATTTCAGGGAACGTTAGAAGTCACTGGACGTTGGAAGAATATTAGATCGTGTAGTTTTAGATTTATGTAGTAAAATGTAGAATTGTAAAAAAAAACATGTTTTCAAAAAAACATGTCTAATATGTATGTGTTGTGTAAAAATGACTAAATCACTCACTGAATCAAAGGCTTGAAATTCTGTAGGATCTATCCTTTTATTGAGAAGACATCTGTTAAAAGGCGGGTTTTTTGTACATCGTTTCTTAAGGGGAGTTTCAGGGTTGTTACATGTTACAGAAAAATTTTTTTCTCAGTTTTTGAGCTATTTGACCAACATGCCTTTAAAAGTGTCTTTATTGTTTATTAATATTCTTTTATGATCGAACTTTGAAAAAATTCAATAGTTCAAGGTACTCTGAGCTGTTGTTAGTTACCTATTATTGAAAAACGTTTGAATATTAAAGCTTAAAAAGTTTTCTGAATAATAAATAAACATTAATATTTTCAATTAAGTGAAATATTTAAAATATATTGTTTATTTTTCTCAAAAACATGTAGCATAGATATATCATTATGAAATTTTAAAAAAATTGACATTTTTTGTCACGATATATGGACTGCAGTCAAATATTTTGGGAAAATCCTCAAAAACTTCACATGAATATATATAGTTACGTATAAGTAACATGAGGGGAAAAATGCATTACATTTATACATTATATTCTGAGAAAAACATGAATACAGTTTTAAAAACATCATTTTTGAGAAAATTGAATCTTCACAATAAAGTGCCACTTTATAACAAAAATAATGAATTACAACATCTAATTGTCCCATTTTATTGAACATTAGCATCTCTGCAATTTATTTTGCGCAAAATAGTAAGCAACAAAAGTCTTAAATTGCCCAGAATAGCATTTTTCAGTTTTTTAACCCTCTAAGTAACCTTCTTCTTAACCTTCCTACTGAAAAGTTATTCCGAAAGCGATAACTCTTATTTTGACGATCGCTTTAAAAATGCAACAGCCTGCTTTCCTTTCCCCCTTTTAGAACTTGGGAGGTCGAACAGGGACAATTTTATGACCTAGTTCGGTTACTTTGTCAAGTAAGAACCAAGAGATCAATCGTTTACAGCTAGCTGTAGAGTTGCATTAGGCAATATTGTATGAAACTGTAGTGGAATTCGGTGTTTCTTTCTCCTATATATTCCGTCACAGTAAAATTAAAACAAAATGCAGGGTAAAAAAAGAAAAAAAATGAAATAAATAGTATGTTAGAAGTTGAAAAATAATTATATTTTCTTCAAACAAATTTTATTTTTCTGTCATATTTTAAAAATTAAAATATATATATATATATTTTTGGTATTGCGATTTGAACCAGAAAAAAGCATCCTGTATTCATTTTTGAATATGAGAGTAAGAAAACGCACTCACTTTCCTGTTTTTTTAAAAAAGTAATGAGCTAAAGAGAGCAAAGGCCCTATCTCATTTTTAAACAATAACACAATAAATGGTACATACCATGATTATATTTATGAAATAAAACCGATCTTTCTCTATTCAGTTACATTTTTAACTTAAAATAGCATAAAAAAGGATTTCAATACTTTAATTTATTTTAATTAAAACCATATAAAATATATTTTTATGTAAACTGAATATTTTTCGGAAAAAATTTAAATTTTCCTTCCTAGTGTTCTCCTTTTCGAACTTTTTGTATTAAATAAAAATTCCTTTTCTACATCGGCATTTGTGATATACTTCTTCAAATGCGCATGACAGTACTTCTAACCATTTTCTACTCAAGTTAAATTTCTTATCTTTCTGTTTCTTTTATTACAAGGAAAAATGTCAGACATCGATAACTACATTTTCACACAATTCAGTCATTACAAATTCTATTGTGAGAAAAGTTCTCCCTAATTAATTTTGTCTTTCAAAACAGTACACTTAAAACAATTTTGTTCAGTGAAGTTAACCGACAGTTCCACAATGTATTCATACCAAATTTTAAAAACAAATTTCATACTTGGAAATGTATCCTGTATTAAATTTTTCAGTATACACAAATATTTCCTGCTGTAGGGAAGATATAGTATGAGATGTGGTGTGCGGTTGTGAAAGAATGTTTTCGTACGTGTAGACTATTTTTGAAAATTTAAATATCACTGAACCTTATCATATAACTGCAAATTAGCCTTATTTTAATGTGTGCTGGTATCAAAGTAAAACACTTCACAATATTAAACAGCCTATAGGTTTATACTCAATATCAAACTATTCGCAAAATGGCTTACAACTTCTATTCAAATTGTTAAGAAACTGAAATATAAATATATCTTACTGCAGTCAAAATTATTCATAATATGTAAGTATCCTATTCCTCCACTTATTTCAGTACATTTTAAAAACTGTAGCTGAATGCAATTTTTTATATTTATAAACGAGGCATTAAAGCTCACACAGTCGTAAAAATGTCTTTATCATTTTTAAATATACTAATATAAAACGTATATGGATTGTAAGATCAGTTGTAAAATCCTAAAAGCTTTTAGAGGAGCTAAAAACATGTAATTTTCGACTGATCAAATTTTTAATATAATACACAAATATACATGTTATTAAGCAAATACATTTGAAAAATCAAATTTCCTTCTGAAATAAACGTAATTGAAACAAAATTTTTTAATTGCAAATGAGTGGAAATACATGTTTATCTAAGGGATATCCTCAAAGTGAGGTAATCCTCAAACTTAAACTCAAACTCAGAGGCACAACAATCCATGAGAGCCAAGAAATACTGTGCCCATCATAATACACGTGACCATTGGACGCTGAGGTGCATGAACAGATGTCCCGATTTGGTGGTCTGTCTGAAGAGAGACCTTCAGTGTTTAAGACTCGAAGCAAGCTTGGTACTCATTTATCGACCCAATGTAGCGGGGATGAAAAGCAGAGTCGACCTTGCGCAGCCCGTAAATAGAACCCCAGACCTGTGGTGTGGAAGCACGATACACTACTACTCGATCCTATTCGGTGAAAAATAAAATTTAATGTTAGAATCTTATATAATTCTCTAATAAAAGAGGGAGTCCAAACTTTTTTTTCATGTAAACTGTTTAGACGGAAATGGTTAATTATGAACATTTCACAAGTTGCATAAATTAAAATTAACCGTTTTACTTTACATAAATTTTTAAGGGTGCAAAAGGTGTATTTCAGCTTAACGAATTAATTTTAAAAGGAATACGGTTACGAAAAAGTAGTACAAATCTATCTATAGTAGGGTTGGTTACCTTACATATTGTCAAAAACAACAATGTATTGGAAGCCAATTCCACAATTCGTTGTTATAAAAATGTATGGAAAATTACAAGATTTATTTTTGAATTTTTAATTTATATATATATATATAATTTTTCCTGGGAACTTTAAAAGCTAGAGCGGCATCCATCAAAACCCCGGTTCTCTCTCTGTTTTTCCAGATCGCCCCTGACTATGCCGGCTCTGCAATAGTAAGTGAAAATGCCGGATTTTGTTGGTCAAGATCATTTTATAGCAGACTGCATTTTTCATGTATTTTAGATGGTCGTTTTATATTTTCTACATCAATATCTTAATGTCTGAATTTAAAATTACATAAAATTCTTGACATTCGCATCAATGGACATGATAATTTTTATTAGTATATGTATGTGTCATCAAACGATTACATGACTAATATTAACATATTATTTTAACCATTTAATTAATATTAAATATAACATAACGCAGACAAATTTTCTAAACTTTAAAATAATTATTTCGAAAACTACTTCAGATATACCCAAAATTTTTCATTTCTACGCTTTAGCTTCTCAGTTTTGCTCCTAGATAAGAAATTATTGTAATTGTATATTCATCAATTTTTTTAGTATATTTTTTGCTCTTAGCATGCAGTTTTCAACTGAATTGTATGAAATCTTCGAAAAATATTAAAAGATACCAAAGAAGCTATATTATAAAATTTGAAATTTTTATTATACTCAAACAATTGCTAAAACTTATGGTAAATAATTTTTAACTGCTCGATGCATTTTTTTTCGAAATTTCAAATGGAATTTCTAACATAAAATTTCTAGCTTCATACGGTCGAGATTTCAAAAAATATCCAGATTTTAATTACTTATTCAGTTAGCCTTTAAAAAAGATAAATGTTGAGGTATTTTGTATAAATAGATATTTTTGAACAATATATAATTCGAATGTTTTTAAATAGCTCGAATTTAAAATTGATTTTTATGTTTATTTATATGCATAAATGTCTACTGCAAATGTTTCCGTATATTTTTGATTACCATTTATTCTAACATTCAAGTTATAAAAAAATGTGTGAAAATCTTCATTCATGTTGTCTTTGATGTAAACTGAAGTTCAAGAACTTAAAATTCAAATATAATTCGGTGTATTTTAACAATATGTAACTAGACCCTGTTCTTAAACTTCCCTGAACACTTGGGTTTTGAAATCTAAAAAAAATAAAACTAATAAATCTTAATTAGTTTTTTTTCGTTATTATTTTTATCAAAGTGTAAGAAAATGTTTCAAATGATTTGATGAAGTTTAAATTTATTCATTTTTAGTGGTTGGAAAATTGAAAAGATTTCAAATTTTACAGTTTGGTGTTTCATTAATTTTTTCGGTATCTTATAATAAAATAATCATGTTTCAAAAACTGAAAGCTTTGATTATAATAAGAAAAATGAAGCGAAAGAATATACTTAAAAAAAAGATAATTTGTCTAACTATATAAAATAGCAGATTGCACTGACAGGCGTCAACTTGTTAAAGTTTCAAATTAATATGAAACCAAAAGGGAATTGTAACATATTTTACTTATGCATTGGGACTTTTCAATATTTTTAAAATACGATGTAAAAAATAAACACTTCCTGGGGTCTAAAGAAATTTCCCCTGGATTTTTTACGATTGCCCCGGGGTCAAAACACGGGGTTTCCTGCGAGCCATAAAACTTCCCCTCAGTGTCCTGCTGTGTTGCTTCCACCGTCACCAATTATCATTCAAGATGTTAAGCCTATAAAAGGGGTAAAGGATTTCAGAAAAGTTCGGCTTATCCGCTTTTGAAAACGTTACTTGAAGGCAGAAAAATCAGTGCAGTCCATTTTCGAAGCATCTTTACACTGACGGAATTTTCCGTGCTATCCGGTTAGAGGGTTAAACCAGATAATTTCTAGTAATACATCAGTTTTCTCAATTCTGTACCTATTTTTGAAGAATTAATAGCTTTCGTGCTTTAAATATATCAAATTTGAACATAAAGGAACATAAATATAATGTGAAATTGTATTAATATGGTTTTTGTATGATTTTGAGATGGTATTTAAAAATACCTGATTATACTATATTATAAAAGTTTTCGCTTTGATTTTATAAAGTTATCATTAGGTTTTGTTGTTGCAGCAGTTTATAAGTTTTAAACCTCAAAAATTAATCTAAAGTGGACAAATCATTCCTAAAACAGTCAAAATAAAACTATTTTTATGTTTTTAAACATGACATTTATGTATTTTTATGTATGTAACAAGCTTCTCGCAAAGACAATAAACGTAACATTTGAGGTGTCATCTCATACCTTTTTCTCAGGAACTATTAATCATAAATACTCAAATTTGTATTGTATATCAATTAGACATTTATATTTATACTGAAGTGAAATTTTTGAAATATATTAATTAGTGTTTTCAAAAACAAACTTTTACAGTTGAGTGACCAAATATGATTATTATGAATTTATCGAAAATTGTCATTTTTTGTTATGATATATGCTTAAGAATATTTTAAAAATGTCACTTCAGTATACACAATTGCATTTAAAAAACAGAGTACATTTACACAATTAAAAAAAAACATTTAGAACGCAATTTTTATCAAAAATCTTAACATGTAAAAGTATTATCCTATGTATTTTTCATTACATATTACATTATGCATTATGCAGTTATAAAATTAAGATTCATTACGTAAAAATTTCTCACCTGGTCACAATTATATATCCTTATTTATATATTTCTTTTAACAATTTACTTAAACACGCTCAGATTTAGTAATCATTTAAAAATCAATTTAAACTAAAGAAAATACCTTAAGTTCAATAAAAAATGACTACATTTTAAGTATAACATTTACTAAAACCCACATGATAATCTGAAATTGCCTCCTAAGTTTTTTAGCAAATCTAACAGTTGCACTTATACAATTATCTTAAGTTAATTTGGGTACTAAAAAAATAAAAATTAATCGAGGCTTTGCAATTTTTCCTAAGTTTTAAAAAGGCAATGTTTACATTTCTATCTGTAAAAATGGGTGTGGTAAATCAGCTGATTACTTTTTAGAAAATCATTTTAAAATACTTCTGATTCATATAATGGCTTGTATGTTATATCACTGGAAAGGTCTTGATTAAGAGATCTTAGAAATATCAAAAACTCAAAATCGATTTTTAAAAGGTTATTACCCTTCTGACTGCTCTTAATTTTGCATCTAGCCTGTTTACAGGAAACAAGGATTAGTAAGGAATGTGGGTGATTTTTCAATTAATTGCACTTTGTGACTGACAAGGTTGTATTCTTACGCAGACTGTGAGTCCATTTCGCAAATCAGAGTAGTAGATTGATACGGGAACGAATTCGCAGTGGATTCTTTCGGAAGTAATGCGGTCAGCTTTAAAAGCACTTGCACGCTATTTCTAGAAGCTCTTTTTCCTTTTTCCTTAGATTGAGTTACCAGCATTAATCCACGAGGCCTCCGCCTCCCCTGTCTACCTTTCACTCAGATAAGTATCGTTTTGCTTTGTTTTAGTTAGTTCAGTATGCCTTTATTATAAATAAAATTGTTTTACCACTATACGATCAGACTTTTAATTTTAGTCGTCATTTACTCTAATTGTAAATCCCATGATCTGTAGGAACCGTGGATCAGAACGTATATAATGTATAAAAAATGAGTTCAGTGTAGAACATTTAAAATATGTTAAATATGTAAAATATGTATACCTAAGTGCCACTGAACTAGGCATGTCTACCTAATATCAAGTTGGGCCTCCTCTTGCCTTGATAATGGCTGCCACACGACCAGGCATAGATTCAAGAAGTTTCTTGAAACGTTCCACGGGAATGCCTTGCCGAAAATTGCCTAAAACTGTCCATAATTCAGTAAGATTCATTTGTGCTTTGTGATGGCCTTGTTTCCACAATTTCCAACATCAATATGATTTACATCTGGGCTTCTAGCAAAACAATTTATGACAGAAATGTCAGGAATGATCATCCAACCAACCAGTTTCCAATCGGGATTTGTGAGAGGTGCAATTGTCTTTCTGGAAAACTCCATTAACGCGCGTATAACAAAACAGCATAAATGGATGGTGGTGATCCCCCAGAACCTATACGTGCATAATTACAATGAGGGAGGTTGGCTCACGCAGCAATGATCCTAAACAGCGCCACGAAAAAACATCCCATACCATGATTGAGCCTTCATATCCATGAACTCTTTCAACATAAGATGCAGGATCCATGGCTTCATGAGGCTGACGCCATATTCTGAGCCTCCCGCCGGCATTAAGTAGTTAAAATCGAGATTCATCACCTTTTGCGACTCGTTTCCAATCTTCTACAATCTTTTTTATATTTCCTCTATTTCCTAGGCAAGACATGCAGCCGATGGCAAGCACTCAACAATGATATTGCAGTTGTTCGACGGATCCCCAAACCCATACGGTAAAGCGAGCTTTGCACAGTCCATTTACTGACTGTATGACTGGCACCATCATTTAACTGGGTGTTAATTTGAGCTAATATCTGGCTTCGCTTGCTACGTACAATACGCCTGATCCATCTCTCGCCACCCACTGTCAAGGCTAAGTGTACTTTACAGTTTGCTCCATCGCTAGTTTTCTACCCACCATCCATGTAATCTTGTTATAATCTCGTTATTGTCAATCGTGAAAATTAAAGTCGTCTGACTATTTCGGAAATGGAATGGGCCATGCTTCTTGCATCTTACGATTGAAAGCATCTAAATCCGATAGTTTACACATACTGGCAATTATAACAACCAAATCAGAATCACCACATTAAGCGCTATGCATGCAGTTACCACAACGTTCTCACTTGAGCGTAAATGATACGCAGCGCTACCCAATTTGCATAGTCCTTACTAACCCTAATTAAGTGGTACTTTCGTGTATATATATATGTATAATTATTTTCTGGGACAAAAAATGTATACACCCAGTAGAAATTGATCTATTATCACGAAACGTAGCGGGAATGTAGTCTATTTGTTCTTATGCAAATGATTAAAATTTCGATGACAACGAGACAAGAGCAGGAGGGCTATTCACATATGAGAGTTTAAAAACATGATTGCTCAGTTCATAGAGTTATTCAAGCAAATCTGTCTATTTTGATGGATGGTATTGGGACCAGAAATACCTCAAAAACATAACCGGGGACCTAATGAACAGTTGTCGATATTTGAGACGTGGCATGTAGGAGGCCTTAGCGAAGCTAGTTGGTCAAACTGGTGTATTGAACTCCATCTCGGTCAGAGAGATATATTATAATTGCTCAGTGTTGTCAAGAATGAATCACGAAAGGGATAGTATAACATTGCGGAGAATCAGGGAACTCCGGGAAACACATATGTGTGCAATGATTGTTCAACCATACGATCGCTCACGTTCTGACTAGCAATGCCGTTATAATCGTTTGAAATCATTTACCACCTTACGGACATCTAGTGGCATCAAACTAAACCATTCAAAAAAATTAACCCCATGTATAAGGAGATGATGAATATTAAGACGTCTACCACACTAATCGCACATCATAGGTAGTATCGACAAAATGTTTGCCAACCTCAGACAAGCTGGAATGTGACCAAATGGACGCTGTGGTCTATAGTAAGGAATCTCAATACAGTCTTAGTATTGATAACAAGCTCATACGCATGGAGAGGCAACCAGACCATCAGCTCGATCAAGTATTTGTTTTCAGGAGGCATACGGTAATTAAATAAGGTAAGATAGTGTTGGGAGCTATTTGTTGGGACACACGATCATCTCTATCCGCCCTTCAACGAAATTTGACGGAACTTCGTTAAATGGACGAAATGTTACCGCCAGTTAAACTGCAAATGCTATCAAGCCTCCAGGTGCTATTTATCAGGAAGAAAACATACGTTCACAAACCACGCAACTCTCTTAAGAATGTCTTCGAGCATATGACATGGCCTTCCAGGTCCTTAGATCTCTTTCCCATTGAATATGTCAAGAACGTTCTAGGAAAAGGCAACTACATTCTTCCTAAGAAATTGGTAAATTTACTGCCCAGTTGCAAAGATTAAGGCATTACCTTCCACGAATGGTCCAGGTGATCTCATTGATTCGAAGCCACGCTGTGTTTGGCTTGTATAGATACCGCAGGTGGATATACTACATACTAACTTATAACTTTTTGCATACCATATTTTTAATAAAACAATCTGTTCTTCTGAAATGGTAATCATTTGCTAATCTCCCAATATATTAAATGCATGATAGATGTTGGGATAGAAGCTTGTTTCCTTCTGTCTGCTTATACTTTTGTGACATGAGTGATCCTTTTTTTCATGGTGGTTGCAATCGTAAAAGGATAAAAAGCATTTATACTTTAAGCTTCAATATTTATTTGTGAATAAACGGATAGAGAGATATTATGGAAAGTACAACAAAAACCCAACTTGACAAACACTCACACATTTAAGACAGCTACAAAATAATTCATCATTTACACCCGATATATCTCATGTACTTATAGTATTGATTAACCGGAAATTATGAAAATGACATATTTCTGTTAAATGCTTTTTTTCTGATTTGTCCGAATCCGGGGTTGACGCAAGATTGCATCACCCAGACTTTAAAAACGCTTATGTTATAAAATCATGGATATCTCAAAACCATAATGGAAAAAAAAACACCTCGCGAGAAAAATTAAAGTGAGTTATTATATATATGTACATATATAAACATAAAATAACTAATTAGAAATTACGTGTTTTAAAGCTGATCAGAGCTGCAGTTTCTCCCCCATTTGGTAATCACCCTGATTAAGCTTAGAATACAGTTTTTTCATGTTTTTAATTATTTTCACTTTCGTGTAATTCCAATTAACTTACCCCAGATGGTCTCCTTAATAAAGGTTTTGGGCGCAACTATTCTTTTGGAGTGTGTACAGATACTAAATAAAATCATACATAAAACGTATGAAACCTATCGGATGGAGTGTTAAATACACGCAATTTATCACGTCAATTTGAGGCAAAGTGTTAACATACAATCTCAACAAAAAGCTCCAGAAGTGACTTATTGCGAAGTATATTTAGCTTCTGATTAAAAAGTACATTTTCTTTTTCAAATTTTATGGTTTTTGCGTGAAAAAGGAAAATTAAAAGTTATTTTTTAAAGAAATTCATATTTAAAATATCTAATCATGTTACTTAGAAGTATCAGATATGAAGGATGAGAATGGACGGAAGATTTAATCTGAGTCGAAAGAAGTTTGTTCTCCAGAGAAAAGCAGAAAAACATGTGGTATATTTTGTCAAGTAGCATTGTCATAATTCAATGTCAAGTAATTTTAAGCAATAATATGAATCAAATAGTTGTTCCTTCAGAAAAATATGTTTGTGTTAATGAGTTAAAACAAATTAAGACATTTTATTTATGATGACTCGGTACTCTTAAAAAGATCAAAATATCATTTTTTAATTTTTTTTTATTTTGTCATGTTTTGCAATAATATCTTTCGATTGATATATCACGTTTTCATGTCAGAACATTAGAAGATAAAAACACTTCGATTAAAAGATGTGAAATAAATGGATAATTTGATCACACCTCATTTTTAGATAAAAAAGCTAAATTAAGTTTTGTTGATAAAAAAATTCTATTTTAAAAAGAGATACGATGACTGTAACAAAAATGATATATTTTAAGCAGAGGCTATTTCTGAGGAATTGCAACAATGTAGTTTTGTTTTCTTTGTGAAATAAGAGCATGTAAATTTCTTCAAGGCGTTTTACATTTCCATACAAATATATTTTAATACACTGCTGGACAATTGCTAAGAACGGATAACACTATCATCCATAGCAACTGCAAAATGAAAGGAAGCAAAATGTGGAAAATTAGAATAAGTGTGGGATATTAGTAAGAACTATGAGTATGCAAATTTATTTTCCACGTCTGTTCATCACGTGATAGCGTTCATAAGAGCTTTAAAGGTTTTGACGCGTGTGGAAAGTTGTTCTTTCAAGTCAAAGTTTTACAGGAAAGATTTAATAGACGAACTTAAAATTTTTGGCATGTCTTCCCGATATCAAATAGATGATTTCATGCGTGGCCGAATTATTGGAAAGATCGAAGAAGGGCGAAAAATAACAGATGTTGCCAGGGAGTTCGACATCGCTCACAGCGTTGATTCACGGCTGTGGAAGTCATTTAAAACTACTGAATGTGTAGTAGACGGCTCGGGGGAGATCGTGTTAGAAGTATGACGCCTGCAAAAGACAGATATATCGTCCTATATCAGCAAAAAGTAACAGGCACATTACAGCTCAGCAGGTGGTAAATCAGTTTCTTGCTGCCTCAGGAAAGCGGATATCCCGAAAAACTGTTGCCAGACGTTTGAGGGGAGGAGGACTATACGCACGCAGACCTGTTGTGTGTGTCCCATTGACCAGACAGCACCGTACTGCCCGTTTGCAATGGTGTCGTGAGCATCACAATTGGACTGAACAGGACTGGGCATGCGTACTATTCTCTGATGAGAGTAGGTTCAGTCTGTCATCGGATTGTAGACGCCAACTGATCTGGCGCGAGAGTGGTACTGCTTATCGTCCAGAAAATATCCACGAAAAGGACCGATATCCGACATGCAGTATCATGGTGTGGGCCGGCATCATGATCAATGGCCGCACGCGCCTACATGTGGTTGCGAATGGGACTATGACGGGCCAACGATACATTGATGAAGTTCTACTTCCTCATGTTCGTCTTTTTCGTGATGCTGTCGGTGATAAATTTGTTTTTATGGACGACAACGCAACATGTCATCGAACACTCGCTGTTCAGGATTGTTTAGACAGCGAGGGTATTCAATGTCTCTTATGGCCAGCGCGTTCTCCAGATCTAAACCCCATTGAAAATGTGTGGAATGCTTTGGGGAGGCAAGTTGTTGGTCAAAACTATCCTCCGACAAACAAGAACAACTTCATCCGTGCACTCACAGAGGAATGGGATAAATTGCCTCAACAGCTGCTGGATAATGTTGTGCAAAGTATGGTACGACGTGTGGAATGTTGCATCACACTCCACGGTGGACATATTTTGTACTGATACCTTTCTTTAAGGTGCCTGCTGACTTTTAGATACATTGTTCCATTTTTTCTCCTTACGCAGATCAAATGAACATTTTTTTCTTTCATATGTTTCACAGCTTTTGTACTTTCCAGAACAATAAATATTATTTATTCTAATGTCTAAACAGTGTGGCAACTATATTTTATCATACTAGGCCTCATGTCTCGCTTAATGTTATGCTATATAGCAATTTGTGATCCGTCCTTAGCAATTTTCCAGCAGTGTATTGCCACACGCATAATTTGCTACAAGTCCCGATAGCCGAGTTGGCAGAGCGTTGGACTGAACTTCCTCAGGTCTCGGGTTCGAATCCCGGCCCCGGCAGATTTATCCAAAGACTGGAATTTTGTTTCCGTTTTTAATGTATTGTTTCTCTAGGTTCTAGATGAATCCAGATCATTCTTTAGAGTGCATACTGGTTATTTCTCGAATATTCCGAAGTGTATAAAAGCAGAGTTCATCGCCAGTTGGGCATGTTCTCAGTCCAGTGTTGTATCGAGCTCCCAGCGTTAGAATAAATCTAATTGTTTGTTTAATTGAACTGTGTACTCTTCTTTTGAACTCCGTGACAAGTTTGGTGGAGGCGCCGGGTACAATTACGTCAAACGTGGATAATAGTGACAACCTTCGCAGGAGCCTCCGGTTAAGAGGATTATCCCCCGAATTCGGACTGTTAAAAGAAAATAGTAGGAAGAGGACAAAAATGCCGACCGAGCAAGAAGCCAAGCCCGCTGTAGTAACACCTTCGTTACAGCAATGGAGGAGCCCATCGACCTTCCGAGGAGCGCCTGGGGACGACCCTCTCAAATGGCTTAAAGAGTACGATCGAGTAGCCAACTTTAACAAGTGGGATGACATGATGTGCCTGGCTAACGTTTATTTCTTTCTTGACGGTACTGCGAGACAGTGGTATGTCAACAACGAAGACGCCTTAGATTCCTGGGAAGCGTTTAAAAATGGACTAAGTGGACTTTTCGGTGACCGTCAAAAATATACCAGAAGGGCAGAAGAACAACTAAAATGCCGAGCCCACAGCGTTCAGGCGAGAGTACACAGTCCTACATACAAAGTGTATTAGGACTTTGCCAAGAGGTAAATCCTCTGATGAAAGAAGACGAAAAAGTGTCACACCTAATGAAAGGTGTTGCTGAGGATATTTATCAGGCCCTGTTGACGAGAGAAATCAACGACACAGCAAGTTTTATCAAATGGTGCAACTATATCGAAGATATGAAGCAGAAGAGAGTTGGTCGACCGAGATTTGAAAGGCTTCCAAACGTCGTACCGGTTGCATCCCTGACGGATGAGACTGATTTGGTCTCTCTTATTCGCACAATCGTACGAGAAAAAGTCCATCGACTAGTTAACCAGACGCAAGAATCTTTGGACTCCGATCCCCAATCCTTAGAAGAGATCGTTCAAGACGAAGTTGAAAGGGTTTTGGCCCCAGTGTCAACAAAACCTACAGAAACTAGACCACGACCAACATACGCCGCTGTAACCAGGAAATACAGAGCTCCTGTTCAGAAATTCCCACCTGAACCAAGAAAAACAGATGTGTGGAGAACGGCTGACAACAGACCTGTTTGTTTCCACTGCGGACGTCCTGGACATGTAATGCGCTACTGCCGAGAGAAAGGCTGTCTTTGACAACTCTCGAAACCACCGACGGAACTTCGACGACGTTGGCACTGAAGAAGAAATACGCCGACCAAACTCTTCTCGTACGATTGTGCGAATAAGAGAGACCAAATCCGATACGTGTCACGGAGTTCGAAAGAAGAGTACACAGTTCAATTAAACAAACAATTAGATTTATTCTAACGCTGGGAGCTCGATACAACACTGGACTGAGAACATGCCCAACTGGCGATGAACTCTGCTTTTATACACTTCGGAATATTCGAGAAATAACCAGTATGCACTCTAAAGAATGATCTGGATTCATCTAGAACCTAGAGAAACAATACATTAAAAATGGAAACAAAATTCCAGTCTTTGGATAAATCTGCCGGGGCCGGGATTCGAACCCGAGACCTGATGAAGTTCAGTCCAACGCTCTGCCAACTCGGCTATCGGGACTTGTAGCAAATTATGCGTGTGGCATTGCTCCCCTCGAAAAAGAAGACAGCGCCCCGCTGTCACTTTGTTCAAGGGTCTTTATTCTGGAACGAGTGATGGGTCCTTTGTATGATTCTTTGGGAGGAATATCCTCGGTTTCGATTTGCTCGGCGGGATCATGGTACGGTTTCATACGCAGTACATGGACAACTTCTCTTAGTTTTCTTTTTCGTGAAGCAGGATCAAAATCTTGTACTTCGTAAGTCACGGCTGATAAACGGGTAGCACCTGATACGGTCCGAAAT
Source organism: Trichonephila clavipes (assembly GCA_019973935.1). Lineage (NCBI taxonomy): Eukaryota > Metazoa > Arthropoda > Arachnida > Araneae > Nephilidae > Trichonephila > Trichonephila clavipes. The sequence continues at coordinate 165,521 of BMAU01020511.1, forward strand.
ACCTTCTTAAGAGTTTTTCGGAGAGACCGACTTTTCTCACTGGAGTATAAACCCATACGAGATCTCCGGGAGCGTAAGATACCATTTGGTGTTTGGAATCGTAACGTCGACGATCTTTGTCTTGAGCTCTCAGAGTGTGCACTCGGGCTAGCTGTCGTGATTCTTCGGCTCTGGCTGCTATCTTGGTGATGTTATTGTCATCAAAATCGTTTGGACAGAATGGTAGCATTGTATCTAGTGTCGTTTCCGCTTCACGACCATGAAGTAAATAGAACGGCGTAAAACCTGTGGTCTCTTGTTTAGCGGTATTATAAGCGAAGGTTACAAATGGTAGAATTTCATCCCAATTTTTTCTGCTCTACATCCACATACATTGACAACATGTCGGCCAAGGTCTTATTGAAGCGCTCCGTCAGTCAATTTGTTTGGGGATGATACGCCGTTGTGAAAGGATGATCAATGTTACACAAGTCGACGAGAAGGAAACAAGTCTGGATCGAAAGACGGCTCCACGATCTGTGATAATTACTCGAGGAGCTCCATGCCTGAGGACAATTTCTTCAAGTAAGAACTTCGCTATTTCGTCGACTTCGGCTGTCGGCAAGGCTTTTGTTATTGCATATCGTGTTGAGTAATCCATGCAGACTATTATCCATTTGTTTCCATGAGCAGACTTTGGAAATCTCCCAAGGAGATCAATTCCAATGCGATGGAAAGGAGCTATAGCTGGAGGGATGGGAACTAAACGTCCAGGTGGTCGTTGAGGAACGGATTTTCTCCTTTGGCACTGCCGACAATGCATGACATACCGAACGACATTTCGGTACATTCCCGGCCAGTAAAATCTCTTGCGAATCCTGTCATAAGTTTTCGCGAAACCAAGGTGTCCTGCGGTGGGGGCGTCATGAAAGTGCCTTAGTATGTCTGCTCGTAGATGTTTAGGAATGACTGGCAACCACAACTTTCCATCTGGATCAAAATTCTTCCTGCAAAGGATACCGTCGATAAATCTGAATTCTTCGTTTTTGGATGAGTTGCTCAAAAGTTTTAATTTCGCAAGGTCTTGATTCTTTTTCTGTTCCATCGCAAGGTTCATACTCGTCGTGACTGCTAAAAATTTGTCTGGTGTTTCCGTTTCCTCTTCCACTGGATTTCTCGAAAGAGCGTCGGCGTCACTATGCTTCTTACCGGTTTTATATTTTACGTCAAAATCATGCTCTTGAAGTCGGAGGGCCCATCTGGCAAGCCTTCCTGAAGGATCCTTTAAATTCATGAGCCAGCACAAGGAATGATGGTCAGTTACAACAGTAAAGTGTTTTCCGAATATGTACGGCCGAAATTTGTTGGTAGCCCATACGATGGCAAGACATTCCCTTTCTGTGGTGGAATAATTCTTTTCGGCTTTTGTCAGAGTTCTAGAAGCGTATGCTATAACTTTCTCGACATTATTCTGAATTTGTACTAGGACAGCTCCGATACCGTACCCGCTTGCATCAGTATGGATTTCTGTAGAAGCCCTTTCGTCGTACATCCCCAATACTGGATCCGAAGTAAGTGCTTTCTTAAGACTGTTAAATGCTTCCACCTCTTCAGGACCCCAATGAAACTCCACGCCACTTTTCAGCAACGACTGCAAAGGTTCGGCGAGATAACAGAAACCTTTAATAAATCTTCTAAAGTATGAACAAAGGCCAAGAAATCTTCGTATGTCATGTATATTCTTTGGAGTGGGAAAATTTCTTACGGCTTTTATTTTGTCGGGATCGGGACGAACGCCATTACTAGATACAAGATGGCCCAGAATCTTTACTTCTTGGGCAGCAAAAATACACTTCTTTGAATTTAATTTAAGACCAGCTTCCTGAAGACATTTTAGAACAAGCCTTAATCGTATAAGATGGTCTTCAAAAGTTTCTGAGAACACTATTATGCCATCTAGGTAACAAAGACACATAGTCCATTTAAAATGGCGTAGGAAATTGTCCATCATTCTCTCGAAGGTCGCAGGTGCATTACAGAGACCAAACGGCATGACTTTAAACTCGTATAAGCCTTCGGGGTAATAAATGCCGTCTTTTCACGATCCGCTTCGTCTATTTCTATTTGCCAATAACCAGATCGGAGATTCATGGAAGAAAAGAACATGGCACCTTTCAGACAGTCGAGCGTATCGTCAATACGAGGCAGAGGATAAACGTCTTTTTCGTGACGCTATTCAGCTTGCGATAATCGACGCAAAAACGCCAACTACCGTCTTTTTTTTTTTTCTTACGAGCACAATGGGTGATGACCAAGGACTTTCAGAGGGTTGGACGATACCTTCATCAAGCATTTTCTGAACCTCTTCATGAATGATGCGTCTTTCAGTCGGCGAGACTCTGTAGGCTCGTTGGTTGATTGAAGCATGATCACCAGTAAAAATCCTGTGTTTCACATTCGTCTTCGCGGCTGTCGACTTGTCGGTCTTCGTGAAAAGCCCAGAAAATTTCGGAGTAGTTCGGATAGCTTGTTTCTCTGTTCGTCACTTAACTCGGGTGACATCATTAACGAACAATTCATCTGTGACTCCGAAGTTTCTTGCTGGTCATCCAAGCAACCCGATGTGTCGGAAATAACACATAGATGCCCTTCATTTTAGTGGTTCAGCTTGGCCTATGCACATTCCTCTAGGGATGATTTGGTTTCGGAACTGCAGGTTGGTAACCCAGACATCACTTTTTCCGTTACGATATGTGGATACCATGGACGGTGTAGCAATATTTTTCTCGAAGAGCAAATGTTTGCTGCCGTCTAGAACTACATTTATGTCTCCTCGGGTTTGATATCCTGATACTGTTATTCTAGTTAAAGAATGCGGCTTAAGTGTATAGTCCCTGGTGGCATACAAATTCCAGGCGTCAGGCGCTGTGGAGTCTCGACAGATGTCTTCTAGAACAAGTTCATTTTGTCCACAGTCTATAACGGCTTGAGACGCCTCTAAAAAGTCCCATCCTAGGATGACGTCATGGCTACAATGTGATAAAACAATAAATTCAAAAGGCAGTTCTCGATTGTTTATACGGACACGTAAAACACATTTCCCTATCGGCCGAACAAAATTTCCATCCGCAACTTTCAGCATAACGCTCTTGGCATCAGCAAACAGAACTTTCTTTAAAAATCGGCGATACTTATCGGATATGACAGAAAACGATGCCCCAGAATCTACTAGAGCACGTATCGGTGGTCGGCGCATCGGATCACGGAGTTCGTGTTAGAAGTATGACGCCTGCAAAAGACAGATATATCGTCCTATATCAGCAAAAAGGAACAGGCACACTACAGCTCAGCAGGTGGTAAATCAGTTTCTTGCTGCCTCAGGAAAGCGGATATCCCGAAAAACTTTTGCCAGACGTTTGAGGGGAGGAGGACTATACGCACGCAGACCTGTTGTGTGTGTCCCATTGACCAGACAGCACCGTACTGCCCGTTTGCAATGGTGTCGTGAGCATCACAATTGGACTGAACAGGACTGGGCATGCGTACTATTCTCTGATGAGAGTAGGTTCAGTCTGTCATCGGATTGTAGACGCCAACTGATCTGGCGCGAGTGGTACTGCTTATCGTCCAGAAAATATCCACGAAAAGGACCGATATCCGACATGCAGTATCATGGTGTGGGCCGGCATCATGATCAATGGCCGCACGCGCCTACATGTGGTTGCGAATGGGACTATAACGGGCCAACGATACATTGATGAAGTTCTACTTCCTCATGTTCGTCTTTTTCGTGATGCTGTCGGTGATAAATTTGTTTTTATGGACGCCAACGCAACATGTCATCGAACACTCGCTGTTCAGGATTGTTTAGACAGCGAGGGTATTCAATGTCTCTTATGGCCAGCGCGTTCTCCAGATCTAAACCCCATTGAAAATGTGTGGAATGCTTTGGGGAGGCAAGTTGTTGGTCAAAACTATCCTCCGACAAACAAGAACACCTTCATCCGTGCACTCACAGAGGAATGGGATAAATTGCCTCAACAACTGCTGGATAATGTTGTGCAAAGTATGGTACGACGTGTGGAATGTTGCATCACACTCCACGGTGGACATATCCCGTACTGATACCTTTCTTTAAGGTGCCTGCTGACTTTTAGATACATTGTTCCATTTCTCCGTACGCAGATCAAATGAACATTTTTTTCTTTCATATGTTTCACAGCTTTTGTACTTTCCAGAACAATAAATATTGTTTATTCTAATGTCTAAACAGTGTGGCAACTATATTTTATCATATTAGGCCTCATGTCTCGCTTAATGTTATGCTACATAGCAATTTGTGATCCGTCCTTAGCAATTGTCCAGCAGTGTATTCTCTGAAGGAAAAAATTAAAAATTTTCATGACATAAAAAGAAAAATTATAACGTGTTTCTTGAATATTCTTCTGCAATTAATACTCTCTCAAGCAGTAGTTTAAGTTTATTATAGCGCGTGTAATAATTATTTTTTCAGAATTACACATACTTTAAAGTGGTTTTTCTTAGTTTGTGTCTTTCCCATACATTAGATTGCATTCAAACTGCTACTTCTTCCAAAATTATGTATAGATCACTTTCCCTTTTAATTGTGTGTTATATACATTACATGTTACAAAGTTAGGGATCCGATTTGCTGTAAACTGAATACTTTATTTCAAAAAGAAAATCAAAATGAAAAATATATTGGATGTTTTGTTGAAATTTAGCATGTGTATCAACATTTTATTTTTTTCTCCAAAATTGATAAGATCCCTAACAATTTATCCCTAAATCTGTTTAAAACATGCTTAAAGTATTACAAAAAAAATCAGGCTTGAAAATTAATAATGTTAAAAGGAGTAAGATTTTAAAATGTTCTAAATTTTCCTTAAGGATTTAAATTTTTAAAATTTGCGTGAATAATATGTGCAAGATTTCATTTAGCATCGATTTTTGAACTGTAACGTTATATGAAATGTTGAACTGAGTTCATTATATGAAAGAACAGCTGATCATTGAGTTTGGTCACATGCGAATGCGTCTTTATCTGTGAAAACACAATTACTTTTATTTCTTTGATATATATTAAATAAGGAAAGAAAAGAGTTCATTGAACCATATTACTTAAAAATACACAGCTTTAGGTTTAGGTTTAATTAAAAACGCACTTAAAGCTGCTCCTGGAATACACTATTTGCCAATTAAAAATTATCACTTAAGCTGGTGACATCCAAGCTATGTGAAAACCTTTTAAATAGCTCGACAGTTTTAAATGCATAATGACATTAAGAGACATAATGTTTCTTAATGTCATAATGTCTTTTTCAATGCAATTTCCTTAAGTAACACGTAGTAGCTGTTTCTTGTCGTACAAATGTTAATTATTATATGTATTTGAAATTGTTCAGTTGGGTCAACCTTTATTATAGTCATTTTCTTAAGTAACCCGTAGTAGCTGTTTCTTGTCGTATAAATTTTAATTATTATATGTATTTGAAATTGTTCGCGGTTGGGTCAACCTTTATTATAGTCAATCAGCTATGAACCATTTAATAAACATATATTACTTTCTAAAACATCTTATTTTTCGAATTAATTATCTCATTATAACTCCGATACTAATACACAAACATCAACAATTGAATTTTTAAAAGTTGATTCCCAATAGGAATTAATGCCATCTCAGTTTAATGTTTTGTTTAAGAAATATTTATTTTCTGATTCACATGAAAATGGATAATTTAGGACCAAATGTAAAAATATTGGTGCTTAATCATCCAAATACAAAAAAAATCTTTTTGAAATTGAAATACTTTATGGCAATTTCATTAAGGGGCATATTGCATATGTATAAGAATAATTGCAGATAAGACTATGCTTGAGAACATATGTGTTGATTACATAAAGATCATTTCACAATTATATGTATTTCCATCTTACATTATAATAATTGTCCCCTTTTAGCAAAAGTTTTACTTACATCTGAAATTTCTACAGTGTATCGTTATTATTAAATTACAATTTCTTACTTATGACGCGATTTTTCATCAGGACTTTTTACTTAAAACTTATTAAAAATGTCTTATCATTTCACAATTTTGAAGTAAACGCTACAACTATTTTCTGGAATTTAAAACAAGACATAAGTATATTGCAACTGCAAAAAACTCTAGAGGAAATATAATTCGAAATCTAATTTAATTTAAAAAATAATAAATCATATCGAATCATATTTCTCAAGAGAGAGAATATTAAAATGGGGTGTTATAAAACAAATAAATAAATATTAAAGGTGGTTTAGGAAATATTCGTATACATCTTTACGTATATAATTATTCTGTGCATGTGTATGTGACTGAACTCCTAAACGGCTGGACCGATTTTCATGACATTTTTTGTGGAGTTCAAGTGGATTCGGGAGCGGTTTAAATTCACTATTCAGTCCTATATAGCAATTAGTTAAAAAAAGATATTAATTAAAAACCTTAAAACACATACAGTCGACTCTCGATAATTCTAAGTTGGAGGGACCAATGAAAAACATCCAATTATCAAGAGTTCGAATTATCAACAGGGTAGAAAAAAACTCTCAAAATACGCGAAGAGAAGTTTTTTTCTAACACATTTAAATTTAAAACTGTATAATAAATCAACAATTGTACATAATTTTTTAAAGTACATCTTATACAGTATAAAAATAAAACAGAAGTTAAAACTCATATATTAAAATAATACACTTATGTCTTGAAAACAACTATTAAAAGAATGTACATACTATATATAATTAATCATTTTTGTCGAAAAAATCTGTTATTTTTTTTTTTTTGCTTTAAGGCATTCAATCTAACTTTGTCAATAGATTTTTCTAGAACAAATGAAGCCTGTAAAATGTCTGCATCAACATGATTTTGAAGGGAAAAGTTGCGCAGTTTGTTTAGTGACACGTTAGCTTCTGACAGATGAACCGGAGTCAACTCCTCCGATTCGTCTTCATCACTTTCTGTATTATTGTGGTCTAAAGCCACAATTTCAGCGTCAGATAGAACTCCCTATACAGCAATGTTCGTGTCAACCAACACGTAGTCGTCAAACGTCAAATCTTGTTCTGGAAGAGCTTCCCAAAGGGATGGTTCAGCATTAAATTCAGTGAGTGTATCGTCCACATCAACCAGATTCGGCGAGGGGAAGTCTGATATTTTAAAACAGCTGTAAATTGTCAAAGGAGTAACAGCTCTCCAAGCCATGTCAATTATAATCAAATCTGTTAAAATAGAAATAGTCGTTACATTCTGCTGATTTTAGAAGTTTTCCAAAACGCTTTTAACGACTTCACGCCGATAAAAAGTTTTAAAATTATGTATGATGCCCTGGTCGAGTGGCTGAAGTTTTGAGGTTGAGTTTGGAGGGGTGAAGTTTCACATTTGAGATAAAGGTGGTGTGTTATTGTACACAGTACAGTTGTATAAAATAAGATAATATGTCGTTTCTCTCTTTTTTCATATCCGAGTTCAGTGAGACCAACCATCCATTTAAGAGTTCGTTGGTCATCCATGTCATCTTGTTTGAGCGGTATTTGGTAGAGAACGAGTTTATGCCCTTGAAACACCGAGGCTTTGCAGATTTTACTATGACGAGAGGAGTAATCTTTTCTGATCCGCCATGTTTACAGCCAGTAAAATAGTTAACCTCCCCTTGCTATGTTTTCCTCTATGGCGTTTTTCTTATTTGAATGTAAATGTGTTTTCTAGCATACACTTGAAAAAGAATCCGGTTTCATCCGTGTGTTGAAAATTTTACATGGTTCGTACTCCTGTATTAGATCCGAAAGCGAGTTCTGTCACTTAGAACCAACGTTAATGTTGACACTGGAGCTTTCCCCGCACATTTTTTGGAAGACAATCCCATTCATTTTCTTAAAATTTGTAAGCCATCCTTTGCTAGCCGAAAAAACTCGATTCCCAATTCTTTGGCGAATGATTTAGCCTTTTCCTTCTATAAAGAACCACCCATCAGAATATTCTGTCCTCGCCACTGTTCCATCCAGGAAGCTAAACACTGTTGAAGACGTGGAAAATTACCTTTACTAACGCGTTTTCTCTCTCTGCTTGAAGATGCACTAAATATTTTCTCTTTATTCTTCAGAATAGTGAAGAGTGAGCTCAGTGGGATTTCAAATGCTTTGGCTACATCGACCTTCCTATCACCTTCTTCAACTGATTCTATCACCTTTTGCTTTTCAGAAATTGTTAAGCACTTGTACTTTTTAAAAGAAGTCATGCCGTTACTTTCGCGTGATAAGTTGACACTAAGGTGAGGTGTAAAGTAGTGGCCCAAGGTTTATCGAAATTAACAGGTAGGAAACGTAAATCATCACAACTTTAGTAAAATAACATTTTTAATTTAAAATTTGGAATCTAAAATGAACACCATGCGTATTCACAGTTCACACTCAGCTGCGGGATATACTTAATAGCAGGGGTCGACAACCATGGCACGTGGAGCAATGCTTAGTGGCACATTACCGCTCTTTTTTTATAAAAAATAATAGAATTAAGTTAAATCGCTGTCTCTCCTGTCTTTGCCTCGTACATTTTTATATAAAGCTTTTATTTCTCGCTTGCAATTCTTTGCCATAAAACGATTCTGCTGAATTATCTTGGATGTAGTTTGAGTGCTTTATTTTAAAGAAAAATACATCTTTTTTTAAATGTGACTCATTATTAGAAATAAATACTCAACGCAAATCAAAATTATTGTGTAATACTTGTAAAAGGAAGCATCACTCATTACTGCACAGTGAATAAAAAAGAAAGCAGTTTTCCTTTATCCATCTAAAGCTTGGGTATCAACGGAAAAAGAAAAAAAAAACAGATGGCTTAGGAATAAATCAAAATTCTGCTTAGCCAATACCGGAAATATAATAAACAAAGTAGTTATTCTATCAACATGCACAATTTGGGCTGAAAATCAGTTCAGTAAAAAAAACCGCTCGAGGAATGATTAGGTACAGGAAGTGAATCTAACTTCATAATATTGAAGGTTCGAATTATCGAGAGTTTTATAAGATAACTTCGAATTATCGCGTGTTGTAGTCTGGCCAACCACAAATTTTACTTACTTACTTACTTACTCCAGAGAATCGAGCTCACCCAAAGGGTTTAGAGCTGCATCCGACCCTCCTAGAAATATTTTATTATCAAATTAAACGAAAAACATGTACAAAAAAGTCCCTTCCCCAAAATTCTTGAGAATTGGGGGAATACAGAAAAAACGCTTAACAATTACAAATTACAATGCAAATACATAAAAAAACACTTAACAAACACAGACAAGAACACACACAGGTGCTATCTTCTAAGGAGAAGAAAAGATCCTGAAACAGACATAGGGTACGAGGTGTGAAAAAGAAAAAATAAACAGGAAACAAAAAAATATATATATTTGAACCATAATTCCAGTTGGCGCCAACACTTCCTGTTGTCGTTAGATTTTTTTTTTGAAAAAGCACTGAAAAGATGATTTTTTTTTAGATTTCCTCCTCCAATTATATTTTTAAGACACTAAAAAGAGAAAGAGGGGAGAAAGGAGGGGGAAACAGATAAGTTATTAAATTTTATTAAAGAGACCATTTTTGCTAAAAGAGAGAAAAAAAACAAACACAAGAAATTAATCTTAAAGTAAACCCAGAATGATGACTAAGGGTTAAAACAGGAAGCTGTAAAAAATTATGGGAGGGGAACAAAAAAGATTTAAAGGAATAGCAAGAACCGAAGAGGGGAAAAGGGAAAGTTAAGCCAAATTATCACATATGGATTTGGAAATAGCAAAGCAGGAAATTAATTTATTGTGAATTGCACGATTATTAATAATAGAGTTGACCCAAGGATAGAGAGCGTTCGGGCTGGGGTTAACAAGATGGTGATCAGAAGTGAAGGGGCAGTGGAATACGTAATGGTCGGCGTCTCCAGGCGACCCACACAGGCAATTTGGAGAGGGAAGGAGATTGAACCTGTGCAAGTAAGCGGGGAAAGGCCCATGATTAGTTAGAAAATGGACCAGATATTTAGAAATGGGAAGAATGTTTAATTTAGGATTATTGAAAAAGCGCTTGACCCTTAGTCCAGTATTGCAATCATTCAAGAGGAGGTCCAAGACTCTAGGATAAATTTATTTAAGGAACTGGAGAGGAAGGAGCGAGGAGCGGGAACCGAAAACACTTCGCCATCATATACAGCCTGTTTTGCATAAAAATCGGCGTAATCATTATAAAGGTTATTGTTATGAGCTTTGACCCAGTAAAGATTGTAGTAGCTTCTGAATTGAAACAATTTGAATTTAATGGAATTGAGATAACTGGATTTATTTGTAAGATTATTAAGAAAGAGAATAGAGGAGAGACTGTCAGTATAAATATGAATTTTAGTATTATGATGAACTGCCCAACAGACAGAGAGACCGATGGCAGAGAACTCTGCCTGAAAAACCGAGTTAAAATCCTGAATTTTAAAGAGATATATTTTAAAGGGAGACCCCCGAAAAAAAATACACACGGCGAAACCAACATTGGAATCGATTTTGGATCCGTCAGTATACACTTCCCACTCAGATGGGCCCTCGAAAGTATTAATGGGAAAGGAAAGAAAATCGGGAAGGATCTGATGAAGAGAAATAAAAGTCCAATTTTTCGTAGCTGGGATAAGGCCTGGAAGGAGATCGTTCCTGTTGTTCCAAAGTTGGAATTTAAAGTAGAGAGAGCGAATAACAATATGAATGGGGGGGAATGCCTGATAGGATATTAAGAGCGTCAGTAGGGGAGGTTTTATAGGCTTTAGTGATTTTTAATAAGTAAATCCTCTGAATAGATTTAAGCTTTTGGACCTGGATAGAGGTCAGGGATCCGCTCCACACTCCTGCTCCGTAGGAGATGATTGGTTGAACAACCGAAGTATACCAAAGTTTCATTAGGGAAATATGCTGGTGATTGAAATTTTTGGAAACACGATAAAAGTTGGAAGAAATCCAGAGAATCTTATCCTTGATAGAATTTATATGGGGAGTCCAAGATAAGCGATTGTCAATGTTGACACCCAAGTATTTGTATGACTTAGAGATATGGATGGAATTGGAACCAATTTTAAAAATGGGATTCCTCCTGAAGGTCGTGCTCCCTCGAAAACCACGGCCTTGAATAAAGGGACATCTGAAAACAACTGAAACGGTTTTAGCAGTTGCTATTGAGAAATTGAGCTCGGAAAGCTTAGAATTTACTAAACTAAGGATTTTATTAGTATTATCTTCAAGTTTCTTGCGTGAAAGGCCAAAAGAGACAATTGCGAGATCGTCCGCAAAGGCTTGGAGAAGAAACAGTTCAGAGTTAAGAGAAAGGATAGGATTAAAATAAATATTCCAAAGAGTTGGTGAAAGAACGGACCCTTGTGGGCAGCCTTTAAAAATTTGTTTTTTAATGGTAAAAGTATTATCAGTCCAGATAATTACCCTGTTAGTGAGGTAAGAGTGAATGAATTTCTGAAAGTGAAGAGGAATACGGTATGAATGAAAAATATGGAAGAGAGTCGACCAATCAACGTTGTCAAAAGTAGATTTGATATCAATAAACGTAGAAGCAGTATGTTTATTCACCCTGGTATTTTTAATGTGATGCACTAATTTGTCCACGGCCTCAATGCAGCTGCGGTTTTCCCTAAAAAGCCGAACTGAGATCTATGGAGAATATTATTCTTAGAAATACAACGGAGAAACCTATTAAGAAAAATCTTTCTAAAATTTTGCCAAGGGTGGAGAGCAAACAAATTGGTCGATAGGAGAGAGTAGACGATGGGTCACGCCCGGGCTTTAGTAAAAATTTAATTTTGTGTTCTTAAAAATGGAAGGGAAGTGATTAAATTGGATGCAGAGGTTAAAGAACCGAAAAAGCAAGTTGGGGAAGGAGTTATAAAGAGCTTTCCAAATAGCATAGTCAATGAGATCAATACCCAGGGCTTTACCCCCACGAAGCTTCCGGAAGACGACTTCAACTTCACTGGGGCTCAGGCATGAAGGAGGAGAGCAGTCATTAAAGACACAAGAGGAATACGAGAAGATCCTGAAGGGAAATGACAATCAAGAAGAAGGCTAACGTTACGATGGAACAAAGAGGCAGGATCACCAGTCGACATTTGATGAAGATTAGTTGGGCTGGATAACTTTCCGAAGCTGCTTTAAAAGTAAATCCAAAATTATTAGAGTTCGTAGAACAGAAATACTCCTAAGCTTTATTCTTGGTGTCAATTATTGACTTTTTATAGTTGGCCCTGAGGGCTTTGTACCTGGAGTGCATGGAGGCAATCTCGTCGACCGAAATGCCATGCGTAGTGAGAGAAACCACCCTCCGCTTGTATGCATTCAGCTGATTACGCTGGATTCTTAAGGAATTGTTCCACCATTTGAAAGAAGTGGTATTTAAAACCCGGCGCTTTCTAAGAGTTGAGAAGGCAGAGGTATTTGTAGTATTAATTAATAGACTAGCGAAATCATCAAGTAGTTCAATTGAGGAGATGTTAGTCAAGAAGGAATTAATAAGGTTATAGTTCTTGCGAAAATTATAGATGAATTTATTAATGCCATATTTGGTTTTAAAGACAAAGTCAGAAAAGATTAGATCACACCGGAGATGAACACTGATAAAACTATGGTCGCTAAGGGATTCGGTGGAAAGAATTTCCCAATTCTCAACAAAGGAAATCAGGTCGCAAGATGTGAGGGTGAGATCGGGGTTCCCAACCGCGGACCTAGGGCCGTGAAAGGTTGGTCCCAGTCCTGGAAATATTGCAAAGATGCAAAAAGTTGGAGAGTAAGAAATCAGTCAAGATATCCCCCCTCCTGTCAGTGTTCTTATACCCCAAACAACTGACCTTGCATTAAAGTCAACGGCTAACAAACAATTCTTATTAATTCCTTTATAGAGGTTCAATTGATTAATAGCCTCGGAGAAATCACCATGAGGGGAAAAGTAAACGTTAATCACAGTAAGAAGAACTTGATTTAATTTAATGTTGACGGACACAGTGTGATATGTTTTCATGCGAAAGTTGCAAATGATATTCCGATTATAAAAAACAATTGCACAATTGAGAGAATTTGAAAAGAATTGAGAGGAACCAAGTGGGGAATTTAAGGGAAGATTAAAGTTAGGGTAAGGATACTGGAGGAGAAGTAAATCGAAACCCATCTCCACTGCAACCGAGTGAGCTTGAAGATGGGCAGACCGGGAGTGATTCGCATTTAGTTGTAAAATTCTAAGAAGATCTGCCAGAATTAAAGGAGTGGTTATAACTGCAATGGATAAGCAAGAATTGAAAGTATAAAATAATTAAAGATAGAGATAGTAGTATATGCAAAATGAAAATAAAAGTAATAACAGGAATTAAAAAATATCAAAACAAATACAATACAAATATAATATTATAAAAATCAATAAAAATACAATACTAGTATAAATACTTAAAAATTAAATACAATAAACGAAATGCATGAAAGATACATAAAAAATAATGTACGTGAGTAATAATAACTAAGATAAAAAAATTATTGGCCAAAATCTGCCTTGCAAAAAATTTTGAATAAGGAAACGAATCGAAAACAAATAAAATCGAATAATAAAAACTAATTAGGTGAATATAATAACACGCAAAAAATGTGCTTTGATTACATAAAAATAAGAGGTGAATCAGAACAATTTAAGAACAAATATAAACAGAATATATCAAAATAATAATAAAAAATATATGTACATAAAGTTGAGAAGGTACTACAAAATAAATATTAAATATAAATATTAAATATTAAAGCACAAGGTACACACATAATATACAAAAATGAAGGGAAAAAATAAAGAATAAAATGCAGCTCAACAAAATAAACATGAAATGAAGTTAAACAAGTAATTTCAATATGCTGATAAATAAAAATAAATGGAATAATTAATTATAAAAATGATAAAACAGGTTGCGAAAGTGAAGAAGTCAGAAAGTAAGTGAAAGAAATCAACGTCCGTAATCAGTGTGATCCATTGTACGTTTTTAAATTGGATTAATACTGGGCAGTGTTTATCACGGCATCCGTGATTTTCTGAAAAACCTGATCTAAACCTGACATTATGATTTGTACAGTTTATGCATCGAGGGTCGCAGGAGGTTCGATCATGACCGTCCGTGGAACTACAACTGAAGCACACAAGCTTGAGTATTGGAGCAATGATTCCTTGTGTGGCCCAAAGTACCACAAGTAGAGCATTGCTTGACAGATATAAATGTTTCAATTCTAACTCTCTCAAAATTTAGATAAAGATAACCGTGATCTTTGATAACGGGGTAGAGATCAGGAATTACAGATATGACACAATTATTGGAAGATTTCGATTTTATAGAGAAATTGACCTCAAAGCCACCATCCTTGAATATATCATTTTTAAAAGTAATGCTTTGGTAATGGAGTCTTTGTTGTATGATGAATCCACACCAAATAATATAAACTGTGGCTTACGTTGGACTGGCTTGGATATTGAGAAACTTGCAAAGTCAGCATTATTGGAGAGTTCTTGGCTTAGTTTGCTTACATCCTCGTCGGTGGTCAAACAGATTGCAATTCCACCATTATTGATATTTTTAATTCTGGTTATTCTAAAGGGTAGATTTTTGCTCAGCAGAAAGGAAGTTATTTTGTTACGGGTGGTGGAAGAACCGGCATTAGGTTCCAGAGGTCTGACCAGAAGGACCTGTTCACTCGGAAGCGGAGGAATGGTAAAGGAGGAAACAGCTGCTGGTGAAGAAGCGACCTGTGCATAGCTAGGCTTGGCGATGATGGCTGGAAGGGAGGCGAGAGTATCAGTGTTATGCTCCATGGAGGATTTAAGATCGCTTACACAGGAAACGGTTGATCCAATGTGTGAAGCCAGGCTAGAAATGACCGAGTCGAAACAGCGCTGAGATTCCTGTAATTTTCCTTCGGATAGAGCCACTTGCTTTTCCAAATCTCGGATGTGTTGATAGGCGTTATCCAGGGCCTCATGAGTGGGAGCGTCGGAACTGTCTTCAGTTGGAGGGCCAGAAGGGGAGACGCTTGAAGATGGAAGCTTCTTGACTACGAGGCCACTAAAGATATGGAAGATGGGAATGAGGAATTCCATAAGCATAGGAGAGGAACCCTTGAGACGTTTTGCGTCGGTTGTCTGGAGGAAATTTTCAAAAGCTGAAAGATGAGCCTCCATTTTAAGGTATTCATCAGTTCCTGCAGCTCCCGGAAGGACTGAAGAAGGCTAGTAATAATGCCTTCATCCTTGTCTTTACTTTCTTTGTTTTTCTTAATCTTGGAGCCCATGTCTTTTTCAAAAGTATCTTTAGACATGATGGAAATTATGGGCATTATGAATAAAACGAAAAACGATGGAAATTATTAAAACGTAAATTGAACATGATAGTTATATGTACAAGCGGAAAAGCAAAACACCACCAAAAGGAGAAAAAATACCAAAATGCTTGCTAAAGGAGAAAGAGCTTACTCGCTGGTTGATGAACGGCAAAGAGGGAAGCTAAGGCTGCGGCAAGGGGAAAAACTGAATTTCCGGTGCCGTAAAGGTCGAGAAACACGACCTCTCTGCGTGGAGGCAGAACCGGAACTGACACAAATTTTACTGTGAAATATTGAGAGTACCAAAACGTATGGTTTTAGTTCTAAATATCAAGAGTTTTTCTAGGGGCTGTGTGAGCATATACTTTGAATTAGCGAGATGTTCGTATTATCGAAAGTTCGAATTATCGAGAGTCGACTGTAGTTCTTTTACCCCTGTGTGTTGTTTATTCATCTAATGAGCAGCAAGCAAAAAAAATTAAATAAGAGAGGGAAATTTAGTTTTTCGCACGGCCAATTATATGTTGCGTGCCCAAAGATTGGCAAACCATCGCATTTGTTTGTTTATACCCCTCAAAATTAACCGAAAATATTGTGCATTCAAAGGCATTTAGATAAATTTATTGTGCATTCAAAAAATATACCTGTTATGAAAATAGCTCGAGTTTATCTTTTAGCTTTTAAGTTTCTATTCAGAATAGCTTCTACTATATTTAACTTAGTTCATATATTTAACTTATTCACTCGCAATCGATAGGTCGAATTGTGGTAGCGTCATGTTATGTAATTAATTGATGACGTCATGTATTGTAATAACTTTTTTTTATAAAAAATCATCTAAACGGTCCAGATTGGTACAACCTATCAAAAAAGTTAGAAATTTTCGGATTTAAGACGTGTGTACAGGACAACGTCTGTCGGGCTGCTAGTTTATCTATATTTTTAAGCATATTAATTTGATACATATCAATTGACGGTTTATTAGATTCATAATAGCTCGAAGGTAATAGCTGGCATGCTACGTAATTTTGAACAATGATTCTGAGATGTCACTTGTCTATTCAAACTTCCATTGAACACATTTAGCTATAAAACGAAACAAAAAAGAACAAATGCGTACCAAAGTGGGGTTTTTGAGTATTATGTCATTTAAGTGGAATATACACCGATTAAAAGTCAAAAAGTCAAATAAGCACACAAAAGCGATTGCATTTTGAAATGATTTTTTTACGAAAAGGATAGGCTAAGCATTCCAGAATTTGAATAATTTTTCCTTAAATTAATTCTATCGCATACTTTGTTCTAAAAAGTTATCTTGAATTTAAAATTTAGTGCAACATCTAAGATCCTAGATCCTAGAAAAAGTTCTATAATTGGAAAACGTAAATATCATCAACTTAAGTATCAAATTTCGATTAATGTTATTTTAAATACTTAGAGATGTTGGAATATCATCAAAACACTCCTTTTATATCAGATTTCGTGATCTACTTCGAGTGATATCGTTTGAAATTTGAACACAAAAAGCTCTCTGCTCAGAAAGCGCAAGTGCAACCAAATCTACAGTTTTTACGTAAATAAAAATAAAGATATGGTATCTTAAGCAAAGAGTTTTTTATGAGCAACACACACAAAAATAAAGCATATGGTCCGAAAATTCCCCGGTTTATTTTTCTCCGTTTGAGTAAAAAGCATTTCCTTTTTAGCTAAGCGATGGAATATTTCCACGTTTTTAAAAGGATATGTGGGAGCCGCTTTTTTCCCTTTCACCTCAAAAAACATGGTTCTCGATTCAATGCTTAGAATATATTTCCGGTATGGAATAAATCGTGAAATATCATTTGGAATCCTGCATTTAAACCTCTTTGTTTTTATATTTTAAAAGATACGATGACATTTGGATATCCTATATGTGGATTAAGACTATAAGACATATGTTATTTACATGTCGTATTTGCAGGACAAACATGTCGTTATGTCTAACACGGTTAGTATTTATGCTACAATAATTAAAGTAGTGTTTTATAAAATTCCATACTGTGGACCGAAAGGAATTTAGATTTTTGGTGAAGAAATATATTTTATCTATTAAGTATTGAGGTTATATGCACAAATGTAACACTGCAGAAGAATATTTACAGTAATACCCCAAAATTATGTGATAAGTAGGACTGAGAGATAACTGTGTAAGTTTCTCGGGGATGGTTTTACATATAAATACAAATAAACTATCTTTCATTGGGTATGGAGACGAAAGAAAATAATTTAGAAAAAAAATAATGTTTTATAAAATTGCAAAAAAACCGCGAAGTTATATTGAAGTAGAAGTTTTCATGAAATCTAACAAAGTAGTCTGAAGGCTAAAATACTTTTTTTCGCATGTAAATTTTTTTTGTAGTATGCTAATAAGTTTTCAGTTCTTTTATTTGTTGAGAAATACGTTTATCGTTGTAGTCTGTATTTTTAAATACTTGTAACATTATTTAAATCAAACTGACACCTTCTATCAAATTCCCAACCATCATTCCAATTGAATTGGGTTTTAAGACTCAAGTTTTTGAATGCCTTGCTGTTACTCATGCATTTCAACGAATTCATTAATTGTAAGTTCCGGATTGTGGGAATCCAACAGTTATTAAACGTCATCACTGTGCAGTTCTAAATATATTTACCTGGCAAAATTGACAACTCATATAATCAAATTATTAATTTCACCATTTTTCCCTCAAACAAAACACGGTTCGACAAAATTTGAAAATCGCATAACTCTTGGGTAGCGTAAGTCGTAGTTTTACTGCATTTACTTTTATTCGATTTCATCATATTTAGCAGAAGTATTCTATAGAAATGTAAGATGGTCTTGGTAATGAATTTATTGATATTGAATTAAATATTTATTTTAATATAAAATAAATTGGTTGTTTTTAAGAGAGTTAAGAGAGTTCTGATTTTATTTATAATTTTTTATTTGTATATACATTATAAAAATAACTTATGTTAAGAAGGATGTCATTATTTCTCACAGAAAAAAATACATTATTTTCTGTGAGGAGAATATTAAAATAAAGTAACACTTTAGTAATTAATTAAAAAAATGGAATTCCATTTGTGGCTTATGGATTTAAATGCAGGTATTTAAGAGAATTTAATTTTAATAAAATCAGCACTTTTATTTTTCGTATCAATTTTCTTTTAAACAAAGCAAGCATACAACTTAATTACTACGTTAGATATCAATAACAATTAATTAGAACTCTTAATTTATGGTTAATTCCGCATCACTGATGATCTTTTCTACGTCAGGATAAGCGATATCCTTTCTGAAACACACACACACACACACGCTGGCGGATTCAATTATTATAATTTCAACACACTAGCTTTAGTATCAGCTTGACGATAATCGATTCTGTCCCTGTCTTTGTTTGAAATATCAACTCAAATTTGCATAAATCGCGGTTCCTTCACAATAAGCGATTTTATAATCATACAACAGTTAAGAGTTTTCTAAGAAGAGTAGTCAAAAAAAAAACCTGAGTTGAACCCGTTACATAGCTACATATTCCGGTGTTGCATGAAGTATCTGAAATGATGGGCCCTAGAGAAAATTCTATGGTGACAGCCACTGGGATATATACGTACTTTTTTTGTCTATGTATGAAGTTTTAAACTTTTTAATTGTGATTTGAAATAAAAATAAAAGTTTCCAAATTCCACCCACCGATAACACAGACACATATCACGGTAACTTTTACCTAACCTATGTAAGAAAGAATGCTATAAATAAAGCCTAAAAAGATAATTATTAGTCATAAGAAAAAACACAAGGCCTTAAATTAGCTTTCTTAGGGAAAAAATTTTAATCTCCAATCAACAACGAATGCAGTATTTTAAATTATCAAGCTTCCTAAGGGGAACTGAAATAGTTTTATTCTATCGATTAAAATATTTATTTTGTTTCGTAAACACTTCCGATGAGCACCTTCGATTTGAGGGTTATAATTGATTTATAAAGAGTGTTTTTTCCAGGTATAGAAGTTTAAGTTGGCATTACTTTCCAAGATGGCGACCGATTTAACAGCTGTCAAGTGATTTATTCTCAGTTTGGTTTGGCAATTCATCAAAACGATCATCAAGCAAGACGTAGATTCGTCGAATGGGCCCAAAACGAGATTGCCGTTGTTCCCGATTTTCATAAGCGAATTTTGTTTAGCGATGAAGATCACTTTTGGTTCAATGGCTACGTCAACAAACAAAACTGCCGCATTTGGAGTGAAGCTAATCCACAAGTGTATGTCGAAACACCGTTACATCCAGAAAAACTGACTGTTTGGTGCTCTTTATGGGCTGGTGGAATCATTGGTCCGTACTTCTTCAAAAACGATGAAGGCCACAACGTTACAGTCAATGGTGATCGGTATAGAGCCATGATTACTAACTTTTTCATTCCTGAATTGAACAATCATGATGTCCAGGAGCTGTGGTTAAAACAAGACGGCGCAACATGTCACACAGCTCGTGCCACAATCGATTTATTGAAAGACACGTTTGGTGACCCCCTAATTTCACGTTTTGGACCTGTGAATTGGCCTCCAAGATCTTGTGATTTAACACCGCTAGACTATATTCTGTGCGGCTATGTAAAGTCATTGGTCTATGCGGATAAGTCACAAACGCTTGACCATTTGGAAGACAACATTCGCCGTGTTATTTCCGATATACGGCCACAAATGTTGGATAAAGTCATCGAAAATTGGACGACCAGATTGGACTACATCCGAGCAAGCCGTGGCAGTCCTATGCTAGAATTCATATTTAAAATATAATGCCACAAGATTATCTTTCGAATAAAAAAAATTCATGTCAATTGAATAATACATCGTTGTTTTATTGCAATTTAAATTTCTATACCTCTAAAAAAACGCTCGGTACTATATATTTTTCGTTATATGAATTATGATGATTTTTTCCAAATTTAAAATAATGTTATATGGTGTTTTAAAGTTTTGCCAAAGCATTCTTTAATTTTAAAACATAGAATCAATTTTTAGGTTATACTAAGTATTCTTTCAAAGCGGATATGGGAACGATCGTATAAAAGTGGTGTAGAAAATATATCTTAAAATTTATGTATAAATTTATTCATGTAATTTTTTTTATTTACTTAGTATTTTGAAACTGTCATTCTCACCAATTAAGTTTTTTTAATAGAATTTAAATAAAGCTTTTAAACAAGGAATAGTTTTCATTTCTTCAAAAAATAAGTACAATTGAGAATTTTTATTTTATTTTTGTTGCCCAATGCATGAGCAACCTTTGTCAAAATATCATGTTGTCCAAGCATTGTGGGAAAAACTCCATACGAATAGTAGTGCAAGTGGGTTATTCTGGAATTCCGTGTTCATATGTACAATATTTAAAATAATTACTACTGACTTCCATTATTCTTGCCTACAAAGATCATTTCAACACTCTATTTTCCCTTAAGCATGTTATAAAAAAATAATACAGAGATGTGTTTGCCACATCTTTCTGTTAGAGTTTAAGAGTGTGTACCTACATTACAATCATAAGTGCACCCGAACTCATGTATCAGTAAAAGTAAATGTTGCTGGAAATCACTCTAAAACAGGGGTACTCAACCCTATTTCTGCCGGGTCTTTTACATAAAGTTAGCTATTTCACGAGGGCCGCAAAGTGAGAATTAATGGAGGGGTGGGGGAATGCCTTATAATACTAATATAACATAAAAATTTAAAATGCAGAAATTGATCTAAATATTTAAACTCCTATTTTGCTTTTTTCAAATTATTATTTTATATTTTTGTCACTATTTTTTTTTCTAAATGGGAGCATTTAAGAATCACTCTTTCACAATGTCTACATCAATAAACGGTTTCATAGGATAACCAATAATATAACAAATTTCATAGGGTGTCTTTGTTACTGCTGTGATATTAACACTGGCAAAACACTTTTTTGCTGTTGTAAAGATTATTTACTAGAAAGCCTATTTATATACCCCCTCTTGTGAGAGATCTTCAAGGAAAAGTGTCATTGAATGATTCTTCCTTATCGATATTTTTCAAACACAACACTTTCGTGACAGGTCAAACAATTACTAAACCATTCTTGTTTTTCACTACAAAATGATCAACTTCCCAATTGTCTTGAAATGATATATTTTCTTTCGAACATTTTTCGCTTGCAAGATATAAAAGATAGTTAAAAATTAGTTCCACCCATAAATTTGTCGCTAATTCACTGTTGTCTTTTATCACTAATGTTACCATAACAAAAAATATATATATATATATATATATTAATTGTCACCCATATGACGTCGAACGCAAAAAGTAAAATTGATATATTTGCTTTCTTGACAAAGAATTTCCCACCAAAATTTTAATACTTTGTTGTTAAATAAGTAAATTTATGAGAACAATACGCCTTGACCCAGGCCACTTAAAAAGGCTCAGCAGGCCAATTGTGGCCAGTAGGGGCAGTTTGAGTATCGCTGCTCTAAATAGTTCCATCCTATAAATGCTTTTTTACCAAAAAAATGAACTTCTACGGCTTTGGAAATGATTGCAATATCTCCACTCCTTCTCAATAAGCGTTGACAATTGAAAAACATTAATACGCAATAGCGCCTGTGAAATATGTAAATGTAGTGTGAAAAGGCAAATATATATATACATTTTACAATTGATAATTTAGAGCAAAGAAAGAGAATTAAGCTAACAATTTTTAATAGGTTTGATTATTTCGTAAAACTACAGGTGCAGAAGTCTGAAGAGCGGCCACCGTCTATCCAAACAGCCGGTAATAGTTCGTGAATCCTAATTTACCGATCCGGTTACATACAATAAAAATAAAAATAATGTTCTTGAAGAAAACAAACACATTTTCCTTGAAAGGTCCCTAAAAGCTTGAAGAAACGTAAATTATATGTTTAGCAAATATACAGCTGTTCATTTCAACAATGGACGATTATCATAATAATTATAACTCCCTTTTTTTAAAAAATGCCGTGAATACTTATTGTAATTAGATTCTTTTTTTATGGTAAATAACGATGTTTGGACATTAAAATGCATAACATTCCTTTTTTTTTAAGAATTGCTATGAGCATTCGTGAAGAGCCGAATTTCTTTTATATGTTACGCAATTACTTTCTTTTCAATAACACTGTTAATCAAAATAATCAAAAATGTTTTTGTAAGAAAATGGTACATTTCAGCAGAAAAAACACACTCTTAAGAATGCTGAGCAGCATAAAGATATTTCAAGCATTTTAATATATATATATATATATATATATATATATATATATATATATATATATATATATATATATATATATATATATATATATATATATATATATATATATATATATATATATCCTTATTCTCTACAGACAAGAGATAAACATTCACCAATCACATGCGAAAAAAACACAGAGACAGTAAAGAGAACATACAATGAAGGATATTAGATTAAAAATTATAAAATGGATGCTGCAGTATTATAAACATTGCTGACTTAGGACAGCTAATATATAAATTATTTAAAGTGGGGTTGGACATGTTTTTTGGCCAGCCAACCTTCCCCCTTTATGTAAATAATAGTGAGCAAAAACCTATTGAAAGTAATGGATAGGAATATCTAAATCCATTACAAATAGAGTTAACTTACCTAAAAATTGCACTTGAAAATGCAGAGCCTGCGCTGAATCTGAGTGCAATGAATAAGTTATTGCCTGATTCTCGACCCTAATGCAGATTCAAAGCATGTGAATGGCTGAAATGTAGCACTTAACAAAAGTATAAAAAGAATAGAAAACAAAAATTAATAAAAGAGTTATAAAAAACCATAACTTTAGAGTCACTAGAGTATATATGAATTAAATAATATTAATTAATTTTAAATAATAATAGAATATGGAGGTAACTATAACTATGAAATGTGTAAATTTATAGTATTAATCTATAATTAATCTAAGAATTTTTAATCCTTATAATATTGAATAGCTTTATTCATATAACTATTAATAAAATGAATTGGGCATTTCTGATTTAAGCAATATTTAGTAAAATGTTTATAGTTATTTATTATTTCTGATATTTTTTGACACTAGAAATTTATTGCTTTGTATATAATTAATAATAATATTTCTAAATATAGGAATATGTACATTACTCTTCCAATATATATATATATATATATATAATGAAAAAAAAACATAATATATCATGCTAAAAACAAGTGCAATAAATATGTTTTTACTTTATCTTATACAATGATTAGAATACTTGAGCATTGAACTTTTTTAAGGGAATACAAAACAGCTTGAAATTGAAAATACATTTACATCTTTGTTTAAACATGAAATAAAAATTCTCTTAAAATCTAAATAAACAATTCCAAAATAATATTTTGCTTTAACTCTCCATCTATTTTCTTAAAAAAATAAGACGACTTTTTTCAAGGTTATTCTTTTCTACTATTTTTAATCGCTTCACTTTTAAATAAGTCATGAAACTGAAATGTACTTTGTATCGTTTTTGTTGAGGATATTCCTGCCGCGCACAGTGTATATTTTGTTACAGGTCCCGAACTTCAGTATTCAAAGAAGTAAAATCAGCTTAACACTTAGGCATTTACCAACGTGTTAAGCACGTTAATCTCAAAGTATCTCTGGAAGTCACGCACGGATTTTGGAATGTTCGAGATTTTTCACCAAACTTTACAAGCACGTATATCGCTTTCTACATCAGTAGCTACTTTTACTAATAGATGGTCGCAATATACTCTATTATAGAGATTCAAATATAGTATTTAGCGTGGACTATTACTTTATTTTTAAGTGTAAAATGGCGTTAGTGTGATATGTGTGTTTTGTTAATACATATCACTTGTTTTAAAATAATAACAAATCATACTGTATATATATACCATGTATTCATATACTCATATATATATTTATCTGTCTGTCTATCTATCTATCTATCTCTGTCTCTCTCTCTCTCTCTATATATATATATATGTATATACATATTATTTACAGTTTATGCAGATCCGTTCGCTTAGAAAATTTTTACAGTATGATTTACATACAGTGCATTTTATCTCAGGCTTCATAAAACAGAAAAATAACGCTAAGATACGTCTATATTAATCGTTCTCAAAAATCACTTAACTAAAATATTAAAGTTTTCCAGAAAATGTAACAGTAAAAATCAGTTTTTAAATTTAGCGTTTATAATGTTATAAACATATGTAGATATTATTTTAGGTAAAAAAATAATATTAATCCGAAAAACAACATTTCATTTTTTTGTGACAATTAAAATTCTCAAATATATGCTATTCATTTTAAACAAAGTTATACCTGTAAATGTAAAATATCATAATGATTAAGGGGAAAAATACATTGATTCTAAAAATTCTTAATGTTCTATGTTCCAATAAAGAGAGCTCACATGAGTCATAAAAACTATATTGCCAGATACATATCCAATGGTAATATATAATAATATATATATAACAATGAAAACTTATAAAAGATAATTGTTTTATCCATATGCAAAATTAGTGAAGCTTTTTATTATGCTTTGGTTCTGTGGAAAGAAAATAATCCTTTTAGAGCTTAAAAATGGTATAAAACAAACATTTTGAATAATATATGTCGTCTAGACGCTAGTGGTACCCCTTTAAGTTTAATTA
Organism: Trichonephila clavipes; assembly: GCA_019973935.1. Classification (NCBI taxonomy): domain Eukaryota; kingdom Metazoa; phylum Arthropoda; class Arachnida; order Araneae; family Nephilidae; genus Trichonephila; species Trichonephila clavipes. The sequence goes on from BMAU01020511.1 coordinate 190,655, forward strand.
CTTCAAACAGGGAAACGTTCTTATACAAATTAAATACAAGTGCTAGGATCAATTTGTGTTCGAATAAATAGTTACGTTCATTTTCCTTGAATAAAAAAAAATATTCATGTTTGTGTTACATTCTGAGTAACACCAATTATTTCAAATGGAACACTATTGGTTCGGCCTTTACAAAGAAGTAGCAATCCTCAAATAAATTTTCCTTACCTATTTTAACTGTTACAGTTTGTTGGATGGCTGATTCAAATATATATTTGTACTAGCACTTGCATAAAATGCACATTCAACCTTGCTGAAAATGAAATATAAATTCATGTAAATATGTATGTAAATATGTTATCATACCGTTTATTAACTAGACGTTAATACATAATAATTATGGAGTTTCACAAAAACTATCGATATATGTTTAATTTTAAAGAGAAGATAGGTATAAAAAAATTGGCGTTTTAAAAATTAACCAAAATACTCTTTAAGCGTATGTTTTATTTTAGGTACCAAATAAGTAAAGGAATAAAACACTCTTAGAAAATCTTAACTTAATGCAATATTTTGTAAAAACATGGAAATCCATCCAAAAAAATTCTGCTTAATAGATATACTATTATGAATAATTCACAAACATTTTCAAACGTGATTTGTACTCATAACGATACTAGTGATACTAGCTTTTTTTTTATATATATATATATATATATATATATATATTCAGTACTAAAAAATAAAACTTTAAGTTCCAACCTTTTTTTTTACAGATTTAATGAAAACTAATTAACTTATTTTACACTATCTTTTTTTTCATAAATCTCCAAGATCAAAACCCTTCCCCTACCGCATTATGATTCATTGCAGGTTTTTTTTTTCATGCAATAACTTTTTTTTTTATCACTACATTGGAAATTAAAGGATACATATAAACAAAATACTCAAATTTGTGAAATCTCATCCATTAGAGCTAATTAATTAATTAAAAATATTCAACTGTTAAATTAAATATGTACACTGCTCACTTAAAATAAATAGTCAAATCTTTTTCTGAGGTCTTCATTAACATATAAAAAAATAACACTCTTAAATTTTGACGTTAACTATTTTTTCGAGACAAAAATGATAGTCTTCGAAATCCGCTGAAAAAGCATTCAGCTGAAAACGCTATTTCTGCTATAAAACTATTTGCCTAACCCGCTAAAATATGCATTATAGAACCAGTGCTCTCAGACATATTGGTAGAGTAGATTTCAAAGAATATTCCTGCTAAGTATCGTAAGAATAATCGTAAAAAAGGCTGTTCTATGTAATTTTAAAGTGAGTGATACTTATAAATACCGTCGGTAGATAACGTGTTAATTAATAAACTACAATAGAAAATAACTTCATTTTCATAAGAATAAAACACTACATATAGAATACTGGCCATTACACGCCCCCTTTTCTGGGTATTTCCTAATGCTGTATGAATACATACTGATTTTGTAATCACACACGCATATATGTATATATATTTAAATATATATATATTTTATTACACTATATATATATATATAAATAGTATATATATATTTTTTATTACAATATATATATATATATATATATATATATATATATATATATATATAGTATAATAAAATAAAAGTGGAAAATATCTAAAATCATGAATGCTCAAGAAGAAAGAAATTGGAGTTCACGACACACAGCAAATGTAGATACAGACAAAGTGTTTTGACTAAACTGGAGTCCTATTATGATTTCTAAAGCGGTCACTGAATTAGGCCAGTGATTTAGGGTTAAGTAATGCTTTATGGATCCACCTTTCATGTGCAGCAGAAATCATTGACATAATAGAAAAAAAAATGTTGAAAACTTATTTTACACGTGGATAATAAACCTTACAATATAGTGAAATGAAATAATGAAAAGAAAACAATAATAAATTTCTCAAAGAGTTGAATAACAAAAAAAGAAATCCCAAAGAAAAATTAGGATAACAACTTACATGTAAAAATAAAAACCTTGAAAACCTAAATGCAACCTTCTATGCTAAAGATTTGAACATCAACTCAAGCAGGAAAAAACCGTAGCGCCACCTAGATAGTTATTTTGCAATTAAACTAACCACTAAGATATTTTAAAATAAACTTTCGGACTTAAGATATTTTTTCTACTTATACAACTATTTTAAAGATGGGTGCATCATATTTGGTGTTCGATGGTTCACTTATATTATGCTTTAAATTGTTTTAGAATTTTGATATTTTAGTGTTCTATTATCTTTTAAAATGTGATGGTGAATAGTTTAATTTTTCAAGTTTAATTGTTTAATTTTAACTTTTTTAATTTTTAAATTTTTGAGAATTGGATATTTTCCGATTAACTTAGTAAGTTGCAATAGGGGGAAGGTTGGCGCCATTAAACTTGTTTAACCCCACTTATCAGTCCTAAGTCCCAGGTTGCACTTGGATATTTTGTATTTTTTTTTCTATAATTTTTTTAAAAAAATTTGCTTGAAAACGTTGGAATTTTATCTTCTATATACGCCATTGATATTTTGAAATAGGATTTGGTATTATAAGATAAATATAATTTTTCAATTTTTAATTGATTTTTAAGTAGTGATTGATTTATATATATTTAAATATATATATATATATATATATCCATATGGGTGTTTGAATACTATTCACTTTGGAAAAAATGTCTTACTTAGCATTCAACAGTCTGACAATAAGAAATTACTTCTATAATAGTGATAATGCTCATAAAGTTAAACGTATAAAAAGAAAGAAAAAGAAAGAGAAGAACGCATAGACTTCCAGTGGAGATAGATTCTAAAATTAAAGATTTTTGCAGCAACTTTGAAAAGTCTTTTAACATTATACAAATTAGGTATACTAGAGATATCCTCAAAAAGTATGATTTTAGAGACTGTCATGCCTTACATATTATTAAAGATCTTTTTAATTTTATCATACATAAATTCAATATTGAAGATATAGATTTAGTAAATAGTTCTACTGAGTATTGTACCATACTATTCATGAATAAATCTCATAATAACATTGATTTCTCAAATATATTTAATAAGTATGTTCATTGTCTGCCTATTAATAACGTTTACCTTAAGAAGGCTTTTAAATATAGTAAAAAAATAGGTAGCTGAATGTTTAATTACAATAATATTAATATTGTTTTTAATTGTGAAGAATATTCTGATTTTATAAATGATCATCACAAGCATGTGTTAACTGGTAATTTAAATATTGTTAAGGTTACTGCTCTTAGATAAATAAAGCCCAAAGGTACTAGTTTTAGATTAATGATCTCTAATAATAACAATGCTATCAAAAATCAAATTTCAAAAGATATTAGTAACTTCACTGTAAAATTAGTTATTAAATACTGTCTTCCTACTATAGCTTTTAATGAATTTAAATGCAAAATGTTAAATGGATTACTGAACTTTAACTATAAAACTGAAAATGATATAACATACTATAATATTAAGCACCAAATTGCAGACCTACAAACGAACTTTGTTATCGTTTATGTTGAGAAAGTACCGGGTAATTATGCAATTATTTGTAAGTGGCTTTATACTAACATGCTAAACAAACATTTTCCTAATAATTTTGCTTTTAAAAAATTAAATTCCAGCAAAATAGAAATTTTTAATCGAATCTCTGCTTTTTATATAAAAAAATGGATTTATGTATTCTGGATATTAAATTCCCACATATTTTCCTAACTCCTTAATTTCATAAAAATCCTGTTAAATTTAGAACTATTACGAATTATTTTTTAAACTTATATTACACATCCGGGCAAGAGAAGCTATAAAATATTATTCAATCTGCATTAGATAAAATTGATAATTATGTTATAGTTAAGAATAATATATGGACATTATTAAGTATATGTATGGTAAAAAAATTAATTCTATGTATACCTATGATTTTGAAGATTTATTTAACTCCATTGATATAGAAGACATGTTTAAGATTCTTAAAATAGCATATAGCAAATATTTTTTGAATAAGATAATGAAATATGATAAATATATTTTTTTATTTTACTGAATTAGTATTAAAAGAAAGTTGTATTTTCCACATAATAACGTTCATTATCAGCAAATTAAGGGATTACCACAAAGCGGACCTGCTAGAAACTGCTTAGCAAATATTTACTTGCATTTTCATGAAAATGAAAGTATTAGTCATGATTCTTGTTACTTTTTTTAGATACATATTTGACAAAATTATTTTTATTTATATAGTAGACTTTGTTCCTAGCTTTAATTATTATCCCCACTATTTAAAATTAGTAAAAAATAATTATAATAATGAGTCAGCTAACTTTTTGAACCTTCAATTAAACGTTAAGAGTAATTTGCTTTTAAGTGATTTTTTTGATAAAAGAGACTCGTTTGATTTTAACATTATAAAAATTCCATTATGATGTAGTAACTTACACCTATAAATATTTAGAATAATTATCTAAAATTTTATAAAAAGAAAAAATGAATTAGTTACTGTTAAAATTTTAATCCATAGTAAATTTGTGAAATTTAGCAACAATTGTTTAGAATACAATTATCCTAGTAAATTTATTTTTAATAATATTTCTATTTCTAAATTAATCTGAGAATGAGGGTGTCAATGAGTTGTTGAGGCATTGCTGCCCATTCGTCTTGCAGAGCCAATCGAATCTCCTGAATCGTTACTGGTGGTAAGGTACGAGCTGCCAAGCGTCTGCCTAGAAAATCCCATACATGCTTGATGGGATTGAGATCCGGAGATCGTACCGGCCAATCCATACGTTCAATATCCTCACTCTCTAAGAGCTGTTCGGCAGCTACAGTGCGATGACATGGTGCATTGTCGTCCATGAAAAGGAACTGCAGACCTATAGCGCCTCTAAAAAGACGCACATATGGAAGAAGAATCTCGTTACAATAACGGGTCCCGTTGACTAAACCTGCGTCGAATATGTGAAGGTCTGTACGACTACCAAGCATGATGCCTTCCCAAACCAGAACAACGCGACCTCCATACCTGTCTCTTTGAATGATGTTCGAGGGATGATTGCGGCTTCCCCGCTCTCTCCAGATGAGTATGGGATGAGAATCGCTACTCAAACTGAATCTGCTCTCATCTGTAAAAAGTACTCGTCCCCATTCATTGTCTCTCCAATTCCGGTGTTCCTGGCACCACAGAGAACGCCTTCTCTGATGGGCAGGCGTTAAAGGTACACACTGTACAGGGCGTTGTGCAAAGAGACCAACACCTTGCAGTCTTCTGGCCACGGTAAAACGCGATATCGTTCGTCCAGTCGCCCGTGTCGTGTGTCTAGCGATTTCTCTCGCTGTCTGCCGCCTGTTTCTTCTGGCCTGTAAGACAATGTACCGGTCATCTGAGGGTGTGGGTTCTCGTGGACGACCACTATGAACCCTCGGATAGCTGTTCCTGTAGTTTGAAATTGTCTCCAAAGTCGTGAAACGATGCTGTGAGCAATTCCGAATTCTGCAGCCACACTGGTCACACTGCGGCCTTCCTCCAACTTCCCAATGATTCGACCTCAGGTAAAAGCATCCAGATGTCATCTAGCAGATTGATTATTCGCCATTTCTCGCTGAGGCAGCAACTCGGTGTGATTTTAACTGCTATACGGCGTTCAATCTCTTTGCCAGAAATACTGATCTTACACCGACAACATGCTTTATACTACTCAGACACTCCCCCATTACGTCTACCTGCATATCTGGGCATGTGCTACCGTACATCACCTCACTTAATCCTCTGATTGGTATTTCTGTCCACTCTGCCTCTTCGTTCAGCTGATATGCTAATTTTTCGACTTCGTCCTTAATTTTTGCACAACAGTGTATATACATACATATATATATTTATATATATATATATACATATATATACATATATATTTATATATATATTATATATATATATATATATACATATATATACATATATATTTATATATATATATATATATACATATATATACATATATATTTATATATATATATATATATATATACATATATATACATATATATATTATATATATATATATATATATATATACATATATATATACATATATTTATATATATATATATATACATATATATATACATACATATATATATATATATATATATATATATATATATATATATATATATATATATATACATATATTCTTTTTCTCCTGAGAGATTCATTATTGTTCTCTTTTCTCAATTTGTTTTTACGATTTTACATTAGGTTTTTCATCCTTGTGTTGTATTAGGCTTAACGTTTCAGCTTTTTTCCCCCTCTCTATTATGTCGAAAATTTCTGCTGTACAGGGAAGGTTGGATCCACAAGCATTGCTTAACCCTAATTTGATGGCCTGATTCAGCGACTGCTTTAGAAATCATAATAGGTCTCCAGGTTTCTCTAATGACATTTTTGTATCTACAATTTTTGTGTATGCTGAATTCCTCTTATTTTTTTTATCACTGGAAATTCTAGTATTTCCTCAGTTTTATTTTATTATAATATATATATATATATATATATGTATATATATATATATATATATATATATATATATATATATATATATATATATATATATATATATATATATATATATATATTATATTGGTTATATTCAAAAACCTTTCTATAACTTTCATGTTTCCGATAATAATTATTAAAATTGAAGCAGACTTATCACCAGTAATCTCCTCCCTTAAAATGGCCACAAAGGTTATTTTTAATTATCTATACTCAACAAAATAAACATGAATGTCAAACTTAAAATCTAAATCTAATATTCCAAAACCAAAAATATTTTTAATAAACCCCATAGCACTCTTTAGCAGTCTGTGTGTTTAGAAAATGCTCAATCTCTTTCTCTCTCTCTTAGCGGATTTCTATTTAACAAAATAAAATTACAGACCAAATTTCATTATTTTAGTTCCAGTATTTGAATTTGGGAAATTATTTTCATCAATATACATAATTAGCTCTTCGTTCTTTGCCATAAAAGTCAATTTCCATGAAATCCCTATTTAGAGAAACGCTATTCAACAACAACAACAACAAAAGTTAAACAAATTTCAAGTACTTAGGTCTATTAATTAAAAAACAGGATTTCTTATCTACTACTTCCATTAACCCCTCTCAACCCCTATTTCAATTCTGATTTATGCAAAAGTTTCTATTAAAAAATCTCTTTCACGAAACTATTACACTGACCAATTTTAATGTCGGTTGGTGTAATATTTTCAAAACGAGAATGTTTATCTATGACATCTCTTAAATCCCTTTGACGCCACATGGAGTACAAATTCTCAAAATATCTTCTGCAGCTTAAGGTACCTGTTTGGTTGCGGGAACATTTTTTTGAAATAATGCTGAAAGTTCATTTTTAAACTGATTTTTTGTTTGATTATAACCAAAAACTTACAAAAATGACAAAGAAAAAAAATTCAATACATTTTTGTAAGAAAATTGAATATTTTACATTAAAATTAGGCATTTTTTGCACATCGCGGCAAACAATGTAAAATAAATTCTAATGTATAAGATAAAAAAAGCTCTTTGAATTTTATTCAGGAAGCGTTTACCTATGTTTTGCTCTGTCATCTTTCAAAAATTTCAATTTATCTCAAAATAAGGGGTCAAAAAGGACACAAAAGGAAAATTTTTCAAAAATTTTGCATTCATCACAAAGAAAAACAATCATAAAAAAGGTAAATATATTGTTCTTCTTATTCTCTAGTTCACAGTATGCATACTATAATAATAAAAAATTATGCTAAATTTCGTCCAAAAATCTCACGGAATTTTGTGATATCATGTTTCCCATGCGAGGCGATAAAATATGGAAAAATATGTTTCGGAGAAAAACGCATTTAAAGATTTAAAATCCATATCTTAAAGAATTATACTGCTAAAAGAACTTAAAACCTCTTTATATAAAAATAATAAACCTTTTATAAGCCCATATCAGTTTTACATATTTGTTTCAAATTTTGTTACCAATTTTAAAGAGTCAAAAAATTTTTTCTTAACGTCTTTTCTCCAAATTTCTTTTAAAATATATTGCTTATCACAAAGGTTATAAAAAATTATAATGAAAAGCATATAAAGAACAGCTTTTAAAACCTCCATATGAATACACTTTGACGTTTTTTCATCCTTCGTAATTTTGTTCCCTATGCCCCTTTTTTTTCCGCGAAAATTTTCTATATCCTAAGGGGTGACCTACAGAAGTTAAAAAGCGTTCCAGATAAAATTTTAAAAATCCATGTTACGATTTTAGAATTGCAGTATATAATGATAATAAACCTGTATATATAATTATATATATATATATATATATATATATATATATATATATATATATATATAATGATAATAAACCTGTATATATAAATATATATATATATATATATATATAATGATATTAAACCTGTATATTACAAATTAAAAGAAATTAACTTTAATAATGCACTTAAGCGAAAGGTTTCAAGTTTAATAATTGTATCTTTAAGTAAAATACTCCATAAAATGTTACTGAAAAGGGCTTTCAAAGGAAATTTCGAAACGTTTTTGAATATATTTCAACTTTTTGTCACCAACGGACTAAGTATCATTGTGATTAGCTCTGTGTCAACATTCACCTTACTGCTAGCACCAATGATGAAGCAAATTCCTTAGAACATACAGACCTTGCTTTAGGCATAATTAATTAATATTTTATCTTTAAGAATAGTTTTCTATCAAATATATAAAATAAAGTTAAATATGAAACAAAATATCGAGTAGCAAAATCATTAGAAAATCGGAAAATGACAAAAATTTTACGAATTTATTTGCCAATTTTCACTTAAAACTGATAAACTATTTTTTTTAAAAAAAATACCATCATGTCCCGTCATTGCCTTACCTAAGTTAATAATTTTTAAGTTAGTTCGATAAACAGTAAAAAAGTGTAAAAAAACTATTAAAATGCAACCCCTTCGGTTTCGATACCTAACTTCCGGTTCGTTTTTGATGCTCTATCTGGACATAAAAACTTTTAAACTTCGTAAATAATTGAAGTACAAACAAAAGTAAGGTATTTTTTAGAAAGCAGAAAATTCAACTACATAAAATATAAAGTAAAAAAAAAAATTCGTCTTTTTCATCAAAATTGACGTATTTGCACTAGTAAAGCACCTTAACTGTATTCCATGAAAGGAACATGCATTGCACATTTTAAGCATACGAATTCAATATTTCCAGAGATATCGTAATGAGTGAGTCACCTTTCTCATTTATATACATATATATATATATATATATAATATTTTAAGACTTGTGACCGGAGCCTTATCGTGTCTTCATACTAAACATTTTTGGAGAATCTTTGGACCCAGAATTGAGTTATTTCACAGCCAATCCTCTCAAAAAGAAACCGTGATATTCAGATTAGTTAGTAGATATTTAGTGAATGTTTTATAATCGCAGATAAGGAGAAATGAAGCTGAGATGCTGAACGCTGTGGGTTGATGGCAATAAATTAAATTTAAAATCGTAATTATAGAACGGACTTTAATAAGTCTAAGAAATTAAGTTGCCTGACTAGTGCAAAAACGTCAATTTTGATGAAAATGACGAATTTTAGTTTACTTTAAATTTTATATACTTGAATTTTCTGCTTCAAAAAATACTTTACTTTTGTTTGTACTTCAATTACAGTTTTTACGTCAAGAGAGAGCAGCAAAACGAACAGGAAGTTAGGTATCGAAACCGGAAATGTTTGCATTTAAATAATTTTTTTACACTTTTTTGGTGTGTATCGAATTTATTTAAAAATATTAACTTAGGTAAGGCAATAACGGGGCATGATGATATTTTTAAAAAAAATAATTTATCAATTTTAAGGGAAAATTGGCATATAAATTCGTAAAATGTTTGTCATATTCCGATTTTCTTATGCCCTTTCTTCTGGATATTTTGTTTCATATTTAACTTTATTTTATATATTTGATAGAAAACTCTGTTCTTAAAGACAAAATATTAATTAATTATGCCAAAAGCAAGGTCTGTGAGGTCTAAGGAATTTGCTTCATCATTGGTGCTAGCATTTAGGTGAATGTTGACAAAGAGCTAATCCCAATAATACTTAGTTGGTGACAAAGAGTTGAAAAGTATTCAAAAATGTTTCGAAATTTACTCAGAAAACCTTTTTCAGTAACATTTTATGGAGTATTTTATTTAAAGATACAATTATTAAACTTGAAACATTTCGCTTATAAGTGCATTATTAACGTTAACTTCTTTTAATGTGTGATATACAAGTTTATTATATATATATATATATATATATATATATATATATATATATATATATATATATATATATATATATATATATATATATATATATATATATATAACTAGAAATGCAAATACTTCCCTTCCTAAAAATCTTGTACATGAATTTGTAAAATTTTATCTGGAACGCATTTTAACTTCGTAGGTCACCCCTTATAGTATAGAAATTTTCGCGGAAAAAAAAGCTTTATAGAAAACAAAATTACTAAGAATGAATATAAGTCAGTGGATTCATATGGAGGTTTTAAAAGCTGTTCTTTATATGCTTTTAATTATAATTTTTTATAACCTTTGTGATAAGCAATATTTTTTAAAAGAAATGTCTGGGAATATTTACTGACAAAATAACACACATTGATATATTTTATATTATATGTATCTTAATCTCTAAGATACTTAGTGGAAATATATACCTTTTTTCCATGCAAAAAATATCATTTTTTAACGTAATGAAGTTTTTCTAGTGTGCTTTTTATATCTCTAATTTGTATTAAAAAAACTATGCATTTAGTCGTTAAGAAAAGCTTTTTTGACTCTATAAAATTGGTAACAAAATTTAAAAAAAAAAAATTTGAAACAAATATATAATACTGATATAGGCTTATAAAAGGTTTATTCTTTTGAAATAAAGATGTTTTAGGTTCTTTTAGCAGCATAATTTTTTAAGATTTAGATTGTAAATCTTTAAATGCGTTTTTCTCCGAAACAGATTTTTCCATATTTTATCGCATAGCAAACATGATATTACAAAAAGTCCTTGAGATAATTGCACGAAATTTAGCATCATTTTTTATTATTATAGTATACTTACTGTGCACTAGAGAATAAAAAATATATATATTTATCTTTTTTATATGATTGTTTTTCTTTGTGATAAATGCAAAATGTTTGAAAAAATTTTCCTTTTGTGCACTTTTTGTGATAAATTGAAACTATTTCAAATATGATAGAGCAAAACATAGGTAAATGCTTTCTAAATAAAGTTCAAAGAGCTTTTTTTTATCTTATGTATTAGAATTTATTTTACAGTGACTGGCGTGATGTGCAAAAAATGCCTAATTTTAACCTAAAATTGTCAATTTTCTTACAAAAATATATTGATTTTTGTTTATTTGTCATTTTTATAAGTTGTCAGTTATAATCAAACAAAAATGATTTTAAAAATGAACTTTCAGCTTTATTTAAAAAAAATGTTCCCACAACTTGACAGGCACACTTAAGAAAGATTGAGATTCAAAGGATATAATATTATTGAATGTTAAGTGGTTAGCCTTCCAGGCATTAATTTACATAGAGATTAGGGATACGTTATATCACTCAAGATTTCCTTCTTAACATAAGACTGTCTTTGAATTTTTGAATTCGTAATAATAAATTGTTTTCATTATGGCTAACTTGGGTAATCAATTCTTACCTCCCACAAATCTAGGTCGCGTAGATGAAGAGATGGTACCCCCAAGGTGGGGGTGTTACAGAGTATGATATATATATATATATATATGACATGCCCCAGGCCTGCTGGTAAAATGAAGAGGGCATCATCTTCACAATATTCCTTTATTACGCTTTCATCATATATAATCTAACATGGCGGACCTTTTGCCGCGCAACCGGATGTTACCAAATACAACATCGCAGCGAGGAGACACCAGCCAAGTCCTTCCTTAGTATGCGTTCGCCTTCGTCAGCGCTCGTTGCTCCTTTTAAGAGGCTTGTTTACTCATAAATCCTTACGCGATGGTAAAGAGTTCGCTCTATTTTCATTTATTACTTCCTTAATTTTGAACCTAAACTTTTCAAACCTGACAAATTTCCCCCCCTCCGCTGAAGTCTGGCACAGCCAGATTGGCCAATTCTGACTGGCAAGTCCCCAGGGAAAAAAATTATATTTCAATTATATCAAATTCCCCAAATGAGATAAAAATCTAGAAGATATAATAATTCTGTAAAAGAGTGGGCTGGTGAATCCTAACATGTACAAAAAAATAGCAATAATGAATAACAAAGTATCAAAAATTTGGTATAAAACTTTGTGTTACATAGAATTGTTTTCTGAAAAATATCACACATCTAATACTTCCACTATGACTATAATAATAATGAGGTTAATAAAAAACAACATAAGAAAGATAATTCACATTCAAAAATATAGTAGTACTAAACAACATAACATAAGATCAAGTGAAATTCTCACTAAATGTGCACCAATAGTAAACAATGTTAATAAAGTGATAAATGTTGAAAAGTTACAAGTACTTCAAAATGGTATTGAATGTTGGAATAATGAGTACATAAATACATACAAAGAATAGATATAAAATAAGTAACAGCAAAATGAATTTAGGAATAATGGTAAAGTAAATACATAAAAAAGACATACATGGAGTAACTTAAGGCAACATGATTTTAGGAACAATGGTAAAGTAAGTACATACAAAGAATAGATATAAAATAAGTAATAGCAAAATGAGTTTAGGAGCTCCCAAAAAAGAAAAGATTACATAACTATAACACAGAAATTTATCAAAATAAACACAACATCAACATCATATCAAAATATCACTAGAAATATAAAATGCAAAGAAAAATAAGGGTATTTCAGATATATCAAGTACAGGTAAAAGTTCAATCAATGTAATGTAATGTTTCACACAGTCCTGTCTTGGAAAAATCATAGTTCAATGTTCATCATCCAATTATTGTTTATCTCACAGTTCTTTTGTTTATTTAGAATCTCTACTCAATCAACTCATTTCAAAAACATACAACCATAATAAAATCTTCATAACATCACATACTATATTTTAACTTTCAGAATATACTTATCACAAATAATCACAATGAAATTATTATAACACAATGTATCGTAAAATGACCTCATCACAATGTTTTCATACAGTCCATAATTCAGTTTTTTTTTTTTAAATAGTCTTCCATAATGTGTTCATTATGAATAAAGATACAATACAAATTCAATTACATATAATTTTGATTTTCATAATGTAAACAAGTCTTAAATTCAAATTCTAGACACAACTTTTATTATTATTATTTTTTTTAAATAACAATGCACTTCTTCTAAAATTACAATGTACTTCTTCCAAAATTTACAATGCACTTCTTTTAAAATTACAATGTGACTTCTTCTTCCCCCCAATGTTTGAGAAAACAAACTCTAATAAATATAAATAAGAATTTAGCATAATTGGAAATTGGATTTTGAATGAAATGGTTTTAATCTTGTAGAATGAACAATATCTGTTAATTTTCCTGTATATTGATTTGGTTTATCTATTCCATAAGTAACATTTGAGAGTTTCCTGACAACTTTAAAAGGACCATTATAAGGAGATTGAAGTTTACTTGAATTAGGGTATGAGAAATTTTGATATAAGACTAAATCTCCAACTTTAAATTTTGCATCAACATAATGTTTATCATACCTTTGTTTATTTATCTTATGATGCTTAATTGTTCTGTTTACTGCAATTTGTCTAGCTTGTTGTATAGGTGGATAGTTTAATTTTACTTGATTAGGTAATGGCGAATCATATGGCAAAGTTCCAAACATTAAATATGCAGGTGGAAAGCCAGTAACATCATGTGGCGAGTTATTGTATTCATATGTAACTTGTTCTAATAATTTTGTCCAAGGAGTTTTTGTAGTTGAATTAACTTTACATCTTAATTTTGCTACTAATGTCTGATTAACTCTTTCATTCTTTCCATTGCATTGTGGTCTATTTGCTGAAGTTAGTAATTGTCTAATATTATGATGTTTTAAGAATTTCTTAAATTTAGATGAAGTGAATGCAGCATTTCTATCACTTAAAAGTTGTTTTGGGCATTGAATTGAAAAAATTTGTTTTAAGCAATTTGTATAAGTTTCAGAAGTGACACTTTTGGATGGAAATGTCCAAGCATATCTGGTAGCATGATCCAGAACAATATGCAGGTATTTCTTTTTGTGAATTATGATAATTAAATCCTCCTACAGTGTCTAGTGAAATCATTTCAAATGGTTCTTCTGCTACAGGAACTTCTTGCAATAATCCATACTTTTTTTGTGTAGACTTTTTATTCATTTGACATGTTTCACAACATTTAACAAAATTTGAAATGTCTAATATAATGTCTTTCCAGTAGTAAATTGGGGAAATTAATTTTAACATCTTTTTTACACCTGGTGACCAAATTGTTCATGTGCAGTTGTAATTAATTTTCTCTCAAAGATAACGGTACTACAATTTTAATTAAATTCTTTTTCTTAACTGTTAATACATCATTAATTTTTATATATTTTGGATCATTAATGTTCTCTGAATTTTGGTATTTAATAATTTCATCAGTATTTAAAAAATGACAAATGGGTGATATATAATGGCATACAGGGTTCCTCGACAACATATCTGCTTCAACATTTAATTTACCTTTTATATAAACTATCGAATATTCATACTGAGAAAGTTTTAAACTCCACCGAAATAAACGTCCAGTTAAATGTTTTACACTTTTAAGCCATTGTAAAGCAGCATGATCAGTATGTATTGTGAATTTAAATCCATGTAGGTAACAGTGGAATTTATCTAAGGCATCTATAATTGCTAAACACTCTTTTTCTGAAATTGTATAATTTTTTTCATGTTTAAGTAATTGTCTCGAGTGATAAGCTATGGGGTAAAGTGTTCCATCTGGGTGTTGTTGTTTCAAGACTACGCCTATTGATTCCTGACTTGCATCACAAAACACATGACATGGAAATTGTGAGTTGTATAATTTAAGTATAGGTTTTGATATTAAACAATTCTTTAACTTTTGATAAGCTTCTTGACATTCATGTGACCAATTCCAAATTGCATCTTTTTTAAGTAATTTATTTAATGGAACTCTAAGTTTTGCATAATCTTTAATAAATTTTTGATAAACATTGATGGAACCAAGAAATCTTTGGAGTTCTTTCACATCTTTAGGTGGTGCTAATTTTCTAATAGTTTCAATATTTGGATTACTTGGGAATAATGACCTTGTGTTATTTCATATCCTAAAAATTTTATTTTTTCCTGTGCAAACTGACATTTTGATTTTTTAAGTTTAATGTTTTCTTTTTTACAAATTTGAAATATTGTATCTAAATGAGTTAAATGCTCTTCCCAAGATTGTGAGAAAATTATTATATCATCAAAATAGTTTAAAGCAAAAGTTAACTGATATTTTTGTAAAATTTGTCTTATAGTTCTTTGGAAAACAGCTGGGGAATTTTTCCAGCCAAATGGAAGTCTTAACCATTCATAGAGTCCAAAATTAGTTGTGAAAGCCAGTTTCTCTGCGTCTTTTTCGTGAATTTTAATGTGCCAATAACCACTTGTTAAGTCGAGCGTAGAGAAAAATTTAGCATGAGTTAAATTATCAATTACAAAGTCTATCAGAGGTACAGGGGTGGAATCTTTTCGTGTGATTTCATTTAGTTTTCTATAATCGATACATAATCTTGATCTTTTCCCTTCATCCTTTTTGTATGCTAAAGTTATAGGGGCAGCATATGGGCTATGGGAGGGTCTAATAAAACCTGCTTTTAACAATTCTTCTATTTGTGTTTGTATTTCTTTAGATTCTTGTTGACTGTTTCTATAAGGGCGTAAACTTATAGGAAGGTCTGAAATTAAATGAATTCTTTGTGGCTCTAAATTGATACAACCTACATCATACTTATTTTGTGAAAATATGGTTTGAAATTTGTCAATAAGTTGGGTTAAATCTCCCCATTGCTCACTAGTTTGTTTTGGTACTGTGTCCTCAACAACCATGGCTGGGTTAAACAATCTTTTCAGATCAGCTTCAGGGCTGTCTGGTACTTGATCTAAACCTTTATTATTCTTAACGTTAATTTTATCTTCATTATTTGCATTATAGTAGTTCATATTTTGATCATTATTAAGAGTTTTACAATATGTCCCATGATATGTTCTCAACTCACCAACACACTTATTTACATATTTAATATTACTTAAATTTTTACCACATTGAAAAATACACATGTTACGAATTCTAATGTCAAGCTTAAATAAATGTAAATATTCAAGTCCTAAAATAATATAAGGCAATTCAGTATCAATTACAAACAAATCTATTTGCTTAGATATACATCCAATATTCATATAAACTTTAATTATACCTTTGGGTTGAATAGTCCCACAAGTTTGATTTATTTTTACATTACTATTTTTTATAATTTTAATGTTTTTTAATTGTTTAGCTAAATTTATTGGAATTAATGACACATTGCTTCCTGTGTCAATTAGAGTACAAAAGTGTTTGGAACATACCATTGACTCAATAATTAGTTGTCATCCTTGCCTCTGGTTAGTTTCGTTTCTGGGCGAGTAAAGATTATGTCGATTCTGTTGTATCCCACTGAATCTCATCATGTGCGATTGATGTGGCTGTCCATGATTTCCTCTTGACTGGAATCTGTTCTGTGGATCAGTTCCTCTGTGTACACTACCGTATGCGTGATTCCATCGGGTATAACTTCCAGTATCTACCGGTTTTCGGTCTGCGCTGTCCGGTGTTACGGCGATTAATTGTCGCATCGTTGAGATCCATTCGCAGGGTGTCGAAATCTTCTTGATAACCAGGAACTTTTGAAATTCTAAAGGAATAGATAATGTCATATGCTCCACAATTGAACTGTCATCATAATTTAGTTTCTTCCCCAACGAAAGTTTTTCCGTAAAAAGGAAATTAATTCTTTAGTATCGTTTAGTTTTAATTTGTGAAATTTTCGAATATCCTCTTGTTTCGTCGCATCGAACACCGTCATTAATAATTCTTTACTTGTTTGGTACGACTTTTCAAATAAATGGTTTTCGTACCAAAATTTTAGATAAACTCCCGTGAGATATCTAGGAATATTTTGCTTCTTCCATTGTTCGTCTTTTTGATATTTCAAACATTGTTGATCAAAACAGCTAAAAAGCTTTGAAAACTACTAAACTTATTAAGATCAAATTCAGGAAAAAAAAAAAAGAAGGATTGATTCTCTTTGGATGTGTTGACTGGTGACTCCTGCCGGAAAGAGTCGTCTTCCATGGTAGTATCGTTTTCAATGCAGTCGTTCGTTCGAAAAAAAAATTGTTGAAGTTCATTCGTTTGGTTTCCTCGCATATTTTCGGTTCGTTAATTCATCCTGTCGACTCTTGACAGGCCCCAGGCCTGCTGGTAAAATGAAGAGGGCATCATCTTCACAATATTCCTTTATTACGCTTTCATCATATATAATCTAACATGGCGGACCTTTTGCGGCGCAACCGGATGTTACCAAATACAACATCGCAGCGAGGAGACACCAGCCAAGTCCTTCCTTAGTATGCGTTCGCCTTCGTCAGCGCTCGTTGCTCCTTTTAAGAGGCTTGTTTACTCATAAATCCTTACGCGATGGTAAAGAGTTCGCTCTATTTTCATTTATTACTTCCTTAATTTTGAACCTAAAAACTTTTATAAACCTGACATATATATATATATATATATATATACACTCAGGAACATTGAAGATAGCGACCCAAGAAGTAAGCTAAGTACAATCGCGAAACTTTGCAAATAAGTACAGCGTAATGTGATATGCAAACGATGCAAGTTTTGTGCCAATACGCATGCTCATACACGCCGAGGTGGCGCTGCAATCAGGAAGAGGGTGCTGTATAAGCCAGCGCAAATTCGAAGATTCATAAACGTGACGATTACCCGCTAAATGTAGGAAGAATTTGGTAAGCGAAACATGCCAGGTGAACGTGCTAGAAGACATTTCTCACAGTTAAGCGAGTTTGAGAGAGGCCTGATCATCGGAATGAAAACTGCAGGCTGATCGACGCACCGTGTTGCTGGCCAGGTGGATCGTTCGGAGTGTCCTGTTAGAAATTGTTGGGAGCAGTGGAGACGAGAAGGTACCCACTCACGGAAAACCGGGTCTAGAGCGACCAGGAAGACCACGAGGAGAGAGGTTCGAAGGATCGTGCGGCAAGCACTTGTGGACCCCACAGTGACTCGTTCAACGATACGAGCAGACGTAGACGTAGCAATTGCTCCACAAACAATTTCCAGACACATTGCAGAAGCAAATCTTAAATCCAAGCGCAATTTCCGTGCACTCCCTTTAACACCGGAACATCGGCAACTACGTCTACAGTGGTGCCAAGCCAGATCAATGTGGAATGTTACAGATTGGCAAAAGATTGTGTTTAGTGATGAATCCCGGTTTGTTTTGGGGGCATGGGATAACCAGGTACAGGAGTGGAGGCGCCCTGGTGAGTGGTACAATTCTTCCTACATTGTTCTACGTCACACTTCCTGCACAGCTAGTGTAATGGGCTGGGGGTCCATAGCCTTTGATATCCGGTCCACTTTAATTGTGATGCGTGGAACCTTAACGGGCCAACGTTACGTTGATGATATTCTTCGACCCCATGCAGTACCTTTCCTAAATGGTCTCCCAGGGTCAGAGAGAGTTTTCCAGCAAGATAATGCTCGTCCGCATACAGAAAGATTTGCTCAAGACTTCCTACGTCATTTTCAGATTATTCCATCTCCGTCCCGCTCCCCCGATTTGTCCCCTGTAGAGCACGTGTAGGATCAACTAAAACGGCAGATGCGATCGTGTCACTCTGTATAGGATTTAGAGTTGGCTGTTTAAGATTTGTGGGCTCATCTGCCTCAGGACAACATAAAGTGTCTAATCAACTCAATACCGGACCGTGTGGCGCATGTATTGCAGCTGGAGATGGTCCAACGCGCTATTGAAGTTGTCCAGCATTTGTGTCGTTGCACATACTGTATTCGTTTAATTGTCTTGTTTTTGAGATCAAGTGAAACTGTCATTTGTGTCATTATGTGTATTAAATTTCATTTCAATCCGATGCTTATTTCTTGGGTCACTGTTTTCAATGTTTCTGAGTGTATACATATATATATATATATATATATATATATATATATATATATATATAATATATATATATACACTGCTGGACAATTACTAAGGACGGATCACAAATTGCTATGTAGCATAACATTAAGTGAGACATGAGGCCTAGTAGGATAAAAAATAGTTGCTACACTGTTCAGACATTAGAATAAAGAATATTTATTGTTCTGGAAAGTACAAACGCTGTGAAACATCTGAAAGAAAAAAAAATGTTCATTTGATCTGCGTACGGAGAAATGGAACAATGCATCTAAAAGTCAGCAGGCACCTTAAAGAAAGGTATCAGTACGGGATATGTTCACCGTGGAGTGTGATGCAACATTCCACACGTCGTACCATACTTTGCACAACATTATCCAGCAGCTGTTGAGGCAGTTTATCCCATTCCTCTGTGAGTGCACGGATGAGGGTATTCTTGTTTGTCGGAGGATAGTTTCGACCAGCAACTTGCCTCCCCAAAGCATCCCACACATTTTCAATAGGGTTTAGATCTGGAGAACGCACTGGCCATACGAGACGTTGAATACCCTCTCTGCCTAGACAATCCTGAACAGCGAGTGTTCGATGACATGTTGCGTTGGCGTCCATAAAAACAATTTTATCACCGACAGCACCACGGAAAAGACGAACATGAGGAAGTAGAACTTCATCAATGTATCGTTGGCCCGTCATAGTCCCATTCGCAACCACATGTAGGCGCGTGCGGCCATTGATCATGATGCCGGCCCACACAATGATACTGCATATCGGATATCGGTCCTTTTCCTGGATATTTTCTGGACGATAAGCAGTACCACTCGCGCCAGATGAGTTGGCGTCTACAATCCGATGACAGACTGAACCTACTCTCATCTGAGAATAGTACGCATGCCCAGTCCTGTTCAGTCCAATTGTGATGCTCACGACACCATTGTAAACGGGCAGTACGGAGCTGTCTGGTCAATGGGACACACACAACAGGTCTGTGTACGTATAGTCCTCCTCCCTCAAACGTCTGGCAACAGTTTTTCGGGAGATCTGCTTTCCTGAGGCAGCAAGAAACTGATTTGCCACCTTCTGAGCTGTGGTGCACCTGTTCCTTTTTGCTGATAGGACGAAATATCTGTCTTCTGCAGGCATTGTACTTCTAACACAACCTCCCCGTGCCGTCTACTACACATTCCAGTAGTTTTAAATGACTTCCACAGCCGTGAAACAACGCTGTGAGCGATGTCGAACTCCCTGGCAACATCTGTTATTTTTCTCCCTTCTTCGATCTTTCCAATAATTCGGCCACGCATAAAATCATCTATGTGATGTCGGGAAGACTTGCCAAAAATTTTAAGTTCGTCTATTAAATCTTTCCTGTAAAACTTTGACTTGAAAGAACAACTTTCCACACGCGTCAAAACCTTTAAAGCTCTTATGAACGCTATCACGTGATGAACAGACGTGGAAAATAAATTTGCATACTCATACTTCTTACTAATATCCCACACTTATTCTAATTTTCCACATTTTGCTTCCTTTCATTTTGCGGTTGCTATGGATGATAGTGTTATCCGTCCTTAGCAATTGTCCAGCAGTGTATAAAGCTCAATATAATTAAAAAGCATAAATTGTTATATAGGGAGGATTTTAGAGATAGAGAGAGAAATCTTTTCTTGATATAGTTTCAAACCAAATTTCAAAAGAGTAACTTATTAATTCACATTAGTTTATAGCTTATATTGTTGTCATAAATGATAAATATCCAACCTTGTTTTATTATCATAAAATTCAAGTGAATATCTAGATCTTTAAAAACTATAGGAAGTTTTCAATTTTAGACTAGTGAAAGGCGCCATTGTGTTATTTTTTTAAATATTTTATTATAAAAAAATAAGTCCCAATTTTTTAAAAATTTGGTTTTTACCTCTTTATTGAACTATTTATTTAACAATTATAAGTTTAATTGAGAAATTTTATTTATTTTCTTTATTATTTTTGAAGTATTATGTATATTAAAATATGTAATAATCACATAAATCTACATGCATGTATCAAAAAACACATATCATTAAGAACCAATCAACAAATTTATATCAAGAACATTTGTCTTAATCGGACTAATTTAAATAGGTTAATTTAAATAGAGAGAGAGAGAGAGAGAGAGAGAATATGCCAATGAGTGACTCTTGGTGACAATCACTTATTTGTTGGTTCGCTAGTGCATCTGGTGTATTCGTGTGTAATATAAAGCAAAGCATATTCAAATGCTAAGGAATAACTTCCATATGACTATTATTCCATCAACCCATTTGTAGTAGAGAAATACTTCACTGAAGGTTTCATGTCACTTATGAGCAAATATCACAACCTGAGAGGGAACGTACAAATAAACTAGAAGAATCAGATTGATAAAATAAAAAGATCATTGACCATTTTTGTGAGCGACGATGTTGGTCGGAATGGGTAAATCATAATCGTATAAAGCATCAAAAAGTTAGGGAATAATCCAGATCTATTACAGAACGCAAGAATAGATTGTCTGTCCAATCGTCGCTCCTAGTCGCAACTTTCCAGCGTGAAACCGGGACAAAATTGACTGCAGTTACAGGGGCGAGGTGGCGCAGGCCTTTGAGCAGACGACACTACATCATTGTATACCATTAGATGTGTTTGCAATCGTGCTGAGAACCTTTGACTTGAAATCTCAAAGCATGGATTATAGTTGATCTTAGTGATGATTCTCGTTTCGAATTGTGATTGGATGCTCAGGGAAGAGGTGTCTGAAGACAACAGGGATGAATTACACACCTTGCGGTCATACATTAGACAGCTGGAGAAATAGGAGATGGGGTACTGAGAGACATTTCATTTTATAGCCATCTCCCTTTTGTTGACATACTTGCCTTATTTTACAGAATTTTTTCCACGACACCAGGGCTTATATTTAAAAAAGGATGTCTTGTCACAGATGGCACACCTTTCTAAGCATGCATTCGTACTTTTACAACACTTACCTAGTCACTAAGATTGTCAGAATTATCTCTATTATAGCATATATAAGTTTTGGAGAACAGACATTCTCTTTTAGTTTCCAAAAGTCAATTATATTTCTCTTACTATTTCAAGTAAGTATGACCACTGAAGGACATTCACCAACTCTACAAATCAATACCCATCTGGATAACACCTTGCATCAGGACCATAAGTAAACGCATTGATGTTTTTCCTGCTTCTATAGCTCAATTTTTCAAGCTTTTATTTAGCTTGTATAGTAAAATGTTCGGTGGAATCTTGCAGCTAAATTTTGAAGCTGATGTCTTCAACAGATGGAGCTGAAATTTTGTATACCCGTTTAGTTTGGATTACAATGCATGTTATAATTATTTGTTTTCCGATATCGTAATTAGTTAAAAATATATAATTTAAAAACCTTTGACCCTGTTAGCTTTTTTTCTTATGCATGTTAGAAGCTTGCTTTACCTATTTCCTCGAGCCCTAGTGGTTATAGAAGCTGACTTCAAATGAATTGTCCTGGGTTCGATTCGGGGAGCTCGCAGTTTTTGAATTTACTTTAAATCACTTTAATTTTTTCTTCGAAAATTATTTTTCTTCATCAAATTTAAATTCCCACGTTATTTCCTGTTATTACAATTTTTATTTAACTTGCAATGTAAATTGTTCGGATGGAATCTTGCAGCTAAATTGTGAAGTTGATGTTTTCAACCGATTGAGCTGAAATTTTTTATACTTATTTCATTTGGATAACAATGCATGTTTTGATCATTTATATTCTGATTTCATAAATAGATAATAATATATTAATTAAAGTAATTTGTTCGGAGGGAATCTTGCAACTCAATTTTGAAGCTCATGTCTTCAAACGATTGAGCTGAAATTTTGTATACACAATTAGTTTGGATAACAATGCATGTTTTGATCATTTATATTCCAATTTCACAAATAGATAAAAATATATTAATTAAAGTAATTTGTTTGGTGGGAATCTTGCAACTCAGTTTTGAAGCTCATGTCTTCAAACGATTGAGCAGCAATTTTGCATACACATTTAGTTTGGATGACAATGGATGTTTTGATTATATATATATATATATATATATATATATATATATATATATATATATATATATATATATATGTATATATATATATGTATATATATATATATATATATATATATATATATATATATATATATATATATATATATATATATATATATATATATATATATATATATATATATCACAATTAGTTAAAAAGTTATTAATTAAAAACCTTTTACTCCTGTTAGTGTTTTATTCAGCTTATCGGATTGATCTTAAAGAAGTTCCGATTTTTCAACCTTTTTCAAGTAACCATCTTATTCGTTCTATCAAACTGAGGCACAAAATAATTACATAATCAAAAAGACCATTTATTTCACCACGATACACTACAATTCATTTTTTTAAGTAATGATATTTTTGATTTTTTTAAAATGAGGCAAAATTTATGCGTTTTCATGAAAACGATTTCTAAAACATTCCGTTTGAATTTTTTTTTTTGTTTTTTTTCCTGTTAATGAATCGGCATTCTGCACTAAGAAAGTTCTGGCTTTTCTTTTGTCGAATCAGTCATTTAAAACAAAAAATGCCGAAAACTTTTTTTATACGATTTTTCAAAAAAATACTCAAATTTTTAATAAAACATTTTAAAATTTCGTTTGTTTTAAAGATAAACACACGAAACTTTTTTTTTTCGTTTGCAGAATAGTATGATCCAAATCCTGCTTAAATATTGAAAAAAATTGGTTTAAAAATACGGATTTAAAATTTTTTAAGCACAATATTTTGGTTTTTAATATAGACTAGATTTACATATAGAAAAAGCAAAAAAAAAAAAAAATGAATTTTAATATTTTGATTATTGGCCCTACAGTGTTTAATTACCCACTTTTTTATCTTCTTGCTGCTCCCCGAGTGAATAATTTATCATATGTGCGTGGCCTGGCGGGAAAAAAAGATTAATTACCCTAGTTAAAATTAACCGGCAAACGATCTTCCAGCAATGATGCGTTGAATGACATGAACAGATTAAGAAACCTGTCCAGCAATAAGTAAAAAGTAAAAAAAAAAAATTAAAAGTAAAAAAAAAAACTTTTTTGAAAACAAGTTTTTATTTTAATGCTCTAAAAATAATAAAATAAACTTTTATTTTAAAACTTTTTTGCTATCATCTCATAGCGTCATTACACAATTTATAATATAAAAGCTTGTCGCGAGATTTAAGTACTCGTGTATTTACTTAGTTTGAAAATTTAAGAAAATTAAAATCAATCAGATCAAGTTCTTTAATTTGCTTGTTTATCAACACAGGTAAAATTCGCCACAAGTTTTTATATCATAAATTGTGTAATGACGTTATAAGTTGATAGTAAAAAAAAATGTTATAAAAGAAAAGTTTGTTTTATTCTTTTCTGAGCATTTAAATAAAATCTTGTTTTTAAAAAAGTTTTTTTTTACTTTTAATTTATTTCAAATTAAATATGCAATTTTCAAAAATTGTTAGTGGTTTGCTAATTTTGCATGCTCTGCACACTAATGCATTTTTATTTCATTTCAGATGCTTCGCGTTGTTGGTTGAAGTATCTGTATCCAAAATTGGACATAAAAATATCTTAAATTACAAATATATTGTTACGAAATACATTTTATTACGATGTTTTTTGTACTCAGAATTTTTCAAACTACACATTCCTCAATTAAATGTTTTTTTTTAAATATAATGGAAAGTACTTAAATTAAATTTACATATTTTTTACAGTAACAATAAATATTAAATTACTTAATAGAAATACGAATCATTTTAAATTCTCATTAGCTACATTCAATTTAAGTTTCGCAAAAAGCGTCAATCTTTTCTGTAAATATCAACAGCAATAATAAAACGCATGTTTAAAGAATTTTCTTCAGCAAAATAACTGGATGTGCTCTTTACCGAATTTTTATACGTATGAGGAAACAATTACTTAACAAATATTTCTAGCAACATTTATTTTACCTAACAAATATTTCTGATGAATTTTTTATTTTATGAACATTTATTTTACCTATATATAAGTACAGGGCGTTGTCGTGTTGCAGGCCATATTATGATGAAATACATTTTTTTTTCTACGAATAAAAATTCTGAAGTTTCCTTATTAAAGTAGTGAGAGAACTTGTTGCACGCCCCGATGATGTAAATTAATATTGTGTTTATAATTATTCATCATCATTATAAAAAAAAATCTTATAACTGGATAATTTTTCGGGTGAAACAAAATTCAATTTTAGAATATAAATAGATATCAATGCTTTATATTATCAAAAACAAAACAATTTTTTGATACTACCCTCACATGGAATAAAATACATCCCAAAAAAAATTTTAATTGCATTTCAGACTGAATCAGCATTTAAATTTAATATTACTATGAATGTTCCATTAGTTTATTTCTAAAAAAAGAAAAGAACGAAATGATAATCAATCAATCGGGCAATCCATGATTATTTCCTTCGATGATGTAAATTAATAATCTTCTTAGTGGTATCGTTTCTGGATCAATGCTAATCAATTTGATACCCTCACTATACATCCCAAATTAATTGCATTTCGAGTGAATCAGCATAAATAATACTATCGGGCAATCCATAACAATTATAATCTTCTTAGGATTACGTATGATTATAGCTGCTTACCACATCTATACTTTGTAATTTTTAATTGGACCTGGGAGTTGGATGATATGTACATTACAAATCAAATAAATTAGCTCCATTACAATTCCACAAACTACATCAAGGTACATCAACTATACTAGGATTGTAGTTATGTTACTTATTGTATTCTAGAATTGTTGACGTAACAGCATATTGTAATAAAGATAATGATTTCAAAGTATATTTTGTAAATCTGTATTTCTTTATGTACAGAATGTACATTTAAGAGAGTTGTCTGGAATTATATTAAAACAAGTTTATTATTATTATTATTATTATTATTATTATTATTATTATTATAAAATTTATTATTGTTATTATAATAGCACTAAATTAACATCATAATTTTATTGAATTTGTTAATAATTTAAATTTCTTTTTGAAGATTTAGACTTTATTTTGTGCAATGCAGCACCTGCAATATAATGCTATTTAATATTTTGACCCATTAATTAAAGCTTACTCTACTATTTATTTCAAAGATAATAAGCGTATTTATATGGATATTACCAAACTTGGCTGCTTATAAATAAGTTTTTAAGGCAAAATATATTACATACCGCTCTTATTTTGTATATTTACATAATATAGTTTAAGTAAAAAAAGTGATTAAAAATTAACATCTAGAACAGTGTGTAAAGACAAAAACATTACGAATTAAAGAGATACTTAACTTCTTAACTATATCTCATGTTATCTATCTTACTTGATAAAATAAAGTATCCCCAGTGTTTTTAGTCCCCAAGCAAGTTTGATACTCATTTATGGACCCACTGCAGGAGGGACAAAAGGTTGAGTTGACCTTGCCTAACCCCAGGATAGAACCTCGAACCTGTGATGTGGAAACGAGATAGGCTACCACTCAGCCTTCAAAAAATATATCAGTTTCAATTTAAAAATTTAAATGAATTCATTAGTAAGTGTCCGTTAACGTATCACTATAAAGCAACACAAGTACTAATAGTGACGAACCTCGTAAATTTGAACCATGCTCAAGTACCGAGGATGAAATCTGACTATTATGACTACTTTGATCATCGGCAGATTTAACGTGCATCAGTCCTTATACTGGGCGGGTGATATTAGGTTTGAACTCAAGACACTACGGCTACGACTATGGCTATCCATGACCATAAGATAAGCGGACTCCAAATAATGTATAAAGCAAAAGGAATTCTTTGAAGATTAAAATGATGAAATTCATTTTATAGTTTCACAAATCCCTTCGCATTGCATCATTCATAGAAATGAACAAGCTGGCAAGTTGGCCAAAGAGGTTGCGAAGCTACTTTCACTTTGTATACTGATTCATCTTAGAAATGCCAAGTGACTCTTATCAGGAAGAAAAATCGTCAGAAAAGATTATCCAACCTTTAAGAGCTGGTTAATGGTAAATATTGGTCTTGTCTACTTAACGGCCAGAAACGTGCTCAACTTCCTGTCCTCCCATGGGTGGTGAAAGTGGCATGTTTAAGAATCATCAGCGGACATTATTATTTGTAGGGTTATCTGTTTATAATTGGCCTGGCTGAATCCCATTTTTCTCTCTTTGTAACTATGTGCAAATGACTGGGGCGCATCCATTTGGCTGAACTTCTATACTTCATGCTCGAACTCAAGATAACTATGGCGTTCTACCTCCTACTAGTGCAACTTCTGTTTTGTACTGGATTCCCAGACCCCTTATGCACTAGAGGCCGTTGGCGAGCGTAATTGAAAAAAATATTAAGAAATGTATAGGATAAAATGTGTTATGTCTGATTTCTCAGATACTGCTAATCAAATCACCTACAGCTGACCTCACAAAATGAATCTAAAAATCTTTAAGCATTTCAGGTGAATGTGAATTACGGTATATAGTATGTTAAGTTCATTTTTGCTTTTCTTTTTAAGATATTGAGGAAAGTTTTTTATGACAAACTGAAAAAGAGAGGATTTAAATGCAATAAACAAAATAAAAGCAAAGAAAAAAATATTGAAATTATTTTTTTTATTAATCCGCATTATTCTATAGACAATATCGCAGCATAAAGCTCTATAGTTAATCAGTATTTGGAACGAATATTAACTCCTCACACACACACATAACACCAAACAAGAAATATATTGTATAAATACAGCTTGAGAATGAATTACAGGATGCAATTTTATTTAAGTGGTAATCGAGACAAACAAAAATTCAGAATAATGTCAATTGGTAAATAAATAATTACGAAATGAAATCTAAGATATGTGAATGGAGAAAAAATACTATTTTTATAAGAATGTAGGACAACGTAAGCATTACAAATAATGCAAAACACTTCATATAATTAAAAAACATATATTGGAGATTTAATCCTTATAGACCGTATACAAATCTATTAAAATCTAGAAGTTGCTATTATTTCTCTATCAATTTCGTAAAGGAAGGGCATTGATTTTTTTATTAATGTCACATTCTAAACCGACACATAGAGGTTCGAGTCAAGGAACCGATAAGTACCATATTTGAAAACAGTTATAGAATGAGGGTTAGTAGTAAGTTTCTGCAGACATGAACAATGGGATATTAAATCACATATTCATATAATTTGATAATTAATTGTGTAGGACTGAAATTTAGTGATATTGTTAGTACTGGGATAAATTTCAATTTTAGAAACGTATCTGAACGATTAATGTCCTGACGTTATGTGTTTTGAGTATAATCCTCGGTTTAATTTATACAGTTTAGAATTTGATGGATTTAATCTCGAACCATTCTCACGAAAGAATGGTATTTATAAAATACTTACTACGAGTTCCAGAATTTATAAACAGTTATGATTTATAAACAATTATGAAATGAAATATTTAACACAAATGGAATAATTTAAGAACAAAAAAGGTTTTTAATTAACTAATTAAATTAAGTAATTGCTATTAATCTTTAATTATTTTTGTAAGTAGGAGATATATTAACGCCATTCCATCACTTTATGACGATCGTGCGGGTTAGGCATTCTTATAGATTTTTGCTTCTAGAATAGTCGTATGTAAAAACATCCCGAATACAACGATTGAGTCTCTCAATCGTTGTATTCGGAACTATTTAAAGAAGGTGTAAAGTATCAGTTTATCAACAGATGGTGATTGTACTCCTTTTTTTTTACTTTCAGCTGGCAAATCTAACTCGGTTTTCAAATACAACAAAAACACGTCTTCTTTTTACCTGTAGTAAAAAAAGTAATAATTAATATATTTCTAATTGCTTGGATACAAACTTTTGTATTAATGTTTAAATAAATGTAAAATAGAAAAGATATTAAATATACTCTATTTAGGCTTCTAAGGCTCGGGATTTCGTTAACCGCACGATCGTGCGAGTTGGGTTATATTTGAGTCACTGAAGCTGTAAAGTACTTACTATGAAAATTTTCTTTTCTATTTCAGTAATTTTGAAGAAAGCCTACATAAAAATGAAATTTATACTTATATAATTAATACCAAATTTTCTTGGGGCTCGCCATGGATGAGTCACTTTTTTTTCTTTCTCTCTCTCTTTCTTGCAATTAATTTTCTTTCCCATGCATTTGTTGAGGAGTACGGCATTTTGGTCCTCTCCACAGATAACTGCACACATCGATATATCTTCCCCCAAAAAATCTAGGTTTTTCGGTGGTAGTTAGTATGGCGTGGTTTATATATATATATTTATATATATATATATGTGTCTGTGTGTGTGTGGAATCGGTTGTGGAGTCGACATCCAATTGAATCTCTCAATGAAAAAGCACGCCGTCTTCGCGCGCAGGCGCAGCTGATCCAAAGTGAAACAAAAACTTTGACCATTGAGAGAAAAGCCGGAGAAAGAGACTGAGGTACGCGAGCAGGCGTTCCCGTCGTCACATCATGAAAATCTAATTGTAGAATAGCTACCTTTTTTTAATTAATTTTTGTTAAGTTTAAATAAATCTGAAGAAATACAAATGTCTTGGACCCCTTGTTGTCTCCCACAAGTTATGGGGGCTCGGCCAGGATTTAGATCAAAGTTTGGAACGCGTGAACTAAAGAAGCGTCCGTGGAAGAGACGCGCCACCATTTTTTGGAAACTTGGCTCAACCTGTGTAGAGGTTGAATTTTTCATTCGAAACCAGCGTGAATATTCCGCCTGTGTAGAGGCCGGAACTATTGATTTATCACCTACGAAGAGGTGTAAACAATTTCAATTATTGGATACATTGTACGTGCAAGCAACAAGGGAGCTAGAGAAAAAAAAGGTAGGATCTTTCCATATTTTTTTCTAAAATCTATAAAAACGCTCTTAAAGAGGATCTCATAAGAGTTGTTGAGGATCTAGACGGTACTGTGGAGAGTACGGACACCATAGCTAAACTAAAGACTAAAATTGAGAAAAGTAGTACATTTGAAAGTGATTCAGATTTCGTTAAAACTTTAATTAAAAACTGTATAGATGAGAGGGTATCGCGAAACGAAAGAGAGGCAACTTTAGAAAAACAGAAAATTGAGCTCGCAAAACTACAGTTAGCACAGTTAGAAACTTCAAACGGCTAAAAATTAAGCATTAAGTTTAAATCCTGCAGCTAAAGTCGAAGATAAACAGTTCAAAACAAACATAGAAAATATAATCAAAAGCATTAAAACTTTATCTTTTCCTGTTCCCACCAGATCTGAACATTTTAATCTGTTCTTCCAATCATTAGAACGCGCATTTTTAACCAAGAAAATAAATGATGAATATAAATCTGAAATTTTAATAAATCTTCTGGGCGAAAGAGCTCATAACGTCTTAACGGAATTAAATGACTATGAAAAACTAAAATCTATAGTACTCAGAGAATTCCAATTAACCCCTCGCGAGTGTTTAAACTCATTTAAAAATGCAGTAAAATCATCAGGCGAGACATACATCCAATTTGCTGCAAGAATGACGGCAAACTTCCAATATTATTGTTCGTTAAGAAAAGTTAATTCCTTTGAATCTCTATGTGATATTTTATTTTCTAATAAATTATTTGAAACTTTAAATAAGGAAACCGCAACTCATATTGGCATTCGAGAAGCGGAAGATTGGTTTAGGCCTATTGATTTAGCTAAAGAGTGCGATATTTATATTTCATCTAGAAGCGGATCACGTAAGGAAACTCCTATTGCTTGTGGATATTCCGAAAACCCCTTTAAAAATAGACCACGAAACTATAAACCAAAGATTAGAGATAACTATCCCCAAAATCTTGAAAGACAAAATAAAAATTGCTACATATGCGGTGATTCATCTCATTACGCAAGAGATTGTGAGAAGTGTTTTAAGCCTAAAGAATCTCACATCCATAATAGAAAAAACGCGAATAGTTTGAAAGTCAAGAGCGAAAAACCAAAAAGCGATGAGTTCACACAACAGCTCCAATACGTAAACATTTTTGTAGAAAATCAGCCCGTAACAGCCTTGATTGATTCAGGTTGCCAGATCTCAGTTCTAAATTCCTCACTAATTAGAGTGAACAAACCTTCCGAAGCAAGAATTACATTGAGCTCATGTTTTAACGTGAAACGTATGGTAGAAGTTTCATCAATAAATATTTCTCTTACTCAGCACTCTCCCAGTTTAAGTGTTCAAACGGCAATATCACCAACCTTGACCGAAGAATTTATTATACATCCCAGTGTATATACTGAAATAAAGAAAATAAGCCACGCAAAGAGCGATGTTTTATTGAATGAAAGTGAATCCTCTTTAGGTGCTTTTTCTTTTTTATCTGTTGCAAATGTGATAGAAAACTCTAGTTATGATTTGTCACATGTTAAAAACTTTAATATTAGAAATGATTTGAGTTCTATAATTAAGAATTATAAACCTAATAAAATTAAGAGTACTAAGTTAAAAATGAGTATTATATTGAAAGATGATATTCCTGTATGTCAGAGAGCCAGACGTTTATCTTGTTCTGAGAAATTACAGGTAAACGATCAAATTGCTGATTGGTTACAACAGGGTATTATAAGAGAAAAATGTTCTGATTATTGTTCACCTATAGTATTGTGTAAGAAAGTCAATGGTGCCATGAAAACGAGTTCCGTGAGCTCCAACTCCCGGTCCCCCACCCCTTCACCTATGGAAGGTAAACATAGTCAGTTCGCGATGCTCCGGAGGCTCTTCAAGCCCTGGACGTCGAAACGGAAGAAAAAGAGCGATTGGTTTGAACAAATGTCCAGAACTCTAGAGAGGAAAATATCGATGCGTTCAACCAAAGAGCTTAACTCTCCGTCGGTAACGTACACGTCGTCCTCTGTTTTAGAAACCTACAACACCGCTGTGGTTACCAACTCTGGTTTTCCTACTGCACTATCGTCATCTCAGAATCAAGCCATGCCTGTGATACACAATGTTTCCCTGTTGAATCTTTCGGATGTCGAAGAGGTGACGTCACATGATGGGGAAATTGTTCTCTCTGTTCTTCCAGAACCTCCAATATCGTTGAATGATATTGGGCCAATACTATATCCACAGCAGTAGACCACATGAAGATGTGGGGAGAAACTGTCTAGTTCAGCAAAATTATGCTATGTTAAATCTTTGTGTATTTGTTGTATAGTCCTTGTCTGTTCCGTCTTTTTTGTATGTTTCAGATTCTCCTCTGGTCTCCATGAAAAAAAAAAAAGAGAAATAAGTACCGCTGCGGACAGCGTACGGTCAGGTTGGCCGTTGTGGAATCGGTTGTGGAGTCGTCATCCAATTGAATCTCTCAACGAAAAAGCACGCAGTCTTCGCGCGCAGGCGCAGCTGATCCAAAGTGAAACAAAAACTTTGACCATTGAGAGAAAAGCCGGAGAAAGAGACTGAGGTACGCGAGCAGGCGTTCCCGTCGTCACATCATGAAAATCTAATTGTAGAATAGCTACCTTTTTTTTAATTAATTTTTGTTAAGTTTAAATAAATCTGAAGAAAGACAAATGTCTTGGACCCCTTGTTGTCTCCCATATATATATATATATATATATATATATATATATATATATATATATATATATATATATATATATATATATATATATTTAAATAATAATATTTTCTGAAACATTTTACTATTTTTCATGGAATACTGAGTTAACATTTAATCAAAAAAATTTTCATGTGTCTTAAAGGAGAAGAATTCTCACAGAAGAAATTTTTCAATTGATGAATAAATCATATTGAACTTAAATCAGAACTTAGTAATCTCTGGGATGATGACAATTCTGCGAACAAAACATATGAATCACGTATACTGGAAGAAGAATCAAGCTCAGATGAGAGCGATAAAGAAACACATGGTAATATTTGAAATGAAAAGGCAATTTTGGATCACTCTTTACCATAAAAGTCTGTTCAACACAGTCATTACAGTGAGTTAGCTGTTGCAAAGTCTTGGTTTTTGTGAAAGCAAAAAGCAGTATCAAA
This sequence comes from Trichonephila clavipes, assembly GCA_019973935.1. Taxonomy (NCBI): domain Eukaryota; kingdom Metazoa; phylum Arthropoda; class Arachnida; order Araneae; family Nephilidae; genus Trichonephila; species Trichonephila clavipes. The sequence goes on from BMAU01020511.1 coordinate 224,174, forward strand.
TAAAATTCCTTTAAAAATCAAAATGGATCGCTTAAAATTTAAGTTAGAGATATTTGAACCGTTATCAGCCTCTCTACCTACTAACTTTTTACTGATGATGAAGATAAGAGTGTTGTTATTCCACTCGCAAAAAGAACGAAGCGTTATAATCCACTTGCTATACATGCCATGGCTTTTATCTTGGCCATTCGAGGATAAAAGCCTTCACATGTAAAGCCGTGTTTGATGTGTTGATGACATTTCAAGGCCTCGCAAGTGCAGATTTGAAAACTAACGAAAGCAATTCGAAAACATGTTGTGAAAAATGTAATGGTTATTTATACTTGTCAAAAACAAAACAAAAGATTTTTGCAGTAAATAAATATTGAATTAATAAAAGATTTAATTTTCATCAATAATATCCTTATTTGTGTAACAATTTTAGTTGAATTAAGATTGTTTCTTCTATCAACTTAGAGCTAAAAATGTATAACTCATAAAATTTCATGGGTGACCTATTTCACAGAACAGTCTACATTCAAGGCGGGGGGAGCGAGAAATTTTTTTATTATTTTTTCCAATGTTATTGGGGTCCATATAATATAAATAACCAGAATAATTTAATATTTGTTGATAAAAATAATTCGGGTCTTTAAGGGCTATAAAGCTGCACGATGACTATTGGCGAAGAACCTCTTACTTTTGAACCGTTGTTAAGTGACTAGGATAACACCTAAGTTTGTAACTCCTAGCCTTCACACCACACCAACAGGTGGACGTTTTTGCTTCTACGTGTTTGACGTGCATCGGCTTCTTCTGCACGGTGATTTTCAGAGGTACTGATCTCAACTTCATGTTCAGCCAGCTACGAGACTATTACCTTGATCACTAGGGTACCGTTGCCTTGTCCGTGGTGAAAAGTGTGGAGTGCCTCGGCATCCACTTCTCTCTCTCTCTCTCTCTCTCACACACACACACACACAATTTCCTTAACTATAACTAAGTTGCAGCACGAAGAGGTAAACTGATATTAAAAAGCATTCAGATAAACCTGCTTCTGCCTCTCGGAAAAACTCAATCTTCTACTCTCTGACTCGCACATTGACGATAGCATGCGCTTTCTTTATTTGTTTCTATGCATTAACCAAATTAATGTTTTAGAAATTGTGTAATTTTTTCCAACAGAAATGCAAATTAAGAATATGTTTAATATTTTCTGTGTTATAGTTTAAATCTTTACTAGTTTACCACATCATAGAAAAACTTCATTGCTTTAGAAATATGTGAAATTTAGATATGGTATTTCTATTACTATAAACCAACGTATATAATTTCTTATGCCAATTATAATTTATTGTGCCAAATATTTATCTTCCCATTACAATACAACTTTTTTGAGCATAAACCACAAACTTAGCGTCGATACGATCTAATATTTTCGCAGCAAATGCAAGTTCAGTGCATTCTAACGTTCCCTGCATTAACAGTTCCAAGCAAGTCAGCGAAAGTAGATGATGTGTGTGTGTGTGATGTTATGCATAAATGAGTAAGGGATTCGCCAAAGTTGTCTCGTTTCCAAATGACTAGATGGTCACTCTTAGCGAAAAGAGAGTGAATGGTTCATTAAGATGTTACTCACACATCTGGACAGGAGAACCCGTGAAGGTCAATGCTATTATTGAGATTAATTTATTCGAACACCCTTTCCGTCTTCCATCATAGTCTAAAAAGGTTTGTTGAAAGGATTTTCAATCTGAGATTGATAAGCTGTAACCAGAAGGAATACTTAAATGTCAAATACTGTATCAATAATTTCGGGAGTTGGTGAAATGCAAATCAATATATATTTATCTAAAATATACCAGGGGAGGGCATTAAGTCGGCTCTTATCGACCACTGGACCATTAAGCAGTTTTGAGAAGATCAGCTTCATCATTTTTAAAAAAGCTTTTATTTAACTTGCAATGTAAAATGTTTGGGTGGAATCTTGCAACTCAATTTTGAACCTGATGTCTTCAAACAATTGAGCTGAAATTTTGTATACACGCTTAGTTTTAAAGACAATGCATGTTTTGACCAATTATGTACCGGTATTTAAATTAGTTTAAAATATGTTAATTAAGGTAATTTGTTCGGGTGGAGTCTTGCAACTCAATTTTGAAGCTGATGACTTCAACAGATTGCGCTGAAATTTGGTATACAAGTTTAGTTTGGATGGCAATGCAAATTTGGACAATTTATATTTCGATATCGCAATTAGTTAAAAAGTTATGTATTCAAGTAATTAATCGGGTGTAATTTTGCAATAAAATTTTGAAGCTGATTTTTTAACCGATTGAGCTGAATTTTTTTATACACGCTTAGTTTGGATGACTATACATGTTTTGCCGATTTATATTCAGATATCGACCTAATTACTGTAATGATCTTGGTCAGGTGTTAAGGTGGGCATGTTTACTATAAAACAGGTGTCGACCGGGACCGTAGCTCAGATGGTAGAGCACTCGCTTTCCATGCGAAAGGTATGGGCATCGATACCTCGCGCATCCAATTATCATTTTTCTTGCAAAATATATTTGAAATTTGTTTGATTTTTACAACGAGAAATTTTATTATACATCTACTATGTATACGTACAAAGTATGCTATATTATTACAAGCTTTTATTTAACTTGCAATGTAAAATGTTCAGATGGAATCTTGTAACTCAATTTTGAAGCTGATTGTCTTCAACCGTTGAGCTGAAATTTTATATACACATTTAGTTTGGATGACAATGCCTGTTTTGACCTTTTATATTTCGATATAGCAATTAGTTAAAAATATATTTTTTAAAGTAATTTGTTCGGGTGGAATTTTGAAACTCAATTTTGAAGCTGATTTCTTCAATCTATTGAGCTGAAACTTTGTATTTACGTTAAGTTTGGATGACAATGCTTGTTTGTGCCATTTATATTCCGATATCGCAAATAGTAAAAATATATTAAAGTAAGTTGTTCGGGTTGAATCTTGCAAATCAGTTTTGAAGCTGATGTCTTCAACTGATTTAGCGGTTTTTGCTTTTAATATAGTATTATAGTAAAAAAAAAAAAGGAGCTTTAATAATTTTTTCATTAATTTTGCTCTTCCCAATGTTGTTTTGGTCTTACAGCGTTTATCCCCCCCATTATTGTCTTGTTGTGGCCCAAATGAAATGTCTATAACATAAACGTGGCCTGGTGGATAAAAAGACTGACCTAACCTGTTCAAAATTAACCGGCAGATGACCTTGCAACAATGATGCGTTTAATGAGATGAACAGGCTGAGAAACCTATGCAATGAAAACTAAAAAAATAAATTTAAAGTAAAAAAACTTTTTTAAAAACAAGTTTTTATTTAAATTCTCTAAAAAGAATAAAATAAACTTTCCTTTTAAAACTTTTAATTCTATAAACTTATAATGTTATTACACAATTTATAATATAAAAGCTTGTCGCGAGATTTACCTGTGTAGATAAACAAGCAGATTAAAGAACTTGATCTGATTCATTTTAGTTTTTAAAATTTTCAAACTAAGTAAATTCGAGTACTTAAATCTCGCGACAAGCTTTTATATTATAAATTGTGTAATGACGTTATAAGTTGATAGCATTAAAAGTTTTAAAATTATAGTTTATTTTATTCTTTTTAGATCATTTAAATAAAACTTGTTTTTAAAAAGTTTTTTTTACTTTAACTTTATTGAAGATTTGCAGTTAGTAATCATTTACGGAAATATTCAAGATTAGTTGACAGTGCATGTGCTAAGTCTTCCATCTACTATAGCTTTTAGAACTAATTGTAGATGAAAATGTTTTATTTTTTAAAATATTTTGAATTGCTTGTTAATAAATGCATCATTTGATATTATTATATTTGTGTCTATTATTATAATGCTTGAATTGTGCGTTTTGCTTTAAATACGGTCATAAAGGTGTGAACGCTTTTTATTTATATTTACTTTTTTTAATTGTTTTTATAATTGTAGTTATGTTGGTAAATATATATTACATATTTATCTTTAAGATATAATGTATAAATTTTTTATACCATTTTCTTACCTTTCCACACATACGCCACTGGATGTATTGCAGCATCTTGAATTAGAAATGGAGCGTAATCTGGAAAATTTTACCCTCCTCTAATCTATTTTAATATCTCTCCCATATATATATGTGCATTCTCACATATTTGATAACTAGATATTATTCATCAAATTTTTATCTCTAATTAGAAATTTATAATAAATAAACTTGATTTGTTGTAATGTATAACGATAGCAGTTTGCTAAGGATTTCTTAGAAATTTAGTGGAAAGTATGATTATTATGAAACTATTGAGGAAAATAAAAATGTTATGGACTTAATTTTCTTTAAAAAGAGAGAGTAGTTTTTTAATGAATTCTATAAGGTTGCAAATAAAAGCTAATCTAAAAAGTGTATCTAAATTTGTCATTTTCGTTGTGTTTGTTTTGTAATCCCTCTCCTAACTCCCACTCTACACTAACCGGAGGACATTTTATCCTCAATAGAGTTAACGTGCAGTGGCCCCTCCACATGACGGGATTTCAGTGGCACTACGCTCAAACTTATGATGCATGTGAGGTAAGAGTCCGCGATGTTGACCACTAGGCTACGTTGATTACATCGTTTAGATACATACAGTGAACCCATATATGGAAAAAAATTGCGATTTTTATATATTACATTATGTGGCTCGATATTATTTCGAATAATTTACATGCTTCTAAATAGATTAAATAACCACTTGCATAATAAAAATAAAAAACGAATTTTTACATTTCCATAAATGACAATTTTTATACACAGTTCATAATTTTAATAAAACTAAGTTACACATTTATTTCATATTTATAGATCAATTTAGTGATTTCAGAGAAAATAGCTTCAATTACGGTATCCGACTACGTTCAAAACGTCATTTTTTTTATCAAAAATCACATTTTATTATATTTTTTTATCATTTGAAACTTCAAACAATTAGCTTTCTAACTCTGTCTTTGTTTTGCCTGTGTGATAATTAGGAAAAACAGTTACAAGTATATAAAATATTATTACCGCTATTAAAAGAAACTGGAATCAGTGAAATCGAAACCAGAAGTTGACTTCTAAACATTCTATTTACCGCTAGTTTTAACAGTTATAAATTTAACAACAATAAATAAGAATTTTTTAAAACTATTTTATTGAGATTGGCAAAAATTTCAATCTTTTATTTTGACTTATGCGATTGGCAACGTCTGTTTCTTATAGCATCACTTGTTTTTATTTTGTAGTTTGCGCATCTTAGAAATTTATTCTTAAAAAATTAATTTTTCTCTTTAATGGTATAGATATTTTAATTTGTTTAACCGGTATAGGGTTAGCAACGCTGAGAGATTGTACCGTAAGGGAAGGTTCAAATCCCGGAGAAGACAGGAATGTTTGTAAATGCATAGTGCCTTTGCGGCATTATGGAACACTAATTAGCCGTCGAGAAAAACCACTCTTAAAGTTTATGGTTGGTGAAAACTTAAATTAGAGGTGGGAGGCCCATGGATACACCTTTAAGATACGGCTTTCTCCTTCTAAATTGGGGTGTAACCGAGCAAAATCATACTCTTACATGTATGGTGCTCAAAGCTAATTTTTAGCAACATGCGCTAAAATTCTAGAGAGTACAAGATGAATTTCGTGAGCCTTGATCTGACTTCGTCAGGCAGGTTTTTTTAGTCACAACAGACATATTTTTATTGTTTATGGTTCCGTGATATTCAGCTTTTCATTTTACCTTCTTATAATGGGAAACAAACTAATAGGTAAGAAAGTATAAAACGATAATTTGGTAATAGATTTACTAAAAAGGCAAATAGGAAATGTTCATGACTTGTAGTGAAGAAAAAACTGAGTTACTTGCAAGACTAATCTCAGAACAACAAATGTTTAAATAGCAATAAAATGTAACATAATATTTTATTTTAAATATTTTGGCAAATGTATTTTCAGTTTTTGGTGCCCAAAGTGTTTCGAGAAGAATATGTATAATAGCCTAATTTGCGGATTCTGTGTTTTTGATTGGAATCAATCAAAAACAGTAAAATGCAAAGCGATTTCATAGTCCCTTTTTCATCTACTGCAAAAATATTAAACAAAAAGTGCCATTAATTTGCATTTTGATTTTTGTGGAATGCAAGTAATTCGATAAAGGATATTCGTCTGCTAAAAAGCTGTGAGCCAGGTTAAATATACCTTTTGTGACAAAAATAGCACACAGACAATGTCAAAACAGCTCTTGGCTGCTGTTACATCAACAGCTAAAATGCCATGAATGGCATTTTTTATCATTTGAAACTTCAAAAATGTTCCAACAAATCTGTCACAAAATGCCGGTATGTGTTAATGGTACTTGGCAGAGGCGTGGTTATTCATTCCTGAACGGTTGTGTTGCAGCGTTATCCATTGACACTGGGAAGCCTCTGTATTTGGAGATCATGTCAAAATTTTGCAGAATTTGCTACAGACTGAAGAACTCTAAGAAGCCAGTTGGACACTCGTATCAATATATAAGTATTACAATAATCTTGGATCTTTTCAAGCATGGAATTAATCTGTACTTACACAATCTTTGAGCACTCTTGTATTTTGAGAAATCTTAAGTATGTTCATTTTTATGGTGATGGTTACTTCCAAGGTTACCTTGCTCTGAAAGGTGTGTATGTTATCAACAGTTTTTCCAAATACGAGTGTATAGGACATCTACAAATTAGTAGGTAGCCGGCTAAGAAAGGTTAAAAAAACCAGAAAGTCTCGGTTGGAAAGGAAAACTCGCCGATGTTATGATTGATTAAGTCCAAAACTACTATGACATTGCCATTAGAATAACACTCATTGCATCCAGGCAATGCAAAGTCCTCATAGCGGCATTTTTCACTATTACTCAAGACGTGAAAAATCCATGCATGGACAGTGTACAAACGGAGCTGATAGTTTGTGTGCATACCAGCGATCAAAAGCATCCGGTAAACAATTTTTAGAGAAAAGTGCATTCCTTTCTGTAAAACTTTTAACTCTGACCAAGATGTTGTTAAATCCAAGAACATGAAATTGTGTGATAAACAGTTGTTACAGAAGTGCCTCCACGGTAAAACACAGAATACAAATGAGTTGTTTAATGGCTGTCTGTGCAAATTATTATTTTAGTTTTTCCTATACATTACACAATTTACAGTAGTCTTTATTAGCGTCAAATGTCAAGTTAATAAAAAAATATTAAACACATATTTTACCGCTAATTACAGAAACACAACTGTATATTGCACCTAACTCTGTAATAATTAAAAATGCATAGTACCAATTAACTATCATGGCACGAAAAAATATTTAACTATATTATGTTGAAAAATAAGAAAAGAAAATTTAAAACTTGAATACTTATAAAAATTTTAAAGTTTCTAACAGTTTTTTTAACCTTTTTGGAAATAATTGACTCCCAATATTGAGAAAAAAGAAATACTCATTTTATACTGCAGTTGAGAAATATTTCGATTGTTGCCCCATTCTTTCCTCAAGTAAAAAAAAAGCACCATAAATTTGCATTTTGTTTGAAAATTATTGGACGATATTCATTTACCACATATGCATCCCTTCCTTACCGTAATTTATGTTTCATAATCTTCTTCTACAATAGGCATAATTATTTCACTTATATTTACCTTTTTTTTCCTTTAAAGTAGACTCATAAAAATTTTCAAATTACATACGCTTCATTAAACTAACAATATCATTTAAATTATATTAAATTAAAAAATGGTTATGTGTGTGTACTTGGCACACTTTGATATACACTGGCCTCAAAAGTTAATGGTACATGTTTTCGAAGCTCACCATAAAAAAAATGGGTAACAATAAAATGCATAGTTTACATGAATGATAATAACGAACTTTAAAAACATTAATGCAAAAACGATTGTTACAACTTTTATTTTATAGAAAAAACGTATATTTATGAGTGAGAGAAAAATATGCAAATATCAGCTTTCGTACTTTTGTGTGTAAGTTGTGTTGATTTTCAACAGTTGTTGGCAGTTTCGGTGACAATAGTGAATAGAGTTTAGAAAATGTCTCAGAGACGTCGTTTACCCAATTCGTTAAGGTGGCGGGCAGTTGGATGAATGGAAATGGGATTGTCGCAGGCTGATGCTGCTAGACGTCTCAATGTGTCTCGTAGTGTTGAGCGACTTTGGGATCAATACCAATACGAGATTCTGTGACACAGAAGACCTGTTCCAGGTCGACCACGAGCTACAACACCTGCAGAAGACCGTTTTCTACCTCTTTCGGGACGAAGGAGAAGAACCACTACTGTGCCGCAGCTCGTTGCAGACCACTTTCAAGCATCAGGAAGAAGAATCTCGCTACTACGGTGCGAAATCGTCTTCAGGCAATGCAGGTCTGTATGCAAGAAGACCAGTTGTGTGCGTTCCCCTCAACGGACGACAGCGAAGGAACCCTTATGCTGGGCAAGAGAACATGTTTCTTGGACGCAGCAACAATGGGCTTCTGTGCTGTTCACAGACGAGTCCAGATTTACAATGGAAGTGATTCAGGGCGTCTACTGATCTGGAGGGAACAACGTACCATTCCAACACTGTTGAAAGACACAGTTATAAATTGGTGGAAACTGGTTTTGGGAAGGGATCTCCTCGATAAAACACTGACCTGCATGTGTTCCATGGAGGAACCGGCTGGTTTGATATCGGGATGAGATTGTTGATCAATATATCCGCCCATATGCTGCTGCTATTGGTAACGACTTCATTCTGATGGATGATAATGCACGACCTCACGAGCTTGGATTGTTAATTATCTGGAGGATCACGGTTTGGAACTAAAATTGCCAGCTCGATCTCCAGAAAATCCGATAGAACATCTTTGGGACTATCTTGGCATGAAAAAAATTATTTTAAATCCTATATCCAAGGTCGTTGATAGCTGAAAAAGGAAAATTAAAAACTCTGAATCTGGTCTAAAAACTTATTCCGGTGTCCGACAACTTAATAAACAGCATGGGAAATCGATGCCGCCAATGAAATTCAAAAAGGTGGACTTATTCCTTATAGAACCCATTTTTGTATCATTTTTATGCCATTTTACCACATAAAACTGTGATGTGCTGTTTTCTACCATATCTGAATGGACTTTTCCGCAGAGATTGCTTTTTTTTTTGTTATAAAACGTTTTTGCAATACACTTATACAAATTTTATTCCTAGACGCATTCAATGAAAAAACTATTTCAAATGCACATATCCTCCAAATTTTTGTTTCTACATTCATTCATTTAAATTAGATTACAAAAAATGGTTGTTATGTGTTTTGAGGCCAGTGTATATCGTCAAAAAACAAATATGAGTTTATAATAATTCTTGAATAACAACTACAAATACAAAGTTTTTAGCAAAACATTATTGGAATATCTGCAATCCTTCTTCCCCGATAAAAGCTAGCACTGTGGTGTCAAAAATACTTTTTATTGAAAATCCTTTTTCAGCCTTTAAAAAAATACTATACCTGTGATAATGTTCCCATTCTCTCGGGATGTAGCTAAATATATTCAATATAAATTACAGTATTTCAAAGGAAATAACTTACTTAATCAAGTACTAATAATTGAACCATTAAATTCTTCCAAAATATAACTTTTATTATTTATTTATTAATTAGATAATATTTTTGAATAGTTTGTATTCTAAATTTCATTTGAATATCTAAAGGTAAATTATTAGAAATGTTTAGGGACAAATTTTAAGGAGGAATTTAAAAGTAGTACATTTTTAGGAAGATTTATTATTCTTAATGTTTATATTTCAGTTTCTTAACAAAACAGAATGATTAGAATGATAAGCAAGATTTATTGCTACAAAGCATCGGTATTAGATTATCACGACTTCGGGTCAAATTTCTGGTCACCCCTAATTGACCCTGAATAATTTCCTTAAAAATTAGTAGATTTGTAATCAGAATTATACAATGAGAAATCCCTAAACATTTAAAAATTGTGATTTGTTATACTGGTAGATAATCTCTTATCTTGAATATAATCATAGATCAATATATTTCATAAGAAAGCGGTGCCTTATTTTTTTATACTCTTAACATTGCATAAAAATTAACTGCAATTTAAAGTGAAAATAATTCTGTAACAGATTGAATAAAAATCCTGATAACTTCGAAGCATACGGGAACAATTTTAGGAAATTTTAAATCTATTAAGAAATGAATTTTTAGAAGCAAAGCTAACTATTGAAAGTTGTGATTAGATAATAGAAAATTCTGTTTTAGAGTTTAATGAATATCACATCATAATTTAAAGATTTTATTTTTAACATTGATATCAATCTGGCTTAAGTGCAATTAACTTTGTAAATATTATTCAGTATGTCTCTTTTTTGAAAAAACAATATATATGTATATATATATATATATATATATATATATATATATATATATATATATATATATAAACATATGCATATTTTGAAGTTCAATGGCTGAGTTGAAATTTAATATCAAATGTAAGCATTTTTCAAAGTCTGAAAAAGGAGTCTACTTTATCTAAAGAATAATAGCCATGCTAAATCAGTATAGGGCTTCATCATGCTTCCACACCTCATGTTCGAAGTTCAAAACCCCCAGGCTGTGCAACATCGACTCAGCTTTTCATCCCTTTAGTGGATCGATAAATGAGTACCAAGTTTACTTGGGAACTTACCATTGGGGGTTTTGAGTCAGACTGACCACCTGAACGGGACATCTGCTCAAGCGCCTCAGAGCCTAAGGTCACATATACTTAATTGGGCACCATAAGTGTTGGCCCTCATGGGTTGTTGTGCCACTGTGTGATATAATTCTTTTAGAAAAAAAATCTGTTCTTATACAAATATTCAAAAACAATTGATTTGTCACGGCTATTATTCTTTAGAATAAGTTGACTCCTTCTTAAGATTTTGAAGACTGCTTACATTTGATATTAGTTTTCAATATTTAAAACATGATTTTCTTGAAATACATTCCATAAAAAACACTGATAATCATCATGTCTTGCTCAAGGTACATTGTCTCTTCCTTTGAAGATTCCTCCATAATGACCTTTTGTTTACTTTTGTTCTAAAAGTTTGCTTCGTTTATAATCCCAAATTCTGATTCCACTGAGTCGGCCAATCTCAGACATGGTTTTCCAAGCTTCCAATTCCCAGTGGCATTGAGCTCCTGTACCCTTTTCTTAACAATATCATCTGGCATTCAAATTATATGGGTCATCCAATTCATTCTATCTATTGTTCAAGGTCCCACTGTCAATCCATCTAACTTGTTGTATGACAATCAAATCAATTATGCACTGTTTCAGTTGTTGCACTAGTAGCTGTAGAACGATAGCTCTATAAAGTGACAAAACATTACAACTTCCAATTCTCATATCCGTATAAAAACAGTGATACTTAGTTTAAAATCCATGCTAAAAATAGGAAGAAAAAGTTAAATTAATTTAAAATATTTAATTTGCGTCTTATGTTTTACGAAAGCATCAAAACTTAAGAGAATGAATTTAAAATGTAAATAATCTGTCTTCTATATATTCTATAGAGTTAAAAGAACTAAAATGCTGTTGTTTATTTCAATTTTTATTTAAATATGAAAAACCTGATGTTGGTTCAAACACGACATTTTCATATATTTTTGATTTTTTGTAACTAAATATGTAATAAAATGTACAATTAGAAAGCCTTTAAAAATAGTAAAAATGTGAAAGAGAAGTTTTAAAAACAAAACTTGCCCTTTGTGGCTGAAATAAAATAAAAGGTTCTTTAATTTTGTCTTTAAAAGGAATAATTTATGCATATTTAGGTTACCATCTTAAACATCTCATTATTATTTCATCTTTCTTGCTGAAATTTATCTACATAATCCAATTAATAAATCAAGAGATATCTTTCAAGACACCCATTTAAACACAATAAAATTGAATGTTACACTTAAATAAAATAATTTATTTAAATGTAAACAAAAACATTTTAAAATTGTTTTACAAATATTCATTTTAAATAAATAATTTATTACCGAAGAACTGTCTACTTCTCTAACCATATACAAAAGTCATGGTGATCGCGATAGATCATTTCGCTTGCACTGAATAACTAATTGTTAGAAATATTGAATTTATTAGACTCTCACACACACACAAGTCACCCTTTTTAAAATAAAATGTTCTCACTCAATTTAACAGACGAGTCTAGAACAACTATTTCGAACAATTAGAGATGTCTGGTTGTGTTGTGTAGCCTAGTAACCCTGATTGTGCCAGACACCCAAACAATCATTAGATTCCTATAAGCTTAATAATCAATAGTTCGTGATTAAATACAAGTATTTAGGAGGCTTAATTCATGTTACTAATTGCACAATTAATTTGAACATTTTTATCAAAAATATTATGTCTCGAATCAATTTAGTTATAGATTAATTATCTTCTTTATCTTGCCCTGCAGTTGAATGTTCGAACTGCAGCTGTATTCATCAATTAAAACACATTAACAAACACAAGAAAATTATATTAAAAATAAATGATTAGAAGATACGAGTAATGAATTAATTTGTTTATTTTTAACAAAAAATAAGTTTTAACTTATGTTTATTTAAATTGCTTTAAAATAGTTATCGTAAAATCCGGCGAGTAACGCGCATTTTTAACTTCAAAAATAAGATCGAAATTTACGAATGCGCCTTATAGATCGAGTATAAAAATGAGGTATTTAAACGTAAAAAAATAAATAAAAAAATATATGGGCATAAAAGAAAATTAGGTTTCCAAATATTTCAAAATACTGTTTATTTAAAAGAAACCACATTGTTGTTAGACTTCAAAGATCGTAGTTCTAAAAGTATAATATTTTTTGCAAAAGTGAGAAAAATACCTCGAATAAATCGTTTCAAAACTTAAAAGTATTGCTTGCATACATTCCAGGTTAGTTTGTAAAAGAAGGCGCGTGTTTTATACAATGAATATTCTAAAATCAAAAATTGCAGCTTGAAAGTATAAATGCGCATTATACACCGGTGTGTGATTTACGCCGGAATTTATAGTATATCATTTTGTTGTTGTTGCTAATAGGTAATTTTATTTTCTTATGCAAAGAAAAAGCTGAAAATTCTACTTCTTACATTTAAGAATTTTTGATAGCTTGTAAAACGCATATAATATATATATATATATATATATATATATATATATATATATACAGGGTATCCAGTCTTAAAGTGAACCAATAGCTAATTTCCGAACCGTTCAGCTTAGACATGCATTTCCAATATGAAAAATGTTTTAAAAAAAGTAAATAATGTTTTTACGTGCTTTTCGAACAAAAAAAAACCCATTTAGAAAAAAAAAATTACAAAATTAAATTTTTATACGGTCCCCAGGCCTATCACTTATATTTAGGAAAATATGCAATATCCAAAAAACAAAGTAAACACAAAAAGTTTCATTTTAATACATTTTCTGGGCCATTTTCAAGAAGCTAGTAAGGGGCCTTCTCAAAAGTGAAATTAATTGGAACTTTGCCAGGAAACTTTCGCTCTTGCACGTCACTCTTATGTAAATCGTTTTTAAATTTAAAGTTAATATTACAATAATTAATGGCTTAAGAAATAAAATGTACTATCTGTACATGTAAAACATAGACAAAATAAAATATTCTGAAGAAAGAGAAAACATTTCAAAAACAGTTCCAAAAATAGGTTTATTTGCTGCGGCTTCAGACTGATTTGCTGCGGCCATTAATGCATTATCATTCATCGCGGACATTAAAAATCTGTTGTGTAGTCGTTTGCAATTCCATACAACCGTATTCTATTATTTCGATTTCTAGTACAGGAGAACGAGATGCATACAAATGAAGAATACTGCGAAATGGTACTGTTGTATGGGCAGTGTAATCGAAGTAAAAGAGAGGCGGCAAGACTTTATGTCATTAAATTTCCCAGTCGAAGACATCCATCTTATTGTACGATTGTCAGTGCTGTTCAACGCTTGTATCAAACTGGGAGTTGTCACAAACGTATTCCCTTATCTCGTGCCACACCTTCAGAAGATATCCGCTGAGCATGTTCAAGGATATTCCGTGGCTCATCCTGAAAGTAGAGTCCGGGATATTAGCAAGGCTTGTTCCTACTCAAATTCGACGGTGTGGAACATATTACATACGTAAGGTGCATATTTTATCGTCCAGTCCTGGCGCAGGAACTAATACCCGGAGACTAGGAGCGTCGTTTTGATTTTATGCAATTTCATGTTAAACCCACTGATGAAAATCCAGATTTTTTGAATGAAGTTTTGTGGTCAGATGAATGCTATTAATACACAAAATAAGTTCTTCCAAAACCCATACGACTGAATCGCCATCAAGTGCGTTGGTCGGTGAATGTGTGTTGCGGAATAGGGAAGAGCACCTTTATATTGGCCCAATATATTTCGATGGACCTTTAGCGCTTTTAGAAGATGAAGCCGATTTTTTTAGAAAATGGTTTCCTTACGGGATTTGTCAGGCATGTGTGGTACCAGCATGATGGTGCCCCTGCACACAAATCTGCGCACATATGTACAATTTTGGCACAGATATTTAACAGTCAAATAATCGGCTACGAAGGTCAAGAGGTTGCAAAAGCTACATGCGGAATTTCTGACGTGAAATTGGTACTGCATTTCTGCGGAAGGCAATCATTTTGAGCATTATTTTAATTGGATCACTCTGTTATAATAAAGTCCCTGGTTTATGATTGGAGCATCATTCCACATTATGCTATAATTTGAACAGAAAAACCATGTATTATTTTGTTGCTATTTCTTTAAACAAGCTGCTTAAATCTCTTTTCGGCACAAGTCCTATTTTTTTAATTTAATTTTTATTGTTTTTCATATAGCAATACAAATTATCAATCTATGATGTTTACTATGATGTTTTAATATTACTATGATGCTTCTATATTAATCTTTCTGTATATAGGGAATTACTGTTCCCTAAACTCAATTTGTATACGACCCCATTTTCTGAGCAATTCAGATGCTTCAACTTTATGTAGGCATAACTCGGTCAGTTTTATCGTAATAAAATGAAACTTTTGCGTTTACTTTGTTTTTCTGCACTGCATCTTTTCCTATGTATATTTGATAGGACCTGGGGGCCGCATAAAAATTTAATTTTTGTAATGTTTTTTTGTGAATGGGGTTTTTGGTTCGAAAAGCACGTAAAAAAGATTCTTTACCTTTTTTAAAACCTTTTTCAAATTGGAAGTGCATGTCTAAACCGATCGGATCGGGAATTAGCCATCGGGTCACTTTAAGGTTCGACACCCTGTATATATATGTATATGGTGTATATTAAAAGTATGTTTTTCACATGTTTAAAAATATATATATGCAAGAGAAATAATCATAGGATTTAAGTTAAATATAAAAAAATGTAGTACTTTATTTCAGAATGAATAGATGTGCAGAACCATGAATAGAATACATAGCGAGAAATGCTATTTAATTGCGAATATTCCTAATATTTCACTTTTTTTTTCAAGTTATATTTTTGATGAATTGTCTAGTTTTTCAAAAATATATTAACAATTAATTATAAATCCTTAATAAAATTAGAAATAAATTACTTTTATTTTACTTTCATACCATAATTTTAATTTTAAATTTATGCAACAGAGATTTTTAATTCCGCATGAAATAAAAATGATATAGGGAAAAGTAACTCTGTAAAAAGCTTGAAAAGATGTTTAGAAATTCTAACTCTTTCAATTTCCATGACTAAGAAGTAAAAAATTACGTTTATACTCCCTTCTGAAAAATATTTTGAATCCAAATACCTTTTTAATAGAAAAAAAAACTAAACCATAAATTTATTCTTGAGCAATTCTTAGTCTTGTAATAAGTATATCATAAAAAAAGTTAAATCTCTTAGCTTTTTTACATTTACCACAACAAACAATCAAATTCAAAATTATTATTTGAAGATTTTTGCACACCTTACTTATCTTCTTTATAAAGTATCAGTCTGCATAAGTCACATTTCATGTGGCTTCTCAGATATTCTATAAAAATTTTCTCATTCTATTTCATCTTATATAATTTGCTGAATTTGAATTTTTACCAGTCGAAATTAATGTGAGATATTTGCTATTTCATGTGTACTACAATTTAAGAAAAATTCAATAAAAAGAAAATTTTTAATTTGAGTTTTTATTGATTACACTCTATTTTCTAGGCTCCTTTTAAATCTTTTTCGGCTAGACTAATTGGCATAAGGTTGATTATCCATATTGGTTTCAAGTGGTTAACATTATTTCTTTTAAAGCAGTGGTTCTCAAACTTTAACTACTTTCGACCCAATTTTCAATCATAATTTTTATAGCGCCCCTCCCAAATAATGCATTGAATGCAATAATAATGCACTTTGGGGGGTGCTAAAGCTACAATGCGATCATAATTATAAACCGTACAAATTTACAAGATACGTATTAAAAATTTTGTATGTTACTTTTAAGTAATATATATTTTTATTTTTTTAGTTTTTTTTAAAACAATAATTTATTTTATAATTATTTTTAATATACAGGATAAAAATCACAATTCCAGTGAATAACTTAATTAAGAGAACGTATAATTACCTACTTTTAAGGACTTTTCAATTGTTCTTTGATTTTTTGAGAAAAAATCCAATAAAACTAATGAAAATGTTCCAAACCTGCGTGCACTTAATAAAGGACATAAAGCATGCTCATAGAAAATATTCTTGAACAAAAGTTGTCGCGCAGGGAACTCGATCAAAACTAGTAACTTGATTGTAAAAAAAACGTTTGCAACTCCCCAAAAAAAGAGGGCGAAATGTGATAAATCCTTTTTGCTCCCATTAAGACTGACTTATTGGAGGATACTCTGTCAAGGCCATTGGTAGCAAATAAACAGTTTTCCCAGAATTAACAATTTCGTAAACATCAGATGACTCTGCGCATCTCGCGACCGATCCCGTGTTAAAAGTGTATTCAATAAAATATATGGATATTAGTTCTAAAAAGAATTGCGTAAAAAGTTTTCAGTTATGCATTGTATGTTGGCCAAATAATCCTTCAAAGTTCTCAATATGCTTATCCATCTAATTTATATTATAAATGCGAAAGTTTGTGACTATCTTTGTGGGTCTTTCACGCAAAAACAACTGAATGGATTTTAATGAAACTTTACAGAAATATAGCGTATACATCAGAATAACACATAGGCTAAAATTTATAAAGATATTGTGAGAAGTTTTAAAATATAAAGACAATTGTCAAGAAAGTTGGAAAAAATTCTGTTATTTGCAAAAAAGCCCGTGACAGTATTCGTCTATCTTTTTTTCCCTTCTGTTTTGTCTACGCCATACCTCAGTGCGCTTTCGCTTTTAATTTATTCCGTTCATCAGTGTCATCACTATTTTTATTTCATAATAAAACTAGGCTTCGAAGGGAGAGGTGGTGGTAAGATTTTAACATAAAATAAATACAACAAAAAGTAATATTAATGTATTACACTTCCTGATATAGATTATTTACACTATTTTAAGCGTTCGTTCATTACACAAAATTTTAAACTATGACAGTGGAAGGAAAACTATGAAATTAAAATAAAATTTCAAAATGTTTTTATCATTTAGTTTATTTTTTCTTTTTGAATCTTTTTTTTCAGTACATGTAAATATATATCTACCCTTCCCCCATACTGTTTTTATCACATATGTATATATATATATATATATATATATATATATAAAAATATTTTTATTAATTCATTACTAAATTAATTATTTGTTAATTAAAAAATTACATTGTTTATTATTTTGGATAATAATACATTTCAGAGACATTTTTAAGCTAACTAAAGAATCGTTTTCTTTCTATTGCTTCACATTAATAATTTTTTTAACTAATGCAATATTGTTTTTAAAAGTCATAGATCGAAATTTGAAGCTATATTTTATCTGTGAGGGGGGGAGGGGAGAAACAGTAATTTTACATTAAAAAAACCGTGTTATGCCGGGATAGGGGAGGAAAAAAAAACCCTGCCTTAAATCGAATATGTGGAACAAATTTCGAAAAGGAAATTTAATGATATAATTTTTAGAAATCACTCACATTGCGCGCGTACAAACACACACAAAAGTGCTGGCGTGATGAGGGAAAGAGAAAGCCCGTGCAAAACCGAGCCATGCTGCTAATATATCATATAACTCATTCACATGGAAAAAAAGCAACATAAAATATTATTTACAACTTTCCTAAAAAGAAAAACAGATGGAGTGAAACATACCAGTAAGTTTGAAGATCAAATATATGCTAATCAAAGTAGTATTTTAGTGGTTAAAGAAATGTAATAAAAAAATCTCTCATCGTGTAATTACAGTAAAGCAAACAAAATGTCTTTTTTTTGGTTATAGTATCAAAGATAGCTAATGAACGTTTGAAGTGAAATGTTTTATTTTTGATGATCACCAGATGATATATATATATAAATTATATCAGTGTATATGTGCATTTTTTATTAAGTCAGAAAGCATTTTGTTTTTCTTCATTCCAAAAAATTATTTTTAAACCTTTTATTTTCAATATGCTCGCGCCCCCCTCGCAGGAATACCGCGCCCCCAGCGGGGCCCGCCCCACAGTTTGAGGAACACTGCTTTTAAAGTATTCAAACTGCGAATATAAATTGCAATTATAATGTGTAGTTAATTATAAACTTAAATCTAATCTTCAATTCAGCTCTTCATTTTTATTAAAAGTCACAATCTGTATAGTAACGATAGAAAAAATTGTCTTCAAGTAGTAATCAATCAAAATGACGAAATGAAACACTTAAAACATCATTTGTTTTCGTCTTGCATTTGCATTTATAGCACAGATTTACTGAATCACTATTTGATTCAATTAATATAGATATTGTACGTCATAAAAAGTCAGATTTGGCATAATTAAAAAGTGAAAGTTTTATTTTAAAAAAAATATTAATTAAAATTTACGATTTTTTAACTGCATGACAAATAAATATGTTTCACTTTTTGAGACTGAAGGTCAGATAAAGAAATTATAAACTTCAATATTTAATTAGAGTATATATAACATTTAAAATCCCCCTCTTCTTTTCAAATACATAGCCTTGTTTTCAAATGTTTTTTTCTTAACAAAAAAGTCATATATGTATGTATGTATATATATATATATATATATATATATATATATATATATATATATATATATATATATATATATTTGTGTGCGTGTGTCAGATTTTTTAAACAAAATTACGATGCTAATTTTTTTTTAAAATTTGTAAATAACTTGGTTTTTTAGAGTCTAAGTTGAATAATAATTGTCAGATTTATATATTAATTTAATTTTAAATCTAATTAATGATTAAGTTTGGTAAACAAAAATCTCTGATTCATAAATAAGTAGCATCAATCTATATTTTAATGAATAATGAGCACCTTTGAAAGAACTCTTCAATTATTTTGCATTTATGGAGATGAAATAGGAGCTCCACTTAAGAAAATCTCTTCAACCCCGCAATCTTAGTACTGAAACAATCAGCAGTGTGTATTTTGCAAACAGAATGAGTATCGTGTAACAAGGGGTTTGATTTAGTCAACACTAAATCAAAAGCTGTTCGATCTGCCCTTAAATGCTACAAGGAATGTGAAGTATCGAATGATTAGTGACACAAAATGGCCTCAATAACGAATCAACAAGGCCGCTAGGGATGCTCTACACCTTAGTTAACTGCAAATGTCTCCCGATTTGTAATCGTCCTGTGTCACCCGTCTTCTCATCGAAACACTTCCTTGAACACATGCTAATCAGATCTGCTTATTGATTGTGCATTGCAATCTACATTTATTTACATTGCAGTGATGGCGTGAGTAATCCAGATTACTAGATTATGTGGTCCGAGTCTGGTATTTTCGAGAACGGAAAATTGACTCACACATTACAATTGACTACTTAGAAAATTAGCACTACGAAGTCGCTAAATCCCGAGAAAAAAAGGCTCGTTATATGGAAAATTCGCTATATAGAGATTCATCATTTATTTTTTTTTATAAACTGATAAAACAAGATTTAAATTCGCAAACACTATATATGAAAAAAAGTAATTATTCACACTTTTTTAAAATTAATATATGTTTATTTTATATATCTTGCCCATAAAAAAAGAAAGAAAGAAAGAAAAACTACAAGGAAAACAAGAAAAAATAATGTCGAAGAATTTATTGTATTTTAAATATTAAGAAAATAATTTTATACTAAAATTAATCCTTTTTAAGGACATTTTATAATTTAAAGCATAGGAGTAATATTAAACATACATTATTTTATAATTAGAACACGGGGACACAGGACAGCTCCACTGAGGGTGAAAGAGGATACAGAAGATGTTTCTAGTGAACTGGCTAATGGGGATTACAGATTGCCCTTCTTGGATGAAACGTCCATAACACTATTGCTCTCGGTGAGTTAGGATCTAATAAAACCAGTTCAAGATTTATGACCCCACCATAAATTTTTTTAAAAGAGTATTTTTCAGAAATACCTTTAAAATAAGAGAAAAATTTTTAAACACATGAGAAAATGTTCGTTATATAGAAAATGCATTTCGCTATAAGGAGGTTATTTTACGAAAAATATCGTGAAGTGTTCAAGGTTCCAGGAACATTTCGCTACATAGAAAAATTCGCAATATAGAGATTCGACTGTATTTAACAAAGTTAAGCTTATTAACGTTCACATTTCATTTCCATAGATATGCAAATATTCATGTTTTTAATAAAAATTAACGAAACAAAAACATTCATAGGAACTTTATGAAATTTAATACAAAATTAAGTACCACCAAAAACTTTACAGGTTTCCGTATTTTTGCTTTTAATCAACAGCCTCAAAAGCTCCATCTTCATTTTAAGCAGAATAGCAATTTGCATTCTCTCGAGATGTTTGTGATTGATCTCGTGAAATAATTCTTTTTTAAAATAGAAGAAAATGAAAAAACGAACCAATCTCACTGATTTTTACTCACATTGTCGTCATCAAATTCCCAAAACCTAAAAGATGAGATGTTTTTGTGTGTTGTTTGTAGTGGTGGATATTGAAAGTAGCTTAGATATACAAATTGGCTCGCATCACAGGCTGTTCCGAAGATTTTCAAATCCAAGTTAGCCTCCTTTTCTATAAAACATGTGAAACTACCTCTTTTTTATCTTCCACCTCTCTTAAATCTCACTTATTCCGTAATTTGTTCATCTACAGAAGGAAAATCTTTTGTGCTCAGAACTTTTCATTTAGTGTAAAAAGTGAAAAAAAAAATGCATGGAAATACATAGTTGTTTGATTTGGAACTGTTGCATTATTTCGTGTGAACCAATATTTCGTCTTAAGCGTTTTCGCGTTAGACGTATTTTACTGTACATTAAACTGGCATAGAGAGTATTAACAAGACATTAAAATGGACACACTATTTAAACACATATTACAAATTTTTAGTCCAAGTATATAGTAGCTTAGGTTAATATATTTTCTCCAAATTCAAATCTCATTTGTAAATATCTAATTCATAAATCTAAGCTACATATTTAGAAATTTTCGTCTTTTTCTCGCTTTCTATAGGATTAAAAATATTATTTTCATAGATTTATTAGTGAATCATCATTAAAAAGATTGGACCTTGAATTCTTTACAGATGTATTGGCGATTCCAAGTAATAGGAAAGCGTAATGTCTTCAACGTGCCTTACTAATAAAATGTTTAAAATATTTACTAAAACAATGTGAGGTAATTTCTATAAAAAACTAAAATTAACCTTCACTTGAACACGTGATTAGGTTTTATTATATTACATATTCTCTTGTTTATCCTGAAGTTTATAAACCAGGAATTTGAATAATTTTCTGTCTTGGATTTTTGTTCTTTAAACAAAGTGCTCGTTGAAAATAACCCTCATGTTAAAAATGAAATAAGTGATGGTGGAGGGCAATGTTAAGAAGATTTATTTTAGTGTCACGACTACTGAATCACATTTAAATAAAATAAACACTTTCTCAGCGATGTATTTTATATATATATATATATATATATATATCTTTTCATTGTAAAAGTATTTTTAAAGAATTCCAGTAATATTTAAAAGCTAACTGGCAAGTACAGCATATAAAGAGCCTATTTCATAAAGTAGACAGCTAATAAATACTAAATCATAGTTACATTTCCAAACTCCGTTTTACTTTTTACCTTCAAAATTTGAAAAAAAAACTATTGAACATAATTTTCAGAGTCTATATGTGAAGGAATTTTTTCTTGATATATTTTTTTTCTTTATTTGTTTTTTTTTACTGTTTACATTCATTTTATTTTAATGTATGTATATATATATATTATTGTATCGCTTCTAATATAGTTCTTGTCAATATACATACACTGCTGAAAACAATTAAAGGATATTGCAAGTTTTAAATAAAATAAAGATATAACCGAAATTTTTTTTTGACGAAAATGGAAGAAGAGAATCAAAAATGCAAATTTTTCTGATTTTCAAACTGTGGAGTATGCTAATTTTGACTTCGACGTCAAAAACGTCGCTTCAGTGGCTGCGAATGAAATTTGACTTTCAACTGAAATGAAGACAAGGATGATCGGCATTCAGTGACTGCTTTGTTTCGATGAGTACGATGTCTCAGCGAAGTCATTTAACTGATTCAGAAGCTTGGAGAGTAGTTGGCAGGTTAGAAGGGGGCCAAACTCAAGCCGAAGAAGCGCAAGCCATTGGAGTGTCACAAAGTGTGAATTCCAGGATCTGGAACCGTTTTTGGAGACTGGAAGTGCAGGCCGAAGACAAGGACAAGGTCGTAGAGGAGCAACAACGCCCAATGAATATCGTTATTTAGTGTTAACGGCTCGGAGACATAGAAAAATGAACGCTACACTTCTCCAACAACACCTTCGCTCGGCTACTGGCACCACGGTTTCAACTCAGACTGTCCGAAACCGGCTTCATGGTGTAGGTATGTATGCTGACCGACCGATAGTATGTGTTAGACTAACATCAAGGCATCGTCCCGTTCGCTGGGAGTGGGCAACAGAACATGTGAACTGGAGGAGAAATGAATGGAGCAATTCTTTTTTCTGACGAGTCCCGCTTTTCTGTTCATCCGTATAATAAGCGTATTTTCATCTGAAGGGACCGTGACAGTAGGAATAATCCTGCGTTCGTGCACAAAAGTGTCAGATTTGGCGGTGGGGAATGTTGGTGTATGGTGGCATCTCCATTGAAGGGCGCACATTCCTCTACATCATTCGAGATGGACCTCTGACTGCTCGCCGATATATGGATGAGATCCTCAGACCTATTGTAGCATCTTACGCTTCAGCAATCGGAGATGAATTCATTTTAATGGGCGATAACTGCAGGCCAACTCGTGCTAACTTGGTGGAGGATTTCCTTTTCGAGGAAGGAATCGTACGAATAGAATGGCCAGCGTGTTTTCCAGACATGGATCCAATAAAGCACGTTTAGGACGCTCTAGGAAGACGAGTTGCTGGCCACCAACCAACCTCAAAAATACTCCAAGAACTGGAAAGAGCTCTTCTGGAAGAGTGGGACAGAATCCCACAACTCGTGATTAATAGCCCACATTGACTCCATGCCTCAGAGATGCTCAACGTTGCTGGACGTCCGTGGAAACCATACCCTCTACAAAAAAATGATTTCCTTTGAACAAAACACCTTTTCTTATTCTTTTTCTCATATGCACAAAATGTGTTTTTTTTTCCTTTTGTACACAAATGCGCAGTAAAATGCATTTTCTGCCAAACATGTGTAATTTTTCTCATATAACCTACTACGTCTGTCGACCTTGTATCAATCAGTCGACCATGTATAAATATATATATATATATATATATATATATATATATATATATATATATATATATACATATATATATACATGATTGTTGCTCTTTCAATAAATTTTACTTAAAAAATAACACTATTTGGAATATGTGACACCTAAAAGAAAAATATTTATATGAGTATCACATAAGTGTTACAAGAAATGCATACAAATCAAGCATTTTTAGTATATCATGTATTTTTATATAAAGTTATTTCATTGGATGATACTACATTTATGTAAATTATTAAATAATAAAATAAAAGTTTTGTGAATATATATATATTTCCTGAATATAGGGATAAATGCAAGTTAATATATTTATGAAAAAACGAGATTAAAATTATTCTTATTCAAACAAATAACTCTTTAGCACGAATATGAAAGATGTACGTGGCACACACACACACACACACACACACACACACACACATATATATATATATGTACTATATATATGTACTTAAAAAGAAGAATATATTTCATAAGGGTAACTATTATCTGCAGATTAAAAATTTTACCACAAGGTGGCCCTGCGAGCAAATCTCTTGCCAATTTATACTTACATTATTTTGAAGGTAGTTACATTAATAATTCTAAATATTATATTTATCGTTATATAGATGACATAATCATTTTTGGCAAAAGCAAGTCAGTTTTATACCTAATACTAATTTTTTATCCACAGTATCTTAACTTAATACAAACAAATAGTAACAACAATGAAGTAAATTTTCTTGATATACTTATGGAATTAATAGATAATGTAATGGTTTCTAATATTTATGTTTAAAAAGAAGATTTTAGTTTCAGTATTATAAAGTTCCGCATTGGGAGAGTAATGTACAAATTTCTATATTCCGGAAATATTGTTATTAATTACATACAACGCAATAAATTTCTGGTGTCAAAAAATAAGAAATAATAAATAACTAAAAATATTTTACTAAATATTGCTTAAATTAGAAATACCCAATTCATTTTATTAATAGTTATATGAAGAAAGCTATTCAGAATTGTAAGGATTAAAAATTCTTAGATAAATAATAGTCTAGTACTATAAATGTACTTATTTTATAGTTATTGTTACCTCAATATTCTAATATTAGTTAAAATTACTTATTATTATTTAATTCATATATACTCTATTGTCACTAAAGTTATGGTAATTTGAAACTCTCTTATCGATTTTTGTTTCTATTATATTTATACTTTTGCTACGTGAAAACACATTTCCGCCATTCACACTCTTTGAATCTGCATTAGGGGCAGAATCTGGCAATAACTTATTTGTGCACTCAGATTTAGTGTGGGCTCTGCATTTGCAAGGGCAATTTTAGGTAAGTTACCTCTATCTTGTTATGGATTTAGATATTCCTATCCATTTCTTTCAATATGTTTTCTCAGTATTATTTAAATAAGAGGGGAAGGTTGGCTGGCCAAAAAACATGATTAACCCCACTTTTATATAAATTTTTATATATTAGCTGTCCTGAGTCTGCAAAGTTTATAATATATCAGCATGCATTTTATAATTTTAATATCGGCTGCTCATGTGTCCTTCATTGTATGATCTTTCCTACTGTCTATATGTTTTGTTCGAATGTGAATGATAAATTATCTCTTGTGTGTAGATAATTAGACTATATATATATATAATATATATATATATATATATATATATATATATATATATATATATATATATATATATATATAAGGATTATTAAATTACATTAAAAATTAAATTCCTAACTAGCACGCACTTAACTGATCGTTCTCAGTTCACATCTTCAAATATCAAACTAATCATCCATTTATTTCTTCCGAACATATGACCTGGCCAATAAACATGTCTAATTCCAGATCGTTAGATTTAATAGTCCCCATATGTCAACATTATTTTTCAAGTAAAGTAAAAAAAGCCGCGATTTTTACCGCATCTATGTTTTAAGTGAATCCACTTAAAACATCCCGTGACATTCTTTTTTCTCTCTCCGCTCAGCGTCAGAGCTTGTACAGATTCCATCGAAGAAAGACCCTCTTCTTAAAAGATTTTTCTGATTCTGACTCGAAACATGTCAGAAATAAAGCCGGCAGGATTTTTATCTGCGAGTAAATTTCAAATCTTAACTTAAAACTATTCTTAATAGAAAAATAACTTTAAAATAAAAACGAACGACAACTGCAGTAATAAATGCAATGGAGAATTTAATGGAACTTCGACTGCACCGTATGCCTCTGTGTTGAAGACGTTGGGTTGCCGGAATTAAATAGAACAATGCTTTTGGTATGAAAAACAAAAAAAAAAACACGCTAGTAATCCCCGAAAGAACTTCGCTCTTACGCCAAAGAAATAGAATAATCGGCTTCTCCTAACAAAATTTCAGTAAGTCATGTTTCAAAAATGGAAGCAAAGAACGAAAATAAAATTAAGCAAGAATGAAATTTAGATGCAGATGAAGAAAAATTAAAACAACCTATAATCATTATAAAAATGATATTCGATTTGAAGATCTACAGACTTTTTTTCCAAAAATATAACCTGGAAATGCCCATCCAAACGTTCATTAGAAATTTCGAAAGTACGTGCGATTCCCTCGATGTAACAGAGAAATTGAAAATCTTATTTATAACCAAGTTAGTAGATGGAGCTGTGAATACTTACATCAAATTACAATCGATCACTTAAAGTTTTTACGAACTGAAAAAATAATTTAATACGTGAATTCGGAACACAAGTCAATCCAGCGGAGATTCATCTTCAATTATCTAAAACAGAAAAAACATCAAAAGAGACCCACATAGATTATTCTACAGAATAAAAGAAATTACATCCCGGATAAACATGGAAGAAGATGCTGAAAAGTACTACATTATAAAAGGATGAAAAGAAAATTGATCCATAGAAATACAGTTACAAAGCAGCAGCAACATATAGGAACTGAAGGAAAAAATGAAACGTTTGGATATCTAAGAAAAATCAAAATCAAATTAGACTGAAGATATATACATAAAGTATCGAGTTACAAGAATACCTCACCATATGAATCAATTTGCTCAAAGACAACGATATGGAAAATGGAGAAACTATCCATCTCAACATTCGGATGCCATACCCGGTTCAAGATACAATGTAAAATCTCCCCAGTTTCCATCACCTTTTATCATCACCCGTCCTTTTTTTTTTTTTCAGCGGCCGACCATGTATCCCTAGAAACCAACGATTGACGCAACGACCAGCAGTTTGCGACCCGGATGCTCCAACTTTCTACAACCGCCAAAGAACCCAAGAAAATTATACAGTATTCCAACACTCATCAAACATGAGAACTTATGGTCATCCAGGGAAGAATCAACTTCAAACAAGTTGAAGTCCTCTTGGATACAGGATCAGAGTGTCAACATTATTCCAAAAAATATAATATCGCAAAGTCAGGGACACCACAATGTGGTATATCAAAACACAAATTACCACCATCAATGGAAAAATTAAGGTGAGTGAGGCAATTACTTTTCAACTGAAAATAGGATAAAGTATTTAACATATTAAATTCCTCATAGTATATGTAGAACTGAAATATTTAATAATTTCTAATAAAACTCTGAGTATTTTTGAACTAAATATTAATTTTAGTGACTATAAAATTTTTCTAAGAGGAAAAAAAAATTGAAAATTATGAATCTAAGAAAAATATTAAAGAAAATGAAACTCTTAAATTTAATAATAATAAAATTATCACTAAGGAAACTGATATATATATATATATATATATATATATATATATATATATAATGTGTGTTTAATATAGAAATAATTCCTAACACAGTGATTATAATATTATTAATGTGATTATTTAGAAATAAAAAACAAGTCATATATATATATATATATATATATATATATATATATATATATATATATATATATATATATAATAAAGCAACAAATGTTGTAACAGAAAATTCTGGATAATTATTGTTTGTTAGTGTGTGATTTATAATTACTTTTAAACTAGGGGCTGTTAGCAGTTCTCGTGAATGATGCAGAATATTACATGGACATATACTTTAATTACGTACAAATTTTTTTTCAATATACATGAATAGAGATTTCTAACGATGTATGTAATTAGGAATGATAGTAATAACCTTTACTTTTGTGTGTTGATGTGTTATTAATCTCTTAAATGACAGTGGTGTATACATCCATCTCACTCAACCGGTATTTTATGTGTGCTGGACGTATAAATTCGGGCCTTCCGAAACTTACATTTTTGTACTGCTATTAATAAAACTATTCCGAAGTCTTTGGAATCAATTAAAATGGCCGTTACAGTGTTTGCAAAGGATTTACTTATTTCGACGTAAAATTTCCTTATTTGTGCCTTCCCCCCGTAACCCACATTTGCGCGCATTTGTGGAAAACGGTAGCTGTGAGGAGCGTATCACGTATCTTGTAATCAACGTTTAAGGGGTTTCAAAGAGCTTAAGCTTGTTAAATGCGTTGTTACAATCACCCGTCAAGATAAGTTTCTGTTTTGCTTCGGTCAGCTTGATTGGTTGAGAAATTTAACACGAATTTTCTGTAATACGTGCATAAGCCCAAGAAACCCCAGAGCTGGTGAACATCCGTTGGGCAGTTCCAGTCTGTAACAGCCGATATCTTATTCGGTTCTGTTCGTACACCTTTTACCAAAATGATGTGGACGAAATAGGTGACTTCATACCTGAATATGTGGTTTTTGGATGAACTTAGTTTCAGGTTAGTTTCTTTCAGCTTTTGTAGCACACATCTGATATTTTCAGTTCAGTTTCAGTCATATCATTATCTTTCATGCCTTAATGAGTTTTGGGACTTTTTCCTGCGTAGCAAATGGTAGTCGTCGGGGGTTCTGCTTAAAAATGAGGATGCTCTCCCATATCAATTCGGTGTTTCGTTAGTCTAGCTCTTCCAAAGTCTTCAGATGTTCTTGAAAATAGGCCTTGTAATTCTTTAATTAGCCCTCCTGCAGCACATCTTTGTTTATCATCTAAGTACGTGTTTTGTAGTAGATCCTTGCCTAGATCCTCTGAAGGAAGGACTTGGCTATTGCTTTTTCGGTCTACACAAGTGACAGGAGCACACACTGCTATTACCTCTCTTTTCTGTATAGTTTTCGTCTGGTCACTGATGTTACCTATTCGCACTGGTATGACTGGATTCGAGAGGTATACTACTGACGAGGCTATCAGTAATCCTGCTTTTAAACTGTCTGGGTAAGGATAATCAATTAGGCCGAATCGGAATTTTCTATTTTCTGCTACTAACCCGGGTATTATACATTCAGTTCTTGGTGATAATGGGATGTTGGGTTTTGCAATAATTTTCTGGTTGGATTCAAATTTAGTTTCTAATCCAAAAAGAGTGATGTTTTCAAATTTTAAATGCGTATTCAAAGTCTATTTTAAAGTTATTGCTCTTCAGGAAATCCAGTCCAAGAATACAGGGAGAGAGAGATAGGTGATATCTTCTATATATGCCGTATGGTGATAGTCTATATTTAAAAACCTTAGAGGACGTTAGCTTTCCCATGAACCTAAATCTTATCGCCTGTCACTGTTTGCAAGGAAACGCAAGGCGGCGTCCAGATAATACTAAGTTTTGAGTTTTGCGCCTAATCTGTTCTGAATATAGACACATTGGCTCCAGTATCAACAACCATACGGCACGAGATGTTGTTAATTTGTCCTATTACATCAAGTCCCTTGTTGCCACCAGTAACTGCCGTAATCTGATGAATTTTGTGATGGGGCTTTTCATTTCTTATCTTGCAACTTCCCCGCGAGATGCCCATATATTATTTTTCCTGTTTGGAAGAAGATACAGTGTTCTTTTCTTTCCTTGCTCGAGAACAGTTTCTTCTCAGGTGTCCCGTTCCACCTCATCCCCAGCACTTGAAGTTACGATTCTCTTGGTTTGAAATTCCAACCTTTATGATTTGCATTTCCTCTTTCAATTTCTCCCTTTCCCTTAGCAATCGAGAATCACACGGCTCATCTGCAGTCACCCTAGCTCCTCGGAGGGAATGATTATCTTTGCGACTGGCTTGAGTGAAGCCTTCACTTTTAGGGCATACAACCGTGCATATTTAAGATCTTGGACATCTGTCATTTTTACAGCCTTCTGAATTTCCCCCTCTTCAGAACGTCCACAAAATACTGGAAAGAGATTACTTCTCACACAGTTGCTGGGTGGTCGGAGAAAGCCAAGTTGGTGAGCCTTTCTACTTCGGATGCAGATTCATGCAATACTTCTCCGGTTTTCCGTCTTGTCTCGGAGTCTTGTTTTCATCTACAGACGTGCATAGACCTTGGAGTATTGCTGGCCGAACCGAAGACCCAGATAATTATAGAGGGAGTTCAAGTTTAGACGTTTTGTGTCGGGAAGAGTATGTAGTATTTCAGCAGATTC
Organism: Trichonephila clavipes; assembly: GCA_019973935.1. NCBI lineage: Eukaryota > Metazoa > Arthropoda > Arachnida > Araneae > Nephilidae > Trichonephila > Trichonephila clavipes. Next base: position 254,647 of record BMAU01020511.1, read on the forward strand.
TCATCTAAGGGATGCTGCTAGCTGACATGATTTCACCCCTTCAGTCCATCCGCTGGCTGCAGAAATTAAGGAAAATTGAGTCTTGTACACCTCCCACTTCGTTTTACCGTCATAGGTGGACAGTTTCACTGATACTGGTGAGGCAGGCACAAGTACTGAAGAAGCAGATATAAACTTGTTTTCGTTTGTTAATTTCCCTCAAGCTAGAAGATTTTTTTCAAGATCTTCAACGCGCTAGCTGAAATTTCCAGCAGCTTCTTCAATTCTTTCTTCAACTTGCTATTTAATTCTTTCTATTTCTTTTCCCACTTTCTCTTTAACTACTGCGATATCTTCTTTCATTTTTCATGCTATTCTGTCTTCCACACTGTTAATTTTCTCATCCAGAGAAATCTTCAGTTCTACTTGATATTTCTGTACATTTTCTAGACATTTCTCCATTTTATCTTTTGACTCATTATTAGTTTCTTTCTGGTTATTCTGCATATTCTCCATTCTCTTCTGAGTCTCTTCTTGGCCGTTTTTTAGGGCATTGATGCCTTCCAACAGAGCCTTCAGTTGCTTATCCATTGCTCTTGTTATTAGTATAAAAACCCAACTTTTGACACCAAACTGTACGCAGATCAGGATTCGAGGATTTTATGCAAAACAATCACAATGAATATAAATAGTTCTTTAAGAGTGATGTGAATTTATCATCAAAAATCCAATCCTTTAAATGCAGGATTCAGCAGCGATATTCACAGAGTAAAAATCTTCGAAGGTCCTCACACCTTCAACAGCTATCAAACACAATCTTTAGTGTTTAAAAATACACGCAAGTAAAAGATTATTCACAAGCATAGCCGAGCTAATCGCTAGTCAAAATAATGCTCACTCATCGCTGGTTGAAATCAGACTGACTCGTTGCGATTGACACTCTTTTTATAGGCGTGGCAGAAATTTCCAGAAATATAACCGCTCGTGTCATCGAACGTAACGTTAATGGAGATATCCACTACTTTCTAGAAGAATCCAGAGGGTTCCGAACTCGCCAGCATGGTCGCCAATGATGCCAAAATGGTTCCCAATGTTACCAACTTGGCTCTACCGACATGATTTTAACAAGTTATCATGTGAATCACCATTATAACATAAAGGGGCGGCATTGTTTGTGAATAGTACAATTTTAACATGACATAAATATAACATAGAGTAATATAAATGCATTAAACACTCAAATACAAATTAATAGCACCATTTACACAAAATTCGTAACAATATGTATTAAATCCATTTGTAACTGTCCTAAATTTGACTGGGTCTTTATGAAATTTGGGAGTAAAGAGCTATATGGGAAAGTTTAAAAATATTATTAATTTGAATTCTGAATTTTTTATGAAAAGCCAAAATTCGATAATTTATTTCTCTATCAGAAACTGATGACTTAATAAAAGCTGTATTATTATCAAAATATTTGTTGATAACTAAAAATTATAATAGTATTTACACATGAAGGCCAAATTCTCCGGCACTTTATATATCTCAACATAAACTATTATAAATTTATTTTGCAATTCTTTAATCTGATTTTTAATATCAATAAAAAAGATTTTATTATCTGTACCAAAGTTATATTTATTAAGCTGCTTTGTAATAGTATATTTGAATTCTGAGAATGCCTTTATAGGCATACTATATGTAATAGCTATTTTGCATATAAATTGCTCAATATCATTATAAAAGTGATTTTTTTATATACATTTATTATTATTCGAAATCATTAATCAAGTACCTTTACTCATTATGTTTCTACGATTATGGTGTTTTACAATATTGAGGTCACCAGTAACAATATGCTTGTGATATATATCTATGAAGTCTTTAAAATCATTACATTTACATATTAAGTTTTCTTGCTTTATAGGCACATTATAGTTACAAATTGATCTACCTAATTTTTTACTTTATTTAAAAGCTTTTTAATAGTAATATTTTGTATAGGGAAAGATGACATGTGTTTTTTTTTAATTCAGAAAAATTAATATTATATGATTTATTCATATATAAAATTGTACAATATTCTATTTGATAATTTTTATTTACATTAAACTTATTCATATGTTTATGTTTCAAAAATTTGTGAATGTCATTGATAATATGCAAAGCATTGTAATCTTTAATTTTATGAGAAATTAGTACATCTTCTGTAATGCACATAATTCTGTCTTACTGAGTCCAAACGTAAAAAATTTAATGTGTTTTATATTAAAATTGTTATCAAAGCTATTACAAATTTCTATAATGCTATGTGTAAGTACTGTTTTAATCTTTTAGTTCTAGCCCCTCTAGTTTTTCTTTTATTAGTTATTTTATTTTAATATTATATTGCAATAATAATCTTGAGAATTTTGTTTATTTGCATTCAGGATATTTTTTCCTTGATATAATACATTTAGTCCATAAGATAAACTGCATTTTAATATTTACTATAGCAATTTCCCCCATAATCTTTCTTCAATATCAGGAACTACTTTAATAATATTGAATGAAACATGTTCAAAACCATGTGTACTAAATTGTTATATTTCTATTTTATTTGAATTTTTAACACTATTAAAGTATTTAGTATCTAATCTATGTTGATTACATCTTATATTAATTTTATTAGATGACTGTCCAATATATTTAAATTGGCATTTATTGCACGTCAATAAGTAAATACAGTTACATGTCTTAAAGAAGGAGAATTCAGGACCCTCTTTGATTTGATCATTATAGATCATTTTACAAGTTTTACATCTTTTGTCACCACATCTTTTGTAAAAAGTAATTTTATTATTGCCACTTTTACTATTTTGAAGCTTACCTAAGTATCTATTACATTTGTAAGCATTAGATTTATTTGAAACATTATTGCATTGAGAAAAATCTTTTTTAGAATTCTTTAAATATTCTTTATTTCGCAATACTCTAGTTTTGCATGCATTAAAAAGTCTCGTTGAATATCTATATTGACCTGCATTCATAACTTTGTCACTATCTACAGCGTTCATCGTCTTTGTAGTATATACCGTTAAAAAACTAGCCTAACAGATTATAGAATACTACCAATTATTAGAATATTAATTGCTAAAAAATATAAACTAATTAGCCTACCAGTATAGCAAAATAAAAATAGTTAATGGTTACTTTCTATTACCATTATTCATATACCATGTCTACTTACCATTATAATGTACCACTGAGAAAATACAGAGTTTATTCAATGAGCCTAGTTGCCAGTCTCAATATCTATAAATTTAAAAGTATTCATATTTGTGTAGAATTTTTTATTAAGTTTCTAGAAATAGAACTTATTATATATAGCAAACCTTCACTATAGTTATATTGAAATAGCATCTAAAATTTATACCAGTGTAATGTATTTCCATATGTTTACAAAAATTTAAAATACTTTCATACACATGGTAGCACTACTAATATAAATATAATGAAACATGTTAATTAATTGAAATATAAAATGCAATATGAAACCGAAGTAATTTTTTTTCAAAAAATATTGAAAGTTAAAAAATAGAAATATAAAACTGGATTAACACATATATCTTGGAATAGTACTAATTATACACAAAACATAGAAAAATATATTTACAAATTGAAATTAAAAATTATATACATAACATAGATATAACATTTTTACACCTATCATAATAAAAGTATAATAAAAGCTTCACACCAAATGAAACATCAATTACTTAAATCTTAAAAGCTACAATATTATCACCCCTATACTAATAAAAGTAACAATATTCTGTCACATTGAATACACTAAAAGCTATATTAACATATAAAGATTAACAATAATTAAACTAATAAATACCTTTTCAAGTATATTAATGACTATTAAAAACAAAAATCTGAAATTACTTATAGAAGTGAGGAAAAGAATAATATTATAATGAATATATAAATAGTCAAAAATTTAACCTGTTAGATAAAAATATTTGACTATGAGCATTAGCTACATAATTACAAGATCTTAAAAAAAAAGACTTAAAATTCATATCTCAAAATTCTAACATACATAGTCGCCATGCAGCCACATAATATGCGCCAATATATAGTCTTATTCTCTACAAACTAGAGAAAAAAAAAACATCCACATCTAACACATTTGAAAAACACATAGATAGTAGGAGAATCACAAAATGAAGTACACAATTAGCAACAGAGATTAAAAATTATATATACATATATACATATATATATATATATATATATATATATATATGTATATATATATATATATATATATATATAATTTCATACCGTTAAATATTGTATTACAAACAAAATATTTGTTAACAATGCAGTAGTTAATTTAATAAAGGAACAGTTAATAGAGAAAGGAAACTCCGCTTAATAGAAAGTTTTTAATTCCAACACTATAATTGCGATATATATTTATGAATGCTCATATTGTAAGGTTCGCTTTATATAGATGGAATAATTGTAATTGTGTGTTTTGCTTATGTTTATTCGTGAAAACGAAAGTTGGTATCAATGAAGAATAGAAATGGTTGTAATTGAATTGTATTACATGTCGCGTTATGAATAAATGTTTGTTTTAATTAGTACTTTTATTCGCATACTAAAATCATTCACGTTGATTCTAAATTAACCCTATATGGCATAGTCGGTAACTAAAAGACTTTGCAAAACGTAACTTTTAAATATTCTTTAAAAATTGATCGCATTCGCTAAGCTTAATTGGAATTTTCGGACAATCCTCGTCAATGAGTATAATCTCGCCGAGATTTGTTTTGTCTGAAAGATTTCCAAAAACAACGGTTACTTCTCGCAAAGTAAGTGAAGTTCGTATTTCAATAGAATCTTATTCTACTTCCTTTAAAATTTCATACAAATATTCTGACGAATGTTGATTGTTCTGAATTATTAAATGTATTTCATATAACTTTCAAAAATATTATACTGTTTTCACAATTTATTACTTGCTTTTACCAAAGATGTCGCCCCTCAATTTTTTTCCAAAAAATGCCAACAAGCACTGATATCTTTAATTCCTTAGAATCACATCAGCTGCAAACTTTAACGATTGTTCAACTAAAAAAAGAATTGCGTTTCAGAAATCTTTCGCTAACCGGAAATAATAATGATTTATTTTTGCTTATTGTAAAGGATAATAATAAAAGAAAATGTGATGGAACTTTGGATGAATTAAATATCCTTCGAATGCCGTCTTTTAATGATGATGAGGACACACTTTCTGATAATTCATAATTATTGACAGAAATTGAATCTCTGCGAAGACAAGTAGAACTTTTAAGTAATTCTTCTAAACAGTCACCTTTTCCTATGCCTCCACCTTCTCAAATAGATCCGAGTATCTCAGCTATTCTCTCTACAATAATGAAAACGCAAAAACCATTTTATAAAGGCATTTAAATCCAAATGTGATTCGAATCACATCTACAAACGACACTGCAAATTCAATGCAAATATTTAAAGTTGACATAATTGAAAATACACTTGAATGGTTAAAGGAAGTTGAAAGAATTTCAACTTTAGCTAACTGGTCCGGCGAATTAAAATTAACCAATGCTTTTTCTCGTCTCTCAGAATCTGCCAAAAATTGGCAATTAACAAAAGGAAAAAAAAATCAATAATTGGATCACTTGAAAAACTGCTCTTGCTTCAAGTTTTAAAAGGCGTATTACAATGCAGGATTTTTTGGCTCACCAAAGTGAACGAAAATTGAGGCATAATGAAAGTTTAGTAGATTATATTTGTTCAAAAGACGCTCTTTTAGAAAAAGTTCCCTTTAACATTCCCCAACCGGACCATATTTCTATGATCATAGGTGATATTAAAGAGGAAAAATGGCAAATTGCATTAGCTATTCAAAATTCTAATACTGTTGAAGAATTAATTCACAGAGCAACTGCACTTGATGCTATCCACAGTGCAAATTAATAGCAAAAGAAATATTCTCCAAAACCTCAAATTAGATCTTTTTAAACACATGGTGAACAGCGTCGTAAATATAATCCCATAACTGACGACGTTCGAGATATTACTTGTTGCAGATGAGGAAACAAAGGTCATGTATCTTTTATGTGCAGTTTACCACCTCCTCCACAAGGTTCAAACATAGCTTAGCCAAGAAATACGTCACAACAAAATCAATATTCGAACAGTCAAACAAGTGCCCAAATCCCGTCTCTTAGCAGTCTAACTAGTTCTAATAATAAAACATTAGTCGAAACCACCAGTTTGTGAACTCTACAAATTCTCACAGCAAGAAGAATAATCCCAACTTGAGATCTGGAACATCTACAACCGCAAATACGACAAATAAGCATTCCATAAATTGTATTAGAACTCAAACAAATAGACGTGCATTGACACCTGTTATTATTAATAATGACACAAAAATTCAATCCCTTTGTGATCCATGTGCATATATCACCATCATTCAGCAATCTTGTGTTCCAAATGATACTGTTATTCATCCGTTGACTGATGGACAGTTCCAAGTTGTTGACCATGAAATAAAGCCAATAAGTTGGATTTCATTAAACATATAATTGTTGGTAATATGGAACATATGATGCCTAAAATTCGAAATTGCACCCAGCTTCCATTTAAGCTTATTCTGTGATTCAAGTTAGATGCAATTACGATCCTAATGGCTCGTTATGTATTTCTATTCCAAATTCATTTCATTTGTACGAATATATTCATGCTTCCATAGCTAGTATCAAGTGCATCGCTTTTCCTCAACCCTCACAGCCATCACTAGATGTTATTACCTTGCCAGAAGCAACATCAAAGGCAGTTTTATCTGAAACAAAACTCATCCATAATTCCGCAGGACTCTTTACAATCCAACAAGCTCAACTAGAGGCAATAATTGAAAAATTTACTGACGTTTTTTTTTAATTTTAATGATGATAATATTGGACTATGTCTACATGTTGAATTCAAAATCGAATTACAACATGAAAAGCCTATTAGATGTAGACCGTATAGACTTCCAGAGCCTGATCGCCAATTTTTAAAATCACGAATTAAAAAATGGTTAAAACAAGGAATTTGCTATTATTTCAACTCACCATACGCAGCACCTACTTTTATTGGGGAGCAGGCCTTCCATGAAAGCACTCCAAGGCGAATTGTGGTAGATTTTTCTCACACTGTCAATCCTATCACAAAGATTGATTCGAACCTAATCGACCAAATGGAAGATGCCATTCAACGCACTACAGGCAAGCGCTATAAATCTAAAATGGATGTAAAATCTGCATTTAACTGCATTTCCATAAGAGAGACTGACATCTACAAAACTGGATTTGTCACTCCTGACGTATATTCGGAATTTTTTCGAATGTCATTTGTGACGAATCTATACGGAACATTTCCAATAATATTCTTAGGCATCTTTTTGGGGATTATAAATTCGCGTGTATTTTCAATGAACTTCAAAAGGCGAACGGGATATGCAAAGTAGATAGGGTATTTAAGTAGAACGTTGTAAGCTAGCAAAGAGGAAGGCTATTGAGCCAGCAGTAGTAGCCTCAAGTTTGGAGGATTCAATTGGATTGCGATATTGAAGAGTTACGGCTTATAATCTATGAAGGCATCTTGTAAAGATACCTAAGTATGGTGAGGTGATATAATATAGTTCATTATCGCTTAAAACAATCGTTAGTTTAATGAAATTATTTTAAGTTAATGAAATCTAATAATTTGAGTTCGTGTATTTCTCGGACCTCCTATTTCGGTAGACCTTATTTGATCTTACGCGTATTTATTGATTAATTTCTTAATTCGTAATTTAATGTAATATTAAAGGTAAATCCCATTTGTTTGACGTAACATAGAAATATTATATGTTATTATAGTTTCTGATATTTGAATCGATATAATGAATACAAGTTATTACTAAACAAATGGCTCTTAGTGATTCTTTGCCTCAAATTACTCTTGGTGTCCAGTGTGCAACCCAGGGGGGTTCTAACACATTTGGTGTCACAAATGGCCCATCTACATTGACAAGAGTGATTAAATTAGCCTATGATCATCCAGCACCCCACCATGTGAACACATATTTAGATGATATATCGACTTCTCATGATGACTTCAATTACCATCTTTAAGTGATTGATAAAATATTTAAAGCTGCTCAAAAAAGCTGGTTTCAAAAAGCTGGTTTCAAGTTCACAAGGTGGCCGCGGTAGCCGAGTGGTATAGGTATCGGACCGTGGCTTGCTTTGTCACGGGTTCGAGCCCAGTACCACTAAAGACCCGCCGTGTAGGGCAGCGATGCACGTTAAATCTGTCGAGAGCTGAAACGTCCTCCCGTTGGTGTGGTGTGGTAGTTAGGAGAGGGGGGTGCCAGCTGAAGTGTCGTCCACGTCACTTGACCATGGTTCAAAATTACGTGGTCCGTCGCCAAAAGCCCTCGTGTAGCTGAACAGTGCGACGTTAATATTCAATCAATCAATCAATCAAGTTCACAAGAGAAAAAACGCAATTTGCAGTTTCAGAAATCACCCTTTTTGGTCGAATTGTTTCTGAAGATGGTGTTCGTCCTGATCCGGAGCACACAGCTGCAATTGAACGTCACTTGACTGTCAAATCAATTCAAGATGTCCTAAGTTTCCTTGGATTTGCCAATCAGTTTCGGAAGTATAATCGTAACTATGCTGTTATAGCTAAACCGCTTACAAGCGTTTTAAAAGGTTTAGAAGAGAAGATCAGTAATGATCCCATAGTTTTAATAGATGACCAACAGCTTACATTAGAAAATTTGAAAACTACAATTACTACTGTTCCCATCATTTCGTACTTCAAACAAGGATTACCCACCTTTGTAGAAACTGATGCTTCTTATTCTAGGAAAGGTGCAATTTTATCTCAAGATAGAGGATCAGCATTTATACCACACGTCACACTCAGTGGTTTCTTCCAAAGTATGGAATCACACAATAAACGACACCGCCTTATTCACCACAAGCTAATAGTATCGTTGAATGAGACAATGACAGCATAGTGGCTACTTTAAAAAAAGCGGTTGACAAGAACCCGAATTAATGGGATGAATTACTCCCAAACACCTTACTGGTAATTAATACCACAAAACAAAATTCTACTAGAAAGTGGCCATTTTATTTATTTCATGGATATCAGCCACACCTTCCCCGTGAACTTAGCATTGGTAGTTTCATACATGACACACCGCGTGAATAGCAACTAGCACTTTTAACTTTGGCTAGGGCCATAGTTGCAAATAATTTGTATGAAACACATTTAAAGAGCCAGCAAAGATTTGATCTCCATCGCAGATCACATTCCTTCAAGGCTGGGGATCTCGTATTGTACGACTGGCCGAAACACGGAGATCACAAACTTTCTCCCACTTTCAAAGGACCATTTGTGACTGTCAGCCCAGTAGAGCCTTGTGCTACGAGATCAAATCCACGACATAGCAGAACAAATTTATCAAGGTTGTCCACGTACACCATGTTCGCCCTTACTTTAAACGAAATACAACAAACGTCGAGGAAATCAGCACAGGCGAAGAGAACGAGAGTCACTGATCCATTACCAAAAGATATTAATTGCGCTCTGTTCCCCAAAGACTTGAACTATGATTTCATCAAAAATTTTTTTTTTTAAAGCTTCAATTAAAATTTTTGAAGTGAAAACTTCTATAGGCGCTATTTTCCGAAGAGTGAACTTGAATGAACGTCACGCGCTCAGGGATGTAACGTTCATTCAGCTTTTTTTATCTTCATTGGGATGGGTATGCCCTTAAAAAGGAAACGAGGGACGTTTCCCAGCCACTCTGAAATCGGTAGTTTGCCCCCCCCCCTCCCCACCAATAAAATAAAAGTAAAGTTCCTAGCTTTGATCTAAGTGATGCTTCCCCCCACCTCTTTCTAGGGCAGGGGTGGCCAACCCAATGACCTCGTGGGCCATTTCCGAAAAACTTTACAATCCCGCGGGCCGCCTATAAAGATATATATCTTTTTATTACATTTGGATCCATTACAAACATTTGTTGGAGTGAATATTTTAAAAGACTGATTTATTATTATTATTTTTCATTGTTTTTCATGTATACAAACATATATAGTATAATAATTATAATAATGAAATGGTCAAATAATGTTTCATTTATTTTATTAGTAAGGTATCTTTTTTCAACTCACTCACTTAGTTTTTGCAAGTCTATCTCAATGCATGTGCATTTGCGCATAGTAATTGATGTTGCAGATTTTCGTGCTTTAAGTTTGATCACACAAACACACGATTTATGTTTGATAAATTTTAATTTAGAAAAAAAAAGAGATTCGCTGTAGCAAAAGCAGCGTGATAAAATAATAAGAGTTATGGGATTTATTTTTAACAAGAAAAAACTCTCTTAAAAACAAAAAATATTCTACAAAATAGTCGAATTTTGTTAAGTTGTAAAGAATCTCGCGGGCTGCAAAGTTATTCAAGGCGGGGAGGGAGTTGGACACCCCTGTTCTAAGGGAATATGTGAATGCGGGGTTCTTACAAATCCTAGTTTAAACATGAAAATGAAACGTAATATTTTTTTTAAGAAAATAGGCTTAGAGAGAAAAATAAATCCTACACTAAAATTAAACATAAAATGTAGAAAAAGGACAAATTTTTAGAACTAAGTAAATAGTATTAATATCATTAGGAATATTGCAGTAACCTTAAGAATAAAATCTATTTTTGTAAGAAAATTGGAATAGCAATGAAAAAATAGTTCTATTATTACATTACTTAAATATACTTTGAGTCTAAAAAGAAAATTGGAACAATTAAAAATTAAAATAACAAAATTGAGTATACAGGTATTATGAAAAAGTTACATTAAACAATTTAAATACAAGAAAACAAAATAAAATTAAAAAGACTTTCCTTGCAGCAGCACCGGATATATTTGTACAAAACTCCCATACACAATGACAAAATGGCTAGTATAAGAAATTTTGTGATATAAATTTTATGATTAAATCCCTTTCTAAAGTTTTTGACCAAGATTCCTCTCTTTCCAACCAACTACCAGTCTTACTATACTTTGCTTAAATTAATTCATGGATATAATTCAATATTGGTAAATTACAACTGAAATTCCCAAAGCTTGATCGGATCTTCTGACTAAATTACCTATGCTTTTAAGAGGAGACTTTAAGGTAGATTTTTTGCAGAAAAGACGAATCAAATCCTTTAGTTGATTTTTTAAAAATCAAAATTCAATTTCAAATCAATCAAATTTCAAATGATCGAAGTGAAGCTGAAGGAAGTACGGAACTACGCTTGATGGAGTTTCTTTTATAGATATTTAAATAAAATTTTGAATTGAAAGTATTTATAACATATTTCAGCTACCATAAACCTATTGTTTCCTTCTTCGAATACAATTAATTCTCAAATATGATTGTGTAGTTCACACAAAAATATTACTTTATGAGTACTGACATATGACTAAATAATTTTATAGGACAATACCAACATCCCCTATTTTTTAATCACCTAACTAAACCCTGAAATAACATAAAAAATTTGAAGTTATAACTTCAATCGTGTGGTCATAAGCACACACACTTTTTGTTTGTCTGTCTACATTTCATATTGAGTGGCGCCGAATGTAAGATTCACTTTACTTCGATGAAATAATTGTAATCGTTTTGCTTATGTTTATTTGTGAAAACGAAAATTGGCAATGGAGAATAGAAATGGCTGTAATTGAACTGTATTACGATGCCGCGTTATGAATAAATGTTTATGTTTTAATTAGTAATTTCATTCACATACTAAAATCATTCACGTCGATTCTAAATCAAACTTATAATATTAATATTCATCATAAAATATACTTATTTAACAGCTATAAAAAGTATGATAGCAATAAAAAAATGAAGTGTTACTAAAAAAGGAAATTTATGCAATATAATATTCCCATTATTGTTTATTTTATTTTTACTTCTTATAATCTTTGCATATTAGAAAATACTATAATAATTCCATTTGTGTTCCTTTCCTTGGCTATCTCTTTCCATATATATATTCAACCGTAAATAAAAAATTAAAATCTCTGATTAATAAATGCCTCACTTAAATAGAAAAGAGGAATAAAGTTAATTATTTGAAATATTTTAATAAACCCGAAAACAAATGTTGTATAATTTTGAAAGTAAAGTAATCATTTATACAATTATAAATAACATTAAATCAGACACAATCCATTTTAAATGTAAACGGATTTTGATACATTTTAATAATTGATATTATATAGTCCTCGGAATGCATCTAGATAACAATACGGGTAATTCAAAGGTGAATTAGAGAATATTTTTTGTATTATAGAAATTAAAATTTTACTAATTAATAATAGTATAAATTTATAATGGTGTATTTATTTCTAATTATTTTATTTTAGGTAAAAATAATTGTAGAAAAAGGGGATGGAGTTTTCTCTGAAACTAGGTTAACCCTTGCAATCAAAGGTCTACCCCTATAGGGTTTCTAATGCACATCTGTGGTTGTATTACTTTATCCTGTAATGCCTTCCTATTTTCTGGCTAGCTATTTTTCTTTTAATAAAAAAAAAAGATTTATAGTTATATGGTAAATTATTAGTTATGTATATATACACTGGTCTGCCTATAATTTGGGTTACAAACAGGAAAAATTAGATAATTTGAAAAAAAAATATTGGTTCATTGTATGGGAATTTGGAGTACTAATATTTTATGCTATAAGACAGTCGAAAGTGAAAAAAAAGGCATAGATTTTTTAATGTCATAAGAGTAGGGTTACAAGTAAAAATGTAACCGCCATTGTTCAAAATATGACGTCATATATAGTATGTATTGTCTGCCTAATAAGAGACGACGCTTGTATAGCAAAGTGGTCATCCTGTACAGCTATACATGTGTCATAACGTGCTTTCATCCTGTTAATGAAATTATTAATCAAAGATTGCAAATGTAAATCTTCTGGTTTTGAAAAGTTCAAATTAAAATACATTAAGAGTTCTTGGAAATAATTGTCGACATCAAATTGGTCTTTCTACATAATACCACAAGTGCTTTACGGAACTAAGGTCTGTAGAAATCCCTGGCTACATCTTACGTAAATACTCTGTACTTCAACATAATAGACGATAAATACAGCGCTGTGTTCAGGTTTTATCGTCCTTGAATGCTGACTGGTTTCTTACAACTCCTTAAAAATACCATCATGTGGTTCGAAAATCTCATTTTAATAGCTTCTGCTGTCAAAGTAACAAAATATAATATTTGGAGTAGTATACTGGCATCGAACAGAATTCTTACTCATGCAAGTATGCCAGCTGAACCAAAACAAATGAGTTTTTGGATGCTTGAACGATGATAAGGTTCTCAGGTTTCTCCAAATCAAAATTCGTCACTTTGTGTGCTAAATAGCGATTTGTCAATGAATAAGACATGGCTCAAAACTTCCTATATCCAAGAGTGATATTTCCTTCCCCTTCCTCTGTCCAAGATAGACAGGATTTCTAGGTAAATTGCGAAATCTAGAATGAATAAAGATTTTTTCTTGTTTACTTAATTACTAGCTAATTTTACTTAAATACTTGTTTATAAATTCTAATATGCATAAAATAAAGTTTGTTAATGCCCTTTGAAGTATTATCTTTCTAGTGAAATCTTGCGGTTTTTTAAGCTAAGGAAGAATGTGAAATTTATGTTCCTTTTTTCCTTATTTTAAAAAGTATGCTTTGTTTAAATTTTTCTCTAGACATATTAATACATAATGTTAAAAACTGGAAAAGACATTTTAAAGCTTTGGATATATTCTCGTTTTTTTCCATCTAAAATAAATGCAGGGATTAAACATCGCATTTCCGGATTAAGTACGTAAGACATCTGTTATTTATACACCAAGTCTGAAAACAAATGTGGAAAAATGTCTGGGATACTTATTGTATTTACCAGCAAGACATTTTTATAACATACTGAACAAAGAAAATATAAATATACGCTGTCAAAACTAGCTTCAACAGCTTTTACTTTTGAAATTGGTGAAGAACAAGAAATAGAGAATAGTATTTTTCCCATTTGTTCATATTTTACAAAATCTGCCATTGTACAAATTCTTACAGTTACTTTCTGAGCATTTACTCAGAACACATATAGACATGATAAACCTTAGAGAACGTATATCTACTGCTTTTAGTCATTTCTTTTTATTTCTTGATATTTTTAAAGTGTCAATCTTGAGATATACAGATTGGAATTCGATCTAAATCTGATAGCAGAAAAGGAAAAACAAAAACATGTTATATATAAATATATATATGTATAAATATATATATATATATATAGAATATATATAAATATATATATGTATAAATATATATATATATATCGAATATATATATATATATATATCGAATATATATATATATATATATATATATCGAATATACAGTGGTGTGCAAAAATTAAGGACGAGACGGTTTTTTCAATATAACTTTGTACAAAAGCTTTCCAAATCAACACATTTAATACCGTAAGATCCCTAATACGTAAGGACATGTGTAATATGTGAACAACACTTCCTAAAAGAGTAATCAGAGGGATAAAAAGAAGCTTGATTGAAAAAGTAGCATGGAGCGCAATGCGACTGAAGTCCGAAACATCCCTGTGATGGGTGTCCAGCAAGAAACATCCGGTCTTTAGTAGGGGATATGAACTCCCCTGAATGCTAGGCAGGTTTCACAGCGTCTGCTCATGCTGAGAATGAGGGTGTCAATGAGTTGTTGAGGCATTGCTGCCCATTCGTCTTGCAGCGCAAATCGAAGCTCCCGAATCGTTACTGGTGGTAAGGTACGAGCTGCTAAGCGTCTGCCTAGAAAATCCCATACATGCTCGATGGGATTGAGATCCGGAGATCGTGCCGGCCAATTCATACGTTCAATATCCTCACTCTCTAAGACCTGTTCGGCAGCTACTGTGCGATGACATGGTTCATTGTCGTCCATGAAAGGGAACTGCTGTCCCATAGCGCCTCTAAAAAGACGCACATATGGAAGAAGAATCTCGTAACAATAACGGTTCCCGTTGACTGAACCTGCGTCGAAGATGTGGAGGTCTGTACGACTACCAAGCACGATGCCTCCCCAAACGAGAACACCGTGACCTCCATACCAGTCTCTTTCAATGATGTTCGAGGGATGATTGCGGCTTCCCCGCACTTTCCAGATGAGTATGCGATGAGAATCGCTACTCAAAATGAATCTCCTCTCATCTGTAAAGAGTACTCGTCCCCATTCATTGTCTCTCGAATTCCGGTGTTCCCGGCACCACAGAGAACGCCTTTTTCGATGGGCAGGCGGTAAAGGTACACACCGTACAGGGCGTCAAACAGACCACCACCGTGCAGTCTTCTGGCCACGGTAAAACGCGATATCCGTCGTCCAGTCACCTGTGTCGTGTGTCTAGCGATTTCTCCCGCTGTCTGCCGCTTGTTTCCTCTGGCCTGTAAGACAATGTACCGGTCATCTGCGGATGTGGTTCCTCGTGGACGACCACTACTGAAACCCCGGATAGCTGTTCCTGCAGTTTGAAATTGTCTACAAAATCCTGAAACGATGTTGTGAGTAGTTCCGGACTCTGCAGCCACACTTGTCACACTGCGGCCTTCCTCCAACTTCCCAATGGTTCGACCTCGGGTAAAAGCATCCAGATGTCGTCTAACAGATTGATTATTTGCCATTTTTTGCTGAGGCAGCAACTCGGTGTGATTTTAACTCCTATACGGCGTGCAATCTCTTTGCCTAAAATACTGATCTTACACCGAAAACATGCTTTATACTACTCAGACACTCTCCATTACGTCTACCTGTATATCTGCGCATGTGCTACCGTATATCACCTTACTTAATCTCCTGATTGGTCTTTCTGTCTATATATATATATATATATATATATATATATATATATATATATATATATATATATATATATATATCTTTATATATAAATGTCTTCTGTGCGTGTGTATGTGACTTAACTCCTCCTAAATGGCTGGACCGATTTTGATGGAACTTTTTGTGTGTTTTCAATTGGATTCGAGAATGGTTTAGATTAACAGTTCGGCACGATATCGCAATTGGTTCAAAATATTATTTAAAAACATTAAAAATAATTAATTCAATATTCACATGTATTGTTGTAACAATGTTATTGCTATAAAAATGACTTAAGTGGGCATCGAAAATCGATTTTCAGCCAAATTGGCCAAACAGGGTCTTTATTGTTACAAAAAAGAGGATGAATTATGTTTTTTAGCGTTTTTAATTAATACCTTTATATATATATATATAACAAGATGCACGAAAAACATAATGGACGGTAAAGAAATAAATACTCTGTAAGGGGTCAAAATTTTAAAGTAGATTTTAATTTTGCTTAACACAGTTTTGAATATTCTTATCTAATGTATTGTTATAAAACAGTGTGGATATGTTAGAAAAATATTCTTGAAAACAGAACAAAATTGTGAAAGTGTATTCGGGAAAAATAATTGCTGCTAATTAATTATATGAGCTATTCTTCGCTTTTACAATAGGTGTAGTAAAGCAGCATTTCAACTCTTATCGTTGACATACTAGCTTGCTTTAACACTTAATTATTTAGATCATTAGGAAATAACTTAGAAAAGGATAGTTAAAATTATTGAATATTGTTCAATTGCTTTTATCAAGAAAAATCCTCTGAATTTGATAATTATAGACAATTATACTAACAAGTATATTAAATGCAGTACCAACAATAATATAATTCGACATGTAAGACTAGCAACAATACAATAATATGTAAGACTAGCAACAATATAATAATATGTAACAACATGTACATTAGTTTTTAAAATCATATTTCTGGTCCTGAAAATTAAGTTGCAATTTCCGAATTATCCCAGTCGCTATGGGATACAATATGTGCTTAGAATATAGTATCCTTATATTGTAAGCGCAAAATCATAACTTTGATTTTAGAAATTGATTCCATTTAAACTATTACAAGAATAAATACAGCTGCGAAACTACATGATTATATATAATGTATTTAATCCGGGTTATATATCAAACTTTGCTTGTAAGAAATGGCTCCCTAATTGATTATTGGAGAAACGTTTACTCATGTTTACAGATTTCTCCCAGACACTATTGAAAACTAATTCACTGTTCACAGTTATTAATTATAAATAAAGTTATTAATCTAAATGGGATTATATTTCACTTTCCAGCATTTAGTTTGGCACACACAAGTCATCTATGATATTACATTTAAACGTTCTGCATTATGACTACAAGTTTCTGAAGGCTCGTTGAATTCAAATTTTCTTGATTGAAATATATAGTTCGAATATTAGTTCCAAATTTCTAGCATGTTAAAGTTTTGACTAAATTTGATTCAAAGTTCATTTAAGATCGATTAAAGAATATTAGCTTCAGGCGCCTCGCATGGGTGATGCTAAAAGGTCGTTTAAATTAATTTAAAAGTTTTAAATTGCTTTCACGAATATCAATTATAAGTTACTCAAGTTAGGTGTGTCCCTAAATTTCTCGCCAAATCTATTTAAAATAATTAGCAGGTAATTCAACCTACTATAAAATCCAGTGTAGAATGAACACCTATAATCTCAAGCTGAAAATTTTAATGTTTAGGTATATTTACCGAATAGTGTACACCCCCATTTTTACGTAGAAATCTGAATTATATGGATACAAATGCGTTTTTATTTTGAAATTATTTATTCAAGGTATTACCCCAGTATTTTGAAACAATTGTGTATACTTCTATTTCTAAAATCTTTAAGGTATGCAATTTCTTTTGAATAAATATTATTTCAATGTATGGAAAAACCTATTTTTTATGTCCATTTCTTATTTTTATTTTTACAGCTATCGTTTTTGTATCCAGCTTGTAACAGACATCCATAAATCTAGATCTTAATTTTTTGTGTTAGGTGTGCGTGTTTTTCTCCGGATTTTTTACGGTATGTAAAATAATTAATATTTTGTTTTCATTCTGTGTTACAATTTTGTAGAATGATACAAGTTTGTTATAATCTCATTAACTCTGGTGTAGTACTATTTAGCCTACTATAGTACCATTGAAGAGTCGCCTTCTAGAGAGACTAATGCACTTTTTGCGATTTGTCGAAACTCAAAATCCTACCGTTCGCATTCTGTGGAATTTTGGAGAGGGTGATGTGTCAGCTCAGGAGTCGATTGGTCTCTTGAACATGATTCAAAATTGCGAGATCCGTCACCAATAGCCCCTATTTTAAACCCCGTAATAAACAGTAATTCCCTCGCTCAATATTTCTGCTTAAAAATTACATGGTTGAGAAAGAAATTTACTATAAGTTATCGGTTATTATTCCCTTGCCCGTGACACCCAAACTCAGTTTGGGCAACTCAAATGCACTAATTTTGGAATGCCCGGCCGAAGTTCGGGGAAGAGAAATAGCGGTCTTTCATTTCAGTAAAGCCCGATTTCAGTTCTTCCAACGCATAACATGTAATTAATCCTAAAAGTTGGTGATACTTTCTCGAGAAAAGTTTAGCAGTTAAACGCCATTTATCGGATTTTTGTAATTTTTCAGGTCGTATGTACTATATCGCAAATGACTGGGGCAATTAAACGGGATCTGAGGGGACATGGGGGAAGCATGACCGTTTATACAAATAATAGTGTTATTGTATATAAGTTTGTTATATTTATCTTGAAAAATTATACCTTTTCATTCATTTTGCTATAGTTTGAGAAAAAAATTACTGTAATCTATAAACATTCCCCATTTTCTATAAAAGTATTAAATATAGTGGTTATTTCGTTAAAATATTCTAACATTTTCAGGATATAATAAGCAAAATCAAAGATAATTCCACTCTCAATTTTTGGCATGTTTTTCTTGAATATGTTCCACAGACAAGGGGTTAAAAAAAGGAAAGTGTGTCTCAGTTTTTTATAAAACTATTTTGTTCCAGATTTTTTTAAGAATTGGAGAGTGAGTCTCTTATTTTCTCTCTTTCCAATAAAATTCATTAAAATTATTTTGATTTCCTAAATCTTTACAAAATAGGCTAATTAGATTTTACGTTACTCATATATCAGACTTAACATTGCATATTTTAATTTTTTCATTCATACAATTTCAGAAAAAAAATATTTCGTTAAGATTTTATGATCATATTGAAAATTTTTTCAAAGTTTAACATTTCTAATTTTGGTTGAACTTCAGAAACCTTTTGTGTTTTCACTCTCCGTAGTAAATGGTTCATTAATGAATCAGACACTGTGAAATGAATTGATACTAACTTTACATACATTTATGGTGTATTTTTATAGATTACAAGTAATTTGTTAAATCGCAAAGGTAGATTTTAAAATAGGAAACCCTAAGGTGCAGTCCGACAAATTTATATTTTGGTCTTTAACAACTGCCTTCAAGAGATACATATTTGATACATTTTGATTGGCTATTCAAATTCTGGATTCTACCACCTTCTTTACAAAAATAAAAAAAAAGTACAGTTATGAAATTAATTCAAATACAGTCACATAATTAATTCTTTTACTCTTTCAAAATTTATTATTGTATTAAAAAACTAGATTTTTTAAAAAATCTTATTCTTGATAAAAAAAGTTTACGTTATGAAATTTGTAATTTATGTAAGGCGCATGGGAGGAAATAAATAATAATTTACTTAAATTTTCATTAGTTTGTACATTTAAATGAAGAATTTGCTTTTTTATAGTGCAGTGTTTCTCAAACTGTGGGGCACGCCCCCTTAGGGGGCGCGGTAACCCTGCGAGGGGGGCGCGAGCATATTTAAAATAAAAGGTTTAAAAAATAATTTTTTGGAATGAAGGAACAAGATGCTTTCTGACATAATAAAAAATACACATTTACACTGATATAATTTATTTTTATCATCTGGTGATCATCAAAAATAAAAGATTCCACTTTAAACACTCATTAGCCATCTTTGATCCTATAACCAAATTAAACAAATATTTGTTTGCTTTGCGATCAATATGAGAACGATGAGAGATTTTTTTTTACGTTTCTTTTAACGATATCAAACGATGAGAGATTTTTTATTACATTTCTTTTACCCTAAAATATTACTCTAGCTGACCTTCGAATTTACTAATATGGTTATCTCCGTCTTTTTTTAGGGAAGTTGTAAATATATATAATATATTTCTGTTTCATCTTTTTTCCATGTGAAAGAGTTTTATGATATATGGATAAGCATGAGTATTGTGAAACATATAATGCATAATGAAAAGCGTTTTACACAATTATTTTTTGGAACATGCTACACTTTCCCCATGAACAATTTTGTAGTTTTGATTGCTGTGTTGTACGACTTATTATGGTTTATAAATGTAAATAAGCAGAATATTAAAAAAAATGGGCTTCTGTGATCCCTATTAAAGAAAGTTGAAACTGATCAAGCAATTGAAGAACCTACTGAAATAATGCATATTAATCAAGATAGCGAAGGTAAATATCAGAAAAGCGTTATATGAAACGTTTGAGTTGATTTGAGTTTAGCTGGAAAATAACGTTCCTGTGTTGTTAGCGAAAAGTGTCTGTGATTTATGTTCTTTATTACGGGCATTATTTATTTGGAACATTTTCTTTATTTTTATTGGATTTTTTCTCAAATTTTCAGCGAAAAATTGAAAAGTCCTTGAAAGTAGGTAAGTATATTTTCTCTTAATTAAATTATTCACTGGAATTGTGATTTTTATAGTGTATAGTAAAAATAACTATAAAATAAATTATAGTTTTAAAACAAACTAAAAAACACGCTTTTATAGTGAATCGAACTTTAAAAAAAAAAAAATATATTTTTTAAAAGTAAGATATACAAAATTTAATACTTATCTTGTTAATTTGTACGGTTTTTAATTATGATCGTATTGTAGCTTTAGCGTCAAAATGCATTATTATTGCATTCAGTACATTATTAATGTATAAGGGGGGCGCGATAAAACTTGTGATTGAAAAGGGGGGCGCCAGTAGTGAAAGTTTGAGAACCACTGGTATAGTGATATATAAATATATTATTTCAAAACATTGCATATCACTTCCCGGTAAAATCCTAGCTGGGCACACTGCTGTTTTGGGCGCCATTTGCTTTCGCCAAACACAAAAAAAAGTAGCACAAAAGCTACACAAAAAAAAGTAAACGGTTTAAAAATCATTTTAATTTTTCTGTTTAAAAATAAATAAAAAATTAAAAGTCAAACTTTTTTTTTTTGAAATTTTCATTTAAAAACGAGCATTATTTGAGATTTTAAATATAGCAATGTTTTCAAATTTTTTAAAACTTGAAAAACTTTTATAAATTCCATCTCTCTCATATAATCTAATGCTTTCAAATATACATCTCGCTAGAAATACATTCTACAATAGTGCCTTAAACTTTTCTTTGGCCTCTTTCTGCTCCATCCTTTGAAAAGTAATGCGGTATTCTTCTTCATATTTCTGGATTATGACAACGAAACATCCTAATTACACGCTCCATTTGATGTAAAGTATAAATATATGCTGCCTTTACCTCATTGATCCATACAATTCCATTGTGGTTTCAAATTTGACGACACAGAACCGAAAAAATGTTGAGCGAACAACGATGAAAAATGTTTTATCCTTATTTACTGGTGAGATCGCGTGCAAATGGGAAAATAGAGATTCACATTTATTTTCTTGTATTTTTGTCTTATGGTGAATAGCGAAAAAGAAATAATACATTTTTCCCATCTCAAAATATGTTGTTTTGTTATATTTTTCCATTGCTTTTTTATGGTAATTTTGTAAAAATAAATACATATTTCTTTTACATAATCATTTTTTTTTATTTTCTCTCTCTTAAGAAGAAAATGCTACATTTAATGTTCATGCGGTATAAATATTGCGCTTGCTGTAAAACATGATGATTGTAAATAAATACGAAATAATTAATTTGGTATCCCTTTCCAGCGACATAGAAAGTATTTGTGGTCATCCACCATTTTCCTTAATTTCACGCAAAACCTGTTGAAGAATTACGGGTGAATATATGGATTAAACGTTCTATAAATCCAGTTCCTTCCTCAGAATGTTTTCAGGGAAACATAAGATGGATAGGACCTACAGTTTGTGAAAATGACATACGCACTTGAATATGCCGTATGATGCACTAACAAATCTTTAACACGAGAAAGTCCGATTTCCATTACCTTTTAAACGTCCACTGACGTCATTTTAATACCGCGATATAAAATATATAAAATAATTGTTTTGTAACTAAATAATCACCGGTGACTACTGTTCATTAGGGCTTAATTTTAGACTTTTAAAATTATTTCATAAATTGTTACATATATTATTATTATTTTTATCATAAAAATAAAAATAAATAAAAAAAACTGACGTTGACATTATGTTTCGTGAAGCTTGTTGGGCCACTGAGTTGTCGCAAAACATTTCGAGTCACAAATCTGCCAGGAACATTATTGTTATGCGGTATCCATTCTGTGCTTTCCCTAACAACATATATATCTGAATTTACTGGAATATTATCAAATACATCTGCTCTTTCTTCAAATTATTCGCAGTCACTGTCATTTAATCTTCTTTCTTCATTGGAATCTAAATTAGAGTCAATTTATTCTCATAAAAGCTCTCACAACAAATTGGTAATTTCATCAGGAATTGTGGACCTTTCTAAGAGCCGTTGTTTCATGGTGTCTTCTCTTCACTAAGTTTGAAAATCGGATGATTGTTTTCTATTAGCAGATATTATATAATGGAACACTTAGACACAAAAATTTTAGTATAATTGATTCATTTTCACTGTCAACTCAATAACATTGAAATCAAGGTAAAAAAAAATGTGCAATGGAATATTTAGAAGTTTGTTTTACTAATAGCATATATAGTGGATAAGTTGTTGACTAATAGCTTCTTAAAATGATAAATTACACTGTTGTCGAAGTGACACCAGCGGATGTTCTAGGTATATTCATTTGGAAAGTAACTCAAATTAACATAGAACCATAAAACGTTTTCTGTGTAATCACCACGAAAAATGATTAAACGTGACGAAAAATTTTCAAATTCTCTGAAAAAATGTGGGAAGGAGAACAAAGTAAACAGGCTTAAATTGATACCGACGGACGTTCTAGTGTTAAGGAATCAAGTGGCATCCAATTTAAGAAAAAACATGGTCAGACTTTAGGTATCGAACTACCCTAAAATCCTGATTTTTTAAAACAGTTGACAATTTTTTTATGATTTTAATTTATAGATCACCTTATTAGCTTTGTAAAAATACCAAGGTTTTTATTTTTCGTTCACTAGAACAAAAACTACAAGTATTTTAGTAAAAGCAGATGCCATATCTTTACATTAAATGTCAAAGTTTAAAATGCGTTTTACTCGAAATGTGTTTTTTTTTAAATTTCAAATGGGGAAAGCGATTGATCAAAAAGTTTTGAAAATAATTAATAATTTTCTGAAATTTTTTGTGAATGTTTCGTTGAACAGTGGGAGTGTTTTGATTTTCAAATTTATCAATTACTGTTTTATTTCAAAATTTACTGCCCTTTGGGAGAATATAATCACTGTTTTTTTAAGCAATTTCATTTACTCACTGAGATAAAAGGCTCTAGTTTTTGTAAAAATTAAAATATGTCTTATCCTGAAGGATATTTCAAATATGAATAAAAAAGTAACACATCAAAATTGAAAAATCGGGAATTCGTTCATGAAATATTTGCACAGAGCGGGGCCAGTTTATGTGGTTTTTTTGTACATCTACACCAGTTTTTTTTCCCATTTTAATTATAATAAAAAAAATATGTTTTAAATTTTAGGAGTTTTTCCTCAAAATATACTAAAAGAATCTAAAAATCCCCATATTTCCGTTTTTTCAAAAAACAAGGTGTCGCAAGTGGTCGCATACCTTAAACACTAGTTTACAAAACAGATAACACAGATTTTAAAAAGGCAAAAAAATATAAACGTTTAGTAAAAACAAAAATAAACTCTATAAAAAAGCAAAAGAACTGGATTATGCATACTTTTTATTGCAGTTAATTATTAATATTTAGAATTATGATTAGAATATTTCAGATTTCCTAAGCTTTAATTACTAAATTAATTGATATTGATTAGAATAATTATTATAAAATCCTATGTGTAGTGTTTCCTCCCTTCACCAGGAGGCGCACTGTGCCCTCTCCCGGCAAGAATGTGTTTTTTTGATATAAGAGAGTCTCTGGCACCGGCGCGTTAGGTCGGAGGCCATTTTGAAACATTACTCGCGTGGGTAAATTAATATTAAAATTTACATGTTTATATCGAATAAAAGTGCTGTTTTTAAGAATACGTCTCTGTTGGGAAAACGGCAACATTATACATTTTACCACAACGTATCCACATTGGCGCATCACGACAGGATCTAGAACGCCTGAGGGGGAGCCAAGACACATCAAAAGGAACCACGAGGTAGGCAACCCTTTGTATCGTTTGAGCGAATTCAGCAAAGGTTTTTCTCTTTTCTAAATTTTCTGGGTTAATTCATTTGGTATAATTCTTTCTTTTTCTAATCATGTTTCATGCGAGCTAGAAAGGAGGAATTAATATTAATTGCGGATGAATTGGGTGAGAAAACAACCCCAGAAATGAAAGTGCTAGATTTAAAAAATTAATTTTAAATAGCGAGAAGTATAAAAACAATAAAGAGTTTATGGATGACTATTTAGATTCAATTATTTTTGAACAGAATATCGTACGAAGAACAAGCGCGTGCGGACAGAAAATCGAAGGAAGAGCGCAAGCGCGTTTAACGGCAGAATCGCAGCTTGAGTTTGAAAGAATAAATCTGGAAAAAGTTAAACTGAAATAGAATTGGGAAAAATAAATTTAGAAAGGGCAAAATTGAAAGTCAAAGGGATAGCAATGAGTTGCAGCGAACAAATCCCGAAACAAAGCAAAACTTCGATAGAAAATTTTATTCTAAGTGTTCGTACTTAAACTCTGCTTCGATTCCTAAAAACAAGAGGGGTGGAATATTTTTTTTTCTCTTAGAACGTTAATTTAAAACCAAAATGTGCCGGATGAATTTAAAGGAGAGATTCTTTTAAATTTGCTAGAGAAAAGGCCGAAAATATTTTGGTTTATGTAAAAGATGAAGAAATAAGCGACTATAATAAATTAAAAGTTTAGTTCTAAGAGAATTTGAGCCAACACCTTTAATTGTTACAAATTTTCAAAAGCGAAACGAATGCCAAATGAAACGCATGTTCAGAAGAATTCGTTTGTTAACGAATTGGGATCAATACTGTAATTTGAGAAATGTAAATGATTTTTAATTCTTTAAAGGAGTTAATTGTTAGCGATAAACTATATGAAACATTAGATAATGAAACTGCCGTTCATATAAATATAAAAACAGGAGCAAAATTGGTTCAAACCAATTGAAATGGGAAAAGAGTGTGACATGTTTTATGCTTGTAAAGGAAAATCATTTTCGGAGTTTACACATAGAGCATGTCATAATCAGAATGACTCACGCAAGGATTTTTAAATATATCCCTCCTAACGCGAGACGGGAAGTAAAATCTCAATTCGAAAGAAACAAATTTATTAACTCAAAACAGTAGGTTAAATAAAAAATAGAATGCTACATTTGGTGAAAACCATTTAGCTCGAGATTGTAATAGAAAAAGTATTCTAAAATTAAAAAATGAGAAAAGAGACTTCTCAAGTTCAATATGTACAACCGAAAGTTGACCTTGAGCCTTGAAATATGTAATTGTTTATATTAACGGGAAAGCAATAAATTGTGTTTTGGATAGCGGAACCCAGATTTTTATATGCAATTCCGATACCTTTCCAGATAGTTCTAATGATGAATTCGAAAAATTACTTTAAGCTCTGCATTCGGAGAAAATGGAAGCAAACTAATTAAAACCGCCTATAGCTCTCGATAATAATTCTTTGAATCATCCAATGGATTGCTTGGTAGCGATCACGATAAATTAAATGCTGATGCTTTAATACCTCCTGCTTTATATGAGTCTTTTGTGTTCAATAAATGACAAAAATAATAAAAAAGGAAAATGAGATTTTTGCCGAATCGGCTGATAGTTCTATTGCGTTTTCAAAAATGATGAAAAATGAAGCAGAGTGTGGAAAAGATATATTTTATGTTGAGAGTGACTCAGATAATATAAATTTTAATTCGGATTACACTAAAATGAAAGATGAGCAGAATACTTGTGATTCTCTCTTTAAAAGGTTGTAAAGAGTTAAAATTAAACAAAGGAAATTTTTTATTAATTGATGGATTTAATTTATCACAGGGATAAAATTCCTAAATGAACCAGTTATGCAATTAGTTTTTACCGCGTTTGCAGAATAGATAAGGTAATGAAACTAGCCCATGAGTCAGTTTTTGAGGTCATATGGGGGTTAAGAAAACAAAAGAGAGGATAAAATATAATTTCTTTTGGCCAAATATGTCTGGCGAAATTGCTGAATTCGTCCAGACATGCAAAAGGTGTCAGCTTCGGAAGCCTGAGAAAATTGGAGATAGAGCTCCCATTACACCTATTGTCCGTCCTGAACTTCCCTTTGAGATTGTTAACATAGACGTGATCGGACCTATTCAACCGCCATCTGGTAGAGGGCATAAATACGTTCTTTGTATGATGGATCAACATACACGTTGGCCTGAAGCAGTACCACTTAGATCCCTACAGCCAAAAAATGCATGTGACTCTCTATTACAAATATTTTCGAGGACTGAATTCCGAGTATAATTTGCCAGTGATCAAGGCACAAACTTCAAGTCGGCTTTAACCCAAGAATTTACGAAAGGATTGGATCTAGTCCTAGGTTTTCCCTGTCCTGGCTACCCGGCCAGCAACGGACTAGTTGAAAGATGGAATAAGGTATTGAAGGACATGATTCATCACGTTATTCGTGAAGATCCACGAAGCTGGGATCGACAATTACCTTTTTGTTGTTTGCATACCGTGAAGTACCGAACACTACCACTGGTGTATCACCATTTAGGTTACTGTACACATGGCAGAGAAGCTCGAGGGCCGTTAGCCATTCTTAAATCATCCTGGGCAGGCGAAATACATCTTCCGACGAACATTTCCCAGTCAGCTGTTGATTACCTTCAGGAAATGAAGATAAATATGGAAAAGGCTGCTGAGAGTGCCTCTTTAACTGCTGCTCAGAAACAAAAGGCTTATGGAGATTACTTCAACAAGAGGTCATCTGTGAAGAATTTTAGCATCGGAGAACAAGTTGTTTTGCTGATACCAGATTCTAGTAATAAGATCTATGAGATGGACTGGACCTGGAGAGATAATTCAACACCATCCACCCCATTCATATAAAGTTAAACTGCCCGATGGAACTGTAAGACATGTTCACGTGAATAAGATCAGGAAGTATCATCCTCGTGCACTTGCAGTTGGGGTCATTTTTGAAGATGACCACGAATTCGGAGAAATCCATCCCACTCTAATTTATCGAGGTCCACATCTGAAAGAGTTCTACATGAAATCAATCTGAATCATCTGAAGGAGAGTGAGAGGGAACAAGTGCTAGCGATTGTTCTAAAAAACACCAAACACTATTCACAAGTGATGTGAAAATAGCCAAAGTAGGGGACTCATCGAATTCGCTTAAAAGCCGAACATTGAACGTAAAAGCCGTTCGTATATCGCATACCAGAGTCCTTGAAGATTGTGTTGATGAGCAGATAGAGGAGCTTGTGCGACTTGATTTAATTGAAGAATCTGACGCAGAAATAGCCATCCAATTGTTTGCGTTAACAAGAAAGATGGTACCCTACGACTTTGCGTTGACTTCAGAGCTCTGAACTCGAGAGTGTGTCTGATGATTTTCCGATGGAGGATGCAGTGGAGCTCATACATTCTATTGGAAGAGCCAATATCATCACAACGTTAGATCTCTTTGAAGGGGTATTGGGCTATACCCATGGCTGAAGACAGCAAAAAATCTTACATCTTTCAAGACTCATCGGCAACAGTACCGTTTCAAGGTGATGAGTTTGGTTTGAAAATGCCTCTCGCCATATTTCAGCGAAATGAACAAAGCATTATCGTGTTACAGAGAATTTTCACGTGCCTACATCGACGACATTGCAATCTTCTCCAAAAAATTGGGAAGAACATCTTCATCATCTGGATACTATTTTTAAAGAAACTTTCAGGTTAAATTTCACTGTGAATCTCAAAAGTGTGCCTTTTGTAAAACCTCAAATTAAATATTTGGGTCATATTATCGGTTCTGGTAAGCACGAACCAGATCCCGAAAAGACTGCAGTTATCAACAACTTACCAGTGCCTAAAACGAAGAAGGAGCTTCGTAGTGTACTTGGATGACTGTGTAATTACTATCGTGAGTATATTCCTAAATATTCAGAACTTGTACCCATTGACGGAACTCACCAAAAAGAGAGTACCTGATTCCATCCCATGGACTGAGAAACATGATTCCTCATTTCATCTTCTAAAAAAGGCTTTAGTGGAAGCACCTTCGCTGTACTCTCCAGTTCCTGATAAACCGTATACCATTCATTCAGATGCATCGCAAATTGGCATAGCTGCTTGCCTGTCACAAAATGTGGGTGGATAAGTGTTACCCAATTGCTTATGCAAGTCAAAAATTAAGTAAGACCCAACAGTCATGGTCAACTATTGAACGAGAGGCATTTGCGAATGTGTGGAGCTTAAAAAGTTTGAAGTATGGGTATTTGGGACTGAAATTGAATTTTATACTGATCATAACCCTTTACCCTACTTAACAAAAAGTGCACCACAATCTGCGAGGCTACAACGATGGGCTTTTTGCTACAAAATTTCAATGTGACAATCAAACATTGTCCTGGTGTGAAAATGCCTCATGCTGATGCACTCACGATTAGTGTAACAAATGTGCTTTTCAATTTTAAAAAGAAATTTTGGGATTTAGTGAATAATTATTTTCTTTATCTTATTTTGTGTATCTCATTATATTATTTGTGTGTCTATTTACATTTAAAAAATGCTAGTGTTTCTTTTCGAGTAACAGTTTTTTTTTATATAATGTTTATTATGTGAATTCCTTAAATTTAAATTTTCTTTATTATTATGGTATAATTAATCATATCAAAATTGTGTATTTTTTTAATTTAGTTTTGTGTAATATGTTATGTATACTTTTATTTTTCATATTTTTTTAAGTGTGAGGTAATGCTAATTACTTGTATTTTAGTGTATTATATGAATGTATATTATTCTATGCTTTATGATCAGATTGAGTATCATGTGTGACACATCAATCTTGTGGGGGGGTGTAGTGTTTCCTCCCTTCACCAGGAGGCACTGTGCTCCTCCGGTAAGAATGTGTTTTTGATATAAGAGAGAGTCTCTCGGCACCGGCGCGTTAGGTCGGAGGCCATTTTGAAACATTACTCGCGTGGGTAAATTAATATTAAAATTTACATGTTTTATATCGAATAAAAGTGCTGTTTTTAAGAATACGTCTCTCTGTTGGGAAAACGGCAAC